>JAUMJL010000925.1:0-476203 GCA_033558185.1 Dromococcyx pavoninus | reverse complement strand
GGGGAGGCGCATGCGCGGTGCGTGGCGGCGGTGACAGCCTGGCAGGAAAGGGCGGGGGGGCAGGAAGGGGCGGCACCGGGACCAGGGTTGGGATTGAGACCGAGACCGAGGCCGAGACTGGGACTACCACTACCACTACCACTGCCACTGCCACTGCCACGCGGCGGGGGGGGCCGCACGGCAACACCATGCTGAAGAAATTCGACAAGAAGGATGAGGAGTCGGGTGAGGGGAGGTGGGGCGGGGGGCGCGGTGAGGGGAGCTCTCTCCGTGGGTAAGAGGGGGAACCGTGAGGAGAAACCCCCCGTGTCCTGTGGGTAAGAGGGGGAGCTGTGAGGAGAGACACCCCCCCGTGGGTAAGGGGGAGCTGTGAGGGGAGACCACAGGAGGGGACTGTGAAAGGAGACCCCTGCGCTGGATAAGGGGGGAAGCTGTGAGTAGAGACACCCCCTTGTCCTATGGGAAGGGAGGAGCTGTGAGAGGAGACCTCCAGGGGAGCCGTGAGGGGCACTCGGTACCGGCATTGCAGCAGGGCTGGCTGGTGTGCGCGGGAGCATGGTGAGAAGCAGTCTACTGCCTCCTCTTCTCACTACTGCAACCAGAGACTAAACCCGTTGCACTGGCACAGCACACCGTTACCTGCTGCAGGTGCAGAGCCCAAGACGAAATGTTGAGCATGTTAGCCTTTTTCACAGTCACCCAACTCTAAAACCGGGGGCTACAGGGGGATAGAAATAAATCTGTAGTTTCCAGCACTGTTCTTGTGACACATAGCCTGCTCTTCCAACAAGATCTGAAAAGCTGAGTGCTCTGAAGAAACATGAAGTGATTGCTTGACCTTTCAAAACTTTAGGCCCCGGTAGTAAGGAAGAGGTTGATATTTATGTGGTGTGTAATTTCAGTAGAATCAAGGCTTGATGTGACAGTGTTTACTTCCACAACCATGCCTTGTGGTACCTTTTCTGTCTTCCTATGAAGATTTCTACGCGGCTTGTTCTGCATAACAAATCATGGTGCCCTGAAGCAAATCGATTCATCGTAAATCATATTGATTGTTCTGTGTGACTCTGCTGGCTTTTTATTTTCATGTGCTTTAAATGTTTTGCCCTTGTTTCCCTTGTCCAGAACCTCCAGTGGTGTCTTCAGATAAGCAGAGAATTTAGTGAGGCAGCTGTTGGAGGGGAATTGCTCTTTGCTTTTATTTTGAGGCTATTCTTCATTTGCACCTGCCACACTTGATATTGTGTTACCTATGGCCACAGCTGCAGGAGAAGCACTTCCTTATATCATGGTGCTGACTCTTACTGATTTTGTTCATACAGAGAGGTCACAGAGCTGCTCTTTATCCTTTCTGCCAAGGGTGCTTGCATGCTTCCCAACATCTTTTGTTCACTATTCCATTTACTTCTTATTCTGTTGCTTCTGTGTCAGATGAATATTCCTAACACTTACTGCACCCACCTTTCTGCTGTGGATTATGTATATGTAAAAATTTATAGCCTGAGTGCTGCTTGTTTGTGGTCTATGGAGATCATCAACCCCTAATTTACCATCCTTATATACCCATTCTTTCCATTCTACAGTCTCTTTGTTGAGATGAGTGTGTCTGCTTAATTGCCTTCTGGTTTTTTTTGCTTTTCATGGATGGTTTAGTTAGTCTTGGATGAGCTGCTTCCAGCCTCATAGAAATGCACTTGGAGATGTTATTTTGGGCATATAATTATTCTGAGATCCTTGCTCAGCCAGTGACTATTTCTCTGCAAATCAGTACAAAGTGTCGTTAGTCATCTGGTACGCAGCCTCTGCCTTTCCTGCATCTTTTTCTCCTCTGATGGAAAAGTACTTAGACAGGGGGTGCTGTGAGGACCAAGACCTCGTGTGCAGTCTATTTCAAGATCCCTAGTGCTTTAAAAGATGAAGAGGCGATGCTCTACTCTTGGTGGCTGATTTACGGATTGTAGACGTGCTGGGTCATGGGAAATACTGTGCTGCTAGGAGGGTTTTTTTGGAGCACATTCACATGCTCATACTACAGCTGGTTCATAGTCATGCTAGAGATATTGTTTTTGTTCTCTGCCCAGCCCCACATAAGTGTCTGTGCTTTGTTTGGTCACCTACTGCATTTGCAATCTTCCGAGCCAGAAGAGGGCAGTTTATGTACCGGGAAGGAGCCAGAGTGGAGATGTGTTTGTCTTTAAGTTAAAGACTTACTCTTGCAAAGGCTCCTGGTGCCAGTGTAGCATGCTTCAGGCCCAGGTCAGATGGGAGCTAGGCCCGGGAGCTAGGCCCAGGAGCTGTGCTTTCTAGCAGATCAGGCTTGTTAAACGGAACAGCACTGAAAATGGCTGTATTTTGTCCCAGGGCCAGTTTGAACACAGGTACTAATTAAAACCTGCTTATCGATAACTGGCAGCTTTTGAAAAGCTGCAGCTCACAAATGCTTAGGAGGCAAGCTAACAGAGACCATGCAGAGTGATAGTGGTTTTCCCTGTGATTATTTCATCCTTAACTGGTGAGATTTTTAATTATTTAATATAATTCATTCTATTAAATGGAACAATGAAAGTAACTCTGTGTCTAGACTCTCTAGTCTGCTGTCTCGTTCTCTTAATTAGTGATAGAGCCAAAAATACTTCACTGGTAGATTCCTGATTGTTTTTTAAGGGAGGGATAAAGCACTTCAGACTCACCGGTCTGGCAGGCGATGCCTCTTTTTGTCTGAGCTTTTGTTTATAGCCCTGTCTTATTGATGCTCTGACTGTCAGCAGGCCCTCAGGACAGGGGCTGGAAATAGGTCTGGGAGGATAAAATGGAGCACAGTTACTTAGGAGCTAATCAGTCTACCTCGGCTCGTGGTTGGTTACTTCTGGGAGGGATAATGAAACGAAGAATGTCTTGTTTGCTCTGCCATCCCTAAATTGCTATGAAGGCATCCAATTAATATCGCTTAAAAGAGGGAGCTCTGGTTGCTTGGTGTCATGAGGAAGCTACCCCAAAATGCTCAGTCTGTTTTTAAAGCATGGGCATAGTTAGAAACTTACTTTGCTATAGTGCTATCCCTAGAAAAGCTTTTACTCTTTATTTTGCAGGTGGGGGTTCCAACCCGTTCCAGCACCTGGAGAAGAGTGCAGTCTTGCAAGAGGTAAATCCTCAGATGGTTTTTGTGTACCTGTTTCTGCATAGAGCCTCTACCTCTCTTCAGTTAGGTCACTGGAGAACTTAAGCAAGAAAGTGGGCATTTGTTATAGTCCTGGTAGATCTGGAAGAATTGAGCATCACTCCTGTTCTTATCGTTGGATGGAGTGAGGGAGAAGGTTGAAATGGTCTCTGTGAAAAATTAAGACTGAACTATAACTGGTAATAAAATTAATAAAATCATGTGGGAAAGCTCACCGTAAAACAGGAAGGTTGGGAAATTGGCCTTGAACACCCCAAATATCTTGTAGATGAGTAGTGTGTGAGTGGTTATTGAATAATCTATGAATTTGGTCTGAAAACATGCCTTTCTGTCCGATAGCAGGTAAACTTCTCAATCTCCAGACTGTTGTTTCAGCATTATCTGTTTTGGTTGCAATGTTGTGAGCAGTGCTGGCTCCCGTCAGCCTCACAGAGCTCTCGTACGTTTGGCAGGAGAGTGGTGTTTGAGCTTGCACACCATCCAGGCTCGTGTGGGTGAGAGTGTGATGAGGATTTGGCCTTTAAGCCTTAGTTGCACTTGGGTTTGTGATCCCAGAGTGTAGAACCAACTGTTTAAAAGGGCTCCATGTTTAACAGGAATTGAGGTGAAATCTGATCCAAAGTCCTTAAGAAACTTGTAAAACCTCGCATTGTTTTCATTGGTGGTCGAGACCAGACAGGACAGCGTTTGCGAGGCAGTGTTGATGTCAGTGGCCTTGTCTGTGCTTTGTTTCCAGGCACGAGTGTTTAATGAGACTCCCATAAACCCACGGAAATGTGCTCATATCCTCACCAAGATTCTGTATCTCATAAACCAGGTAAGGGAGAGAAAATTTACACCTGTACAGAGACATCTGCAGCAGACCCAAAACTGGTTGTGATAACTGGGATTTCCTTCCTTCTTTCCAAACATCATGTAGGGGGAACACCTTGGTGTCACGGAAGCTACCGAATGCTTCTTTGCTATGACCAAGCTGTTTCAGTCCAATGATGTAAGTCTGCTTATTGATTTCTGCTGCGTTTATCTGGTGGGGCAAGTTGTTTCAGCCTGGAGATGAGTGCTTTTATACAATCAGCTTTTCCAGGAAGAGTAGGATGAAAATTTAGAAACGGAGATCAGTTTCCTAACCCTTCCCAGACCATGTAGCAGCTTAGCTGAAGCATTCTCTGTTCTTGAGATGGAGATTCCTCCCCCTGAATTGCTGTTTAACTCCTGAGATTGCTCTGGCAGAGATAAGCACATAATCAGCTAGAATACGCTATGCTTTATGTCCAGCATTAGAAGGTCTTGCTTCGTGCTGACACTCAACAACAGTGTGTCCTGGAGAGCACCAGGAATTAGCACCTACCCACAGCAGTAGTACTGTCACTATTTGTCCCACAAATCACAAGGCATTAACATCATGAGACTGGTGTAGAAACCCCCAGACTCGGAAATATAAATTACTGGCTTTCTTGCTTTTGAAGCCACAGGCTGCCTTCAGCTGATGATTTCAAGATCTTTCTTTTTATTTAAGTGAATGGCAAGTGAAGGATTAAACTGTAGATCCAGCTGAATCTGATATCTCTGCAGCTTCACCCTAAGATTGAGGAATTTAGAAGAGGAAGTGTTATTTTGTTATCAATATGAGTTTTGTACATCATTTACACTCAGGCACTGGAGCTCTCTGAAGGTATCAGGTTCTTAATGTTCACCATAAAATCATGGAAGCAGGAAAAACTAAGATCCCTTCCTATCTAGGATCCTCTCAGCTGATACCTGTCTTTCCCTCTTTCCTTGTCAGCCAACTCTTCGCAGGATGTGTTACCTGACTATCAAAGAGATGTCTTCTATTGCAGAAGATGTGATCATTGTCACTAGCAGGTCAGTCACTTCACTTTTCTTACTGTTGCATTCACATGTCCTCCAGTAGTTCCTGTCCAACATCTTGGAGATAACTGTAGTCCCTAAGCAGGGTGAGGATAGGGAACACCCTTGGTGAGGGAAGGTTTTTTTTCCTTTGAGAGTCTATTACAATACAGACCTTGAACTCCTAGTGATGTATATAAAATGTTTTGTGGCCCCATATCCCACGCCTATGAGTGTTTGGATCATCTCTTGGTTACTTGATGTGGCAGCACTGCTGGTTTTTCCCCTTTTGCAAAAGACTGTTTCATTAAGTCTCACTTTCCTGTCTGAATGCCTTGAAGCTTTTTGATGATTTCTGGCATAAATTCCAGGGCTTTCAGCAGGTAGGCAGGGATTTACTGCTCCTCCTGTAGCAGCACAGGATGCGACTTCAGGGAACAAAATTCCCTTGTGAGTCATTCCTGAATTGCTGCTCATCCCACTGAAAGGCTGATGCCATATTGGGACATGGCAGCATGAGAGCCAGGGCCAGGCAGAAGGCAGGAGCCAGTCCCAAGTGCTACGATATGATGAACTCCTGTCCTCTGAGAGATGGTCTTGCACTGACCAGGATCCTGGGGAAAAGGCAGGAATGAGCCTTCAGTAAGGAAGACAAATGGCTCAGGGGCATGTGTGTGCACAGAAACTCGTACAGCCTGATGATGGAACCCGAGCACTGATCTCTTCCTCCTGCCTTCCCACCCCGGTGGGATTTGCCCAAGAGCTGCAGTTGTCTGCTTGGCATTTGGTTGCAGTGCTGGCTGCCTGCTGCTCTGAGTGCAGTGAGCATGCACCTGAGAGCTGCTGCCTCAGGAGCGCAGTATTGAGAGCTTCTTCTTTTCACCCAGCCTAACCAAAGACATGACTGGAAAGGATGACAATTACCGAGGCCCTGCTGTGAGAGCGCTCTGTCAGATCACTGACGTAAGTGCTGCGTTACCCTGAGGACAGCCCTAGGTCCTTCACCTTTCCCTGCTTCACCCCACCGTGTATTTTACCTGCTTTTCATGCCTCTGTCTCTTTCACAGTCCTGATGGCTTTTCCATATCAGCTGTTGTCTCCCTCTCCCTGCAGAGTACCATGTTGCAGGCCATTGAGCGCTACATGAAGCAGGCGATTGTTGACAAAGTGCCAAGTGTATCCAGCTCTGCTCTGCTGTCCTCCTTGGTACGTGCTCCCTGCAGGTGGGCCCGAGGGACTGTCAAGCTGGGAAGCATTGATCTGTGGTGGGACTGAACATCCTGGGAACCATTTCAGGGTTTCATTGTCACTGTTCCCTGATCTTTGAACTGAGGGACTGGTGCTGACTTTGTGGGAGATCATCGATCTCGTGTTGCCACAGCCATCACGGCCAGGTCTCTGCATGCTGATTCTCTGCTCTTCTATAAGTTGCTGCTGCCGGTGCCCTCATGGGAAAGGCTCACTGCGGCTTAATGAGTTGGGATTCCCAAAGCTTCTTCCATCCTTCTCTCATGGGTTGTCTGTGGCTTTGTTTCCCCCAGCACCTGCTGAAGACCAGTTATGATGTGGTAAAACGCTGGGTGAACGAGGCTCAGGAGGCAGCTTCCAGTGACAATATCATGGTGCAGGTAGGAAAGCTGTTGCCAACATGGGGAGTAGCAAGAAGCAACTTTTGGGGGAGTAGAGCAAACTGCTAGAGTTCAGCCACGCACCTCTGGGCAACAGAGGGGATAAAAGTGAAAAGAACACAGTGCGGGTTTGTGATGGTCTCTTTCCCTGTCACAGTATCATGCTCTGGGCTTGCTCTACCACGTGAGGAAGAATGACCGCCTGGCAGTCAACAAGATGCTCAGCAAGTTCACACGCCACGGTCTCAAGTCACCATTTGCCTACTGCATGATGATTCGAGTAGCCAGCAAGCTGCTGGAGGAAGAGGCTGGCAGGTGAGGGGGCTCCTTTGTCCTGCTGGAAGAATTTCCTTCCTCAGGTCCCTACTTCCATCTCCTCTTACAGGCTCACTTGCCATCTCAGGAGGGCAATTATTTCTGCCTTTAAAGAACAATCTGCAGCTTTTGCCCTTTTGTTGTTGGGTAAAAGGCAGTGGGGAGAATACAGAATGCTTTCATGGTTGTTATGAGATGGCTTCTGTGAGTCTTCTCTGCGTACTTGCACATAGAATGCTTTCCTGTTTCTCTGGACTGTTTTGCATAGCTGTTCTTACTGAGATAATCTGCTCTGTTTTGGCTGCCATATCTGTGGTGTGGCTTCCTGGTGGATAAGACTTACGTGGCCTGCAGTTGGCTCTTGGTGTGTGAGTGCTGAGGGAGATGCCTTTTAGTCTTACGGGCAGGGGATGTCTTCTCAGCCTGACTTCCACCCCAAGAATGCCTGGAGTTCAGTATAAAGACCACTGCAAAATCTGGGGACAGTGGATTTATGCACTGGATTGATTTATTTTATTTATTTTACCTTTCCACAGGCTATGGGACCTGCCCTTTTCTCCTGTCAGGTTCTTAATTTCTGTTAGTGCCTGTATTTTAATTCATTCTTGTGGTTTTTGCCCTTTAGCCGTGATAGCCCCCTGTTTGATTTCATTGAGAGCTGCCTAAGAAACAAGCACGAGATGGTGGTCTATGAAGCTGCATCTGCCATCGTTAACCTGCCCAACTGCACTGCCAAAGAGTTGGCTCCAGCTGTCTCAGGTAAATGTGATGCTTATGGCAATGCCAAAGGGATTATGGGCCTGTGGTGGTGACACCTGCTGATTACCCCAAGAAACAAGAACCTTGTGTAGTTTTGGGCTTGTAATGCTGCTCTACCTTTGTTGCTTTATTCTTCTGCTGCTGAGAGCCTGAGGTGTGCATGAATAGCTTTACTCCTGTAAAGGTCTTTGCCTGGTGTGTTCAAGTGTGGGTTACCAGAGGGGTCTTTTTTTAATGTGAAACAGGGCTGAGTTCTGTCTGTTAAATCTCCCTGCTTTAGACTGAGTGTAACAGGGCAATAAGCTGAGGTGTTGGGGTCTTGCCTTCCCAGCTCAGTCCAGTACAGAGGTTCTCCTGAGCTGGGAGTGGGAGGCAGCAGGTAGGGAGGCTGTGTGCTGCCTCTCTGCACAGGGAGCATTGCCCTTCGGGGGCCAGCCCTGGGAAAGGAACAGGGTTTGCCTAGAAATGGAGAACAGCAGTTCATTTGACTTAATAGAAAAGATGACAAAGTGGTGAACTTGGCTTTCAAGAGGAGCAAAAGACAGGAATACTGTGGAAGAAGAGGGAGGTGGGTAAGAGGTAGTTGTCAGCAGGAGTGTGTGGCAAAGGGGACAGCAGGGAGGGAGGAAGCTGGCAAAGGCACAGTTGCTTCTTAAGCATGCATCTAGTCATCTTCTGCTTGCAGCTGTCTGTTCATTGAAGCTCTTGCTTTAGGTATGAAACTCTTCACAATAATAGATTCCCTAAACGTCTGCCTTTGGTTTCCCCACCTTGTAGTTTTGCAGCTGTTCTGCAGCTCCCCCAAAGCAGCACTGAGATATGCAGCCGTCCGTACCCTCAACAAGGTAGGAGCTGTGATAGTTTCTCATGTACAGACTTCAGAAGATAAATGTGATGATTTTGTGTGAATAATCTTTACTGTGGGCTACAGCCTTGCATTTTGTTGCTTTCTGGGGGGAATAAAAATTCAAACAATTTACAGAATGGCAAAAAAAGCAATCACGTTCACAGGTCTCTGTGAAAGTGTCACTGGTCTCACAAGTTACTGCTTTCGCTTCTGAGCTTCCCATGGTGAAGAAGATCCTTGTAAAATGGGGATCAAACCTTAATTCTACTTCTTGCCTGATCTGTGGCAATCCTTGCTCCAGCCTTTCCCTCGATCTTGTCAGCTCAAGTGTCTGGTAACTGCTGTACTTCCACACACAGAGCTGTTCTGCATAGCTAGAGCTGATGAATTTTTGGTGGGAGTTCATAGCTTGCTTTATAGAATCTGAGGCTTAATGGATAGAGGAGAATGAAGGAGTTAACAGACAATATTTCACTACTTTTTACTGCTGCATCTCTTTCAGCAAGAGATACAATTCTGCAGGAAGAAAGAGCTTGTTACTTTAACCTCAAATGAGGTGTTTCACTAAGATGATGGCTGTAACATTCATTTTTCAGGGAGACTTAGTGTTTTTTGCCGACTGAGGCTTCTGTGTATGTTCTGTGATTCCCACTCTTCCTTCTCATCTCTAGGTGGCCATGAAGCACCCATCTGCTGTGACTGCCTGTAATCTAGACCTGGAGAACCTTGTGACGGATTCCAACCGCAGCATAGCCACACTGGCCATCACCACACTGCTCAAAACTGGCAGTGAGAGCAGCATCGACCGGCTCATGAAGCAGATCTCCTCTTTCATGTCAGAAATCTCAGATGAGTTCAAAGTAAGGAAATGGGACGAGGAGGAACATACAGGTTCCTGAAGAAAACCCTTGGTCTTTGTCCATGTTTGTGTGTGCACTGTGAAAGCTGCATGGACCCCCTTCCAGCAGCGGGGCTGCTGCATGTTTGTAGGGAAAAGAAAGAATGTGAGGCTGTTGGCCTAAGCCTTGCCTCATTCGTGCAGCACCCAGCTCCAAAGTCACATGCTCTCTTCTGGGGAGAAGCCCTTTGAGAATTGAATCTCTTTTGCTTCTTTCCAGTGGGTGTTGGCTTTTGCTAGAGGCTGGCCAATGCATGAAGACGAATCTCCTCCAATTTCCAGGATTGTACCTCCTGGAACTGTGTTTATTGGATAAGCAAAATCAAAACCATAGTTTCCAGACTAGGGACCAGCACAAAATTGACACAATTCAACTAGTTTTTCCTGCCCAGTGAGACAGAATCTTTTTTCACTTGTCCCCCTTTTCTTCCAGGTTGTAGTAGTGCAGGCCATCAATGCACTGTGTCAGAAATACCCTCGCAAACACGCTGTTCTCATGAACTTTCTCTTCACTATGCTTCGGGAAGAGGTAAGTTTGCATGACAGCTACTGTGTTCTGTGTTTGTGTGTGTGAACTGCAGGACTGCACTGTGGCCCCTGTGAGTCAAGCTTTTACTGATAGTGCTGTGCAATAAGAGCCTCTCTAAAAGACTTGTGGTCATAACTGGCAGAAATCTCCTGCCAGGCATATTTTTAATGTGGTTTTCATTCTTTGATTTTTCTGGGGGTTTATTAACTCTCAAAGCAAATGAACGCAATGGCAGATCTGTTGGCAGTCCATGTGTATCTCACATTTGAACCAGATTTCTTTTATACTTTGACAGCAAATTCCAAGAAGTTTTGTCTTGTGCACAAAGATTCGGTATTTGTTGATGACACGGGACCACTTTTTTTCTGTCTCTGTGCTGTGAAGGGATCACGAGTACCTATAACCATTCTCTGCATTCAGTCAAACATGGAATTGCAGGGGAGCTTTGCAGAGGTTTGCTGAGGCCATTTCCAAATAGCTGGCGTGCCTGCCACACAGCTGGCACCAGTGCTTGCTCTGACATCACTTTCTGCCAATTACAGCCTCTTGTTTGGGAACAAACCACAGCATCGCATTTTGCTGCTGTGAAAAATGGACAATTCTCCTTTCCCAGAGTTTCTGTGGGTGGATGGTGTCATTTTGAATATGGTTTTGTAGTTCAGACCATTCTGGTTTACAGCTTTTCTTTTTAATCCAAAATAGCTCTGGAAATATCCCCCAAAATGCCCAGCCCTGTGCATGTAACTGGCAGAGGACAGTGTGCAGTTGAATCCCCTGGTGTGTACTGAGGACACCAGTAAATAATGTCTGAAGATAACCAAGCATTAACAGTGTGGCAGGTTATGGGGTGTGCCTGGGGAGGGATTGATTCCCACACTAATGGGGCTATTTGCTGCATCCTGCTGTGGCAGATATGATCCTTAATATATTTCACTTGTGATTCATCCTCAGATGTCTGGTACTAGAGGGGAGAGGGTTGGGTTTTTTTTCTCCTGCCATATGGCTGTTTATATGCACTAATTCTAGCAGCAGAGGATTTTGAAATAGACGTAAACCCTTCAAGCTGATGGATTTTTTTTACCCTCTTTAGGGCTTGTTTTCCTTCACTGTAGCCATTCTGAAGGGAGCTGGAAAGAGAGCTTGGATATTAGCTGGCTGTCTGGGTGTAAAGAGGGTCAAAAGTGGGGGCAGCATTACTGCCCTTCTCCTTTCAAATACAGATTAAAAGCACTGAGTGTGAGTGACCTTTTCAAAGGGAATTCTTCCCTGTCTGGCTAGTTCAGAGTCTCTAAAATACTTAGAGATTTCCAGCTGAGTGGTTCCCTCTGCTCCCTAGGGCGGCTTTGAGTACAAACGAGCCATCGTGGACTGCATCATCAGCATCATTGAGGAGAACTCGGAGAGCAAAGAGACAGGCCTGTCTCACCTCTGTGAATTCATTGAGGACTGCGAGTTCACTGTGCTGGCCACTCGTATCCTCCACCTCTTGGGGCAGGAAGGACCCAAAACCAACAACCCCTCCAAATACATTCGCTTCATCTACAACAGAGTTGTCCTGGAGCATGAAGAAGTCCGGGCAGGTGAGAGACACCTGGAAAGCTGTCTGCCCTGTGACAGATCTTCAAGGAAATATACTGCATGAGCATCTCTACTTTTGAGGGTTGCAATTCGTTCTGTTCCTGAGCAGATCTTTTTACACAGCGAAGATCTTGCAGTACTAGTGGTGGAAGAGGTGTCCTGCAGCTGAGAAATGGGGAGGGAGATGCAGTGGCTCTGAAACCAGACAGAGAAGCTTTGCAGGCACTTCACTGTAATACAGCTGTCTCTTTCCAGTCACAGTAATGCTTTGTGCTAGTGTTAGTATCTCTGATGCAGCATTTGGCCAAGGCCAGGAAATGGAGGAACCTTCAGGTGATTTCTTTGCTTCCTAACTCTGTTTTCATGACTTGTGCTACAGGTGCTGTAAGTGCCCTGGCCAAGTTTGGAGCTCAGAATGAGGAGATGTTACCCAGTATCTTGGTGTTACTGAAACGGTGAGTTGTACCTCAGAGTTTCTCAACACCCTGGGTGAAAACTTCTGTTTGAGAGCTGGTTAGCACCCACATGCATATCTACTCCCTTCTAGCTGTGGATCTGAGAAGGTGCAGTGAGTACATGGGACCCTGTGATGGTGCCTTCAACACCACGCAGTGGATGGAAGTGTGGCAGATGATGGCTTTTCTAATACACTTACTAGGAGATTGCTGGTTGTCTCTATGACATGTTCTTTCTGGCCCTGTAAGGTGGCTCAGTCACCTGGACTCTGCTTCTTTTCACTGAAGAAAGTTTTCCACTTTCCTCTCAGGTGTGTGATGGATGATGATAACGAAGTGAGGGACAGAGCCACCTTCTACCTGAATGTCCTGGAGCAGAGGCAGAAAGCCCTCAACGCTGGCTACATCCTGAATGGTAATGCAGGAAATACTCAAAACAAGAGTGCACCTCTTTCCTGATTTAACAAGTGACAAAGAGCTGGCATTATCCGTGGTTTCAGTGACCTGTCCCTTCTGTCCCCAGGTCTGACTGTGTCCATCCCTGGCCTGGAGAGGGCTCTGCATCAGTACACCCTGGAGCCCTCCGAGAAACCCTTCGACTTGAAATCTGTTCCTTTGGCAACAGCTCCTATCATTGAGCAAAGAGCAGGTGAGGGACAGTCCCCTAAATGCAGGTCCAGACTGTTTGTAGTTCCCTGTCAGCTCCAGCCCTTGGACAATAGACTGCACTCGGCCTGCAGGGAAGTGCTGAGCTCCATCCTGTTTGAGTTTTGTGGGATTATGTCTTCTGTAAAGGCTAAAGCCAACAAATCTGTTTGTTCTCACATTAGCAGTTGGACTAAACTAAAACACTGATATTGCTAATAGCTTGTGATTTTCATTGGAGCTGCTGCAGTTCCAAAGGTGTTTAGGAAGCTAAACATGGATGCCTAGTTCATAGCAACATGAGAAATGAGCTCCCTTCCTTTCCTTAGTCAAATCCAGAAATTGATCTGTTTTCTGATTTGGTTACTTCTTACTCTTCACCTTCGAATCTTTTTGGGGTTTTGTTTGTTTGTTTTATTTTTCTCTTGCAGAAAATGCCCCTGTAACTGTAGTCAAACAGCCCGAGAAGGTGGCAGCAACAAGGCAAGAAATATTCCAAGGTAAACTGATGCAAGGCCTCTCCTGTGGCTGTGTGAGAACAGTATAGCTGCCTCTTGCTGAGCAGGTCGAGCCCATCTGGCTTTTCCCCAACTCCTTTCAGGGAGTGACACAGGCTTCCAACTTTAAGTCAGTTGTTCACTCCTGGGGGGTAGGGTGCCTGCAGTCCTGTTTTTTCTGTCTTGCAATAGATGTGTGCAAAGGATAACTCTGTCTTTAATTCTGAAAGTCCCTGGTGAATGTTTGTAGGCATCTGATGGATAGTTCCTTGCTGCTGCAGCTTCTGGCAGCTTAAATGAGGGCTTTGAAACTGCTGACACCTTCCTGTGTTTTGGGGAAGGCAATGGTTATTACCTCTATTTCAGAGCAACTTGGGGCGATCCCAGAGTTTCGGGGACTGGGCCCACTCTTCAAGTCTTCCCCAGAGCCTGTTGCCCTCACGGAGCTGGAGACAGAGTACGTGGTTCGTTGCACCAAGCACACGTTTGTCAGCCACATGGTGTTCCAGGTGGGTCGCTATGGCATGTGATACTGAAAGAGAATTGGAAAATAAACTCCTGGCTAGTTTAAAAACTCCACTGGGAAGAAGTAGCTTAGAGATATCTGTGTTCAGAGCTTGTCTCTGCAATGAGGGGTCCTTAGTATTGCATCCAGGGCAGCAGAGCCCCAGGAAAAAAATAATTAGGGAGCATGTGTGTGTGTGTGTCTGAAGAATGCTTACACATACAGTCCAGATAAATCAGACAGGCACTAGGTGGGGCTATTCTCACTGAGCAGTTGGCAAAGGGGGCTGTGTTCTTTCCTCAGGGTCCCCAAGCATGTGCTTTGGATGTAAGAGTGGAGCTTACTATATCTGAGAGGCTGAAAACGGTACCCAAGAAAGGGACATGGTGGGGCAGAGCTCTTTATCCCCTATGTTATATTTTAGCCTGTATAGTAGAGATGCTTTTTTTCTGTACATCTTGGCCTTGGCTGCACTGCCTGCTGCTGCCTGTGAGATGTTAGCATCGATGTGCCAGCATCTCTGCCTGGGCCTCAGGGAGTTCAATGCACAGCAAGTGCTATGTTAGCTTGTGAGCAGTAGTGTTTTGTCCTTAGCCAGCTCCTTCCTCAGAAGTTTAGAACTGCTTACACAGTCTGTGCAGGTGTTGATCTTTGTTTCTTTTGTCCTTCCACCAGATGCAATTGTATGAGGTTAAGGGATTTGTCATTGCAACTGGAACAAAGTCTGATCAGCAGGTTTACATTTGCTGAAACTTGCTCAAACTATCCCTAGTTTGAGCTGTGAAAAGGATGATCTTCCCATCTGCTGTGGGGCACTGTATCCCTGTAGCATCAAGTGAGATGTAGGCAGCCCTGTGTTCATATTTCCATACAGCAAAGAGTTAACCTTTGAATTACCATCCAGGACAAAAGGACAAAGTACACAGAGGAAAAATTTCCCTGCTATTTGGTGAACTGAAACAGAACAGAAGCTGGCATCTCCCTGCCTTTGATGAATTTGTGCTCCTGCCTGGGTTGCAGAGGGCAAGCATTGGATAGTTGTGTGCTGGTTGGCACCACGCTCCCACTCCACCTAGAGTGAGTCTACTCTCAGATCTATAGTGAGCAGCTTCAAGCTGTTGATGCTTTCCCCTTCCCTATTTAGTTTGACTGCACGAACACCTTGAATGATCAGATCCTGGAGAATGTCACGGTGCAGATGGAGCCCACAGAGGGATATGAGGTCATAGGCTACATACCTGCCAAAACCCTGGTGTACAACCAGCCGGGCACCTGCTACACACTGGTGGCACTGTCTGAAGATGATCCAACAGCAGGTAAACAGTTTGCCCTCTGTTTTCCTGACATCCCTCGAATTAACTGTACTGTGTTACTCGCCCCCACATATTCTACCCTGTGTCCTAGCCAGATATTTATAGCCTGTGTGTGGGTGCAGCCCTGAGTGATGCTGAGCGTGACTTCTCTCTGCTGTCTGTGGGCTGTCAGGCCTCCCTTCGCCTCTCCTGATTCCCTTGTGCTGTCAAGTCAGGCTTATGAGAGCTGGCAGATGAGCATCAGCTCTCTGCTGTGTTCTGTGCACCCTGGCATGTCCTTTAGCCTGTCTGTTCTTTGTGTGGGTATGTGGAGAGGTTGGTACTTGTGCATGCCCAGGTGCTTTGAGTAGCAAAGGGGTATTTCAGACAAACCACTAGAATTTCAGTGGTATCTATTTGAAGTGACCATCCCCTCATTTGAACATGAACCAGGCCTTTCCAGTGCTTTGGTCTCCCAGGTTTGTGTTCTGGGACTGCCCACCTGTGTGTGTTGATGTGTTCACCCAGCAGTGCCCCATATTCTTGGGGATGAGTCATTGCTTCCTCTTCCAGCCGAGCGGTGTTAATGAGCTGCTGTGTTAATGAGCTGCTGTGTTGCAGTGCAAGGTGGTTTCATTTCAGAGCTGCATGAACTGAGCACTAGATAAGGATCTCGCCTCTTCACAAGGTGCTGGGGGGACGTGTTTACTTAATATTCCCAACACAACTTGAGGTTCATCAGTAATAGCCCTTGATCTGAGGATTGTGGTCCTGTGTAACCATCGTGAGCCTGTCTCTGTCACTGCTAGGCTTAGTATTGCAAAGAAATACCTTGTCCTTGAGAGACAGAAACTGTCAGAGAGCCCTCTCCAGGTCACTGGCTAAGCCAGCGAGGGGGAGAACTCAGCTGCCCCAAACCTCCCAGTCCTGGTCTGGTGGTGATGAGTGCTTTGTCTTTGCCTCCCCTGCCTGCAGTGGCCTGCACCTTCAGCTGCATGATGAAGTTCACTGTCAAGGACTGCGATCCGAACACGGGCGAGACGGACGATGAGGGTTACGAGGATGAGTATGTGGTAAGGAGCTGGGCAGGTGCCTGAGCATGAAAACTGCCGTCGTTTTGAGGGGGTTTGTGATCTGTACTCAGATCCCTGCAAGCAGTGACGTGACCAGTGACATGTGGGCAGCATCACGTGAAGAGGATATTTTTGCTGTCTCTGTTGGTGTCTGTCCCGGGATGCAGGTGTGGCTTTGGAGAGCTTGCTTTGTCTCAGTAGGAGTATCCTCCTGTTTCTCTCCAGGGGAACACCTGACTATGCAGGATAGCTGTGTTTTGGGAGGCCATGATGCGTCCTTCAGGCTTGGCTGGCTGTGCCCTATGGGCTCCAGCAATTGTGCAGTCAGAGGGCCATTGATCATCTGTTCTCCGTGGTGGTACAGTTCATGGTGTGCTGGCTTGCCTGATATAGGGAGATCATCATCCTTGTTCTTGCTCTGGGGAAGGTGAGACTTTTCCCTCCCCAGCACAGAGACTGATGAAAGCACCAATGCTGCAGAAGCACCTCATTTCCAGAAACAGCAAGCTTTTTACCACAAAGGAAGAAGCTAAACTTATGCTTGGTCAGAAACTGAGACCAGCTGACAGAGGGTGGTGCTTACCCTCCCAAGGAGAAGGGATGTTGTGACACAACCTCAGCTTTCCCTGTTAGCTCCAGAGGCTGTTTTCTATGCGTGTCCTGTCACTGCTTGTGAATCTGATGAGAGGCACTGCTGTGCAGTGAGTCATGGAGAACACAGCGACCTCCCAGAAGGAACAGGGAGAGTTTTTCTCAATGGAATGTGCAAGATTAACCCCTCTCTCTGCTTCCCACTACTTACCATGCCGGTTTAGTGATGTTTAAACAAACTCTTCCATGTGTTTCAGCTATAATCAGGAGGAGGTTCTTTCCTGCAGTGATTGCTGAAATGAATGCAGGCTGGTGTCTGGCCAGCTCTGGCACCAACTGCTCTTTGATAGATGCTCTGGAGGGACAGGCTTGGTTCCATCTTGCACAGACGGAGTCACAGCAGCAGTTCAGCTAAGCCTGCACGCAGTGTTAGGTGATAGCATATGTCTGGCAGTGTCTCACTGCACCAGCCTACAAAAAAACAGGCCAGAAAGGAAAAAAAAAGCTTACATGCATTTTGGGAAAGGAAACACTACATCTGTGTGAGCAGCAGCTATTTCTTAGCTTTTGTCCTCTGTTTTGGACATTTGTCCCGTGCTTTGATCTCTGTCAGGCCTAGAGCTGTGCTCAGATGAGACCCTGCTTTGTAAACACTGGAAATGGCATGAGCAGTGGCTTTCTCAGGCCAAGCAGTTGCTCAGCCAAGCATTGTTTACATGAACAAATCAGAACAGACAGGCCTTATTCTGACCTGTTCATGAGTAGAAGCAGAGGCTGTCTCCTACATTCACCTGATCTCAGAGAATCCAATCTAAAGCATTCTCTGGAGAGAGCAGGGTTAGGAACAACCATGTTTCACCTGAACCTCTTCTATCACCAGCTTGAAGACCTGGAGGTAACAGTGGCTGATCACATCCAGCGAGTTCTGAAGCCAAACTTTGGAGCAGCGTGGGATGAAGTGGGTGATGAATATGAAAAGGAAGAGACATTTACTTTATCTGCTATTAAAACCCTTGAAGGTAAGGGGGTATCTGAGCATAACGGAGCTCTTAACATTCTTCTCCCTCCAACTGTCAGAGACCAGAGGCACAGTCTGGCTCACTTTAGATCTCTCACAGGCTAATAAGGCAAAACCCTTCGCAGGCATTTTCACCACACCTGTTAAATGTGGAGCTACAATTACTGTTACAAGAAGTTAGTTCAGGTTTCAAAAAAACAAATGAGTATTCTGGGCTCTGTGGAGATCAGGCTGGATTGTGGAGGCAAGAGAACATCTTGCTACGCTCTCATGCTCTACCTTCCTGAGCAGATAGAGTGTAGTTCAGCTGTGAGCTGCCACTTCCCTTCTGTGAAAGGAGGAGATGCTCTGACCTTAGAATGCAAGACTAATTAAAGAAGATGCAAAGAGCAGAAGGCATGAGGGTGGTGGGCAGGCTTGTGGTGTAAACCCACTTCTCTGTCATCATATATTAAAGGCTTCTTCTGTTGTTTCTGAGAAGACTGTAAAAAGTCAGTCCTTTTGATGGTGTAGAAAGGTGTCCTCCCATAGCTGTCTCTGTGCATCTTTGGACAGCACCTTAGGCTTGAAATACCTTCCCTCAGGCCTCTTCAGATTCCTTCTACAGACCTGTGTCTCCTTCCTTCTTCATCTGTCCCCAGAGAAGCAAGCAGGCTATCAGGGCAGCGTAGTAATTGTGCAGCCAGCTGCACTCTCCTGCTTCTGTTGTCTGACTCATTCACCCTCCTGTTTCTGTTGTGTCTTTGCTGCATCAGATAACAAAATTGCTGTGTGGTGGTGAGGTTTTTGTGTGTGGCCTTTGCCTCCCCGGCAGCCTCCAAAAACAGGATAGTGGCCAACACTATATGTTCCTCAGGGCAAGGAACATGAACCCCAACATGCAGGGAGGGCTGAAGTCACTTTGCAATGCTCTTTGTGTGTCACTGTTAGGCTCCATGTCACAGGTATCTTATTTATTTTTTCTTAACAGAGGCCGTTAGTAATATCGTGAAGTTCCTGGGGATGCAGCCCTGCGAGCGATCCGATAAAGTGCCAGACAACAAGAATTCTCACACACTCTACCTGGCAGGTGAGCTGCATGGTGAGGTCTCTTGCTTGAGGAGCAGCTCTGCAGGACACACAGAGCTGCCTATTGAAAGCAAGTGCAAGAGTTTCTGAAGGAGCCCACTGTGCTCCGAGTAGGATTTGGAGGTTTGTTCCTGCCATAGTTTCTGTCTCTGCAAGTGCAGAGCAGCTGGTGTTGGGATCAGGGAGGATGCTGTGACAGGGGGGTGTCGGGATCAGCCCCAGGCTCAGCTGGGTGGAGTTTGCTGTCCTGTGGCATCCTGGTTTGGAGTGAGCCAGTGGGGGAAAGCACAGCACCCTTACCTAGCAGAGTGGGTGTGTACTGGAGCTCCTAGCTGAGTGACTGGTGGTCATTGAAGGAGTGCCTGGACCTCTTCCCAGCTGCAGTTTATTTTACACTTTGTTTTCATGAGTTTAACAGTCACAAGAGTCTCAGATACATTATAATGAAAGAGAACTGTGCAGCTTGGGTGTCTTTCCTGGCCCAGTGCTGGCATTTGTCAGAGCAACTGTGGGAAATCTGCCCTTGCCAAGCAATAGTGTTCATTTTCAGGCTTGCACTCACTCTGTCATCCAACTCTCCCTTCCAGGTGTGTTCCGGGGTGGCCATGACCTCCTCGTACGGTCTCGTCTTGTCCTGACTGACACAGTGACGATGCAGGTGACCGCCCGCAGCGCCGAGGAGCTCCCAGTGGATGTGATCATGGCCTCTGTTGGATAAACTGCCTTTTCCAGGACTGTCCCGAGCCCCCGTGGGCAAAGCTTCTGCCTCTGGTGGCAGGACAGGTGTCTTGTTCATACAGCAGCTTTCGTGTTCTCTGCAGTAGAGCTGTGTGGGGCTCTGACTATGAAACGGCGCTGGTTTTAAGGTCTGGTTTTACGAGGCGCTGTGTTTGTAGCAGGTGCCCGGCTTCTGTTGTGGGGGCAGCGGTGACCCTGCCCCCCCGCTCCCTGTCCTTTTTATGGCGTTCGAATAAACCATCTTGTAGCTGGTCCTGGCCTTGGCCTTGGCCCATCCCTCTGGGAGGAAAACCCGTTCCCACCGTCCGCTCCCGGTCATCTTCCTGCGCTCGAGCTTGGCCCCGCCCCCTGACGGGTGCTGGGCACTTCTGACCACGCCCCCAGCCGATGCGGGGCCCCTGCCCACTGATGGCCACGCCCCCGGCTACTGCCGGGGCTCTCCGCCACGCCTGGCCCCGCCCCCGCCCGCTGCTGGCCTCGTTCGCTCCTGGCCACGCCTCCGCCGTAAATCCGCGCTGACCCCGGTGCGGCGGCCTCTCTGCTCGGTGCGGGATGTGCGGGCGCACCGCTTGCTCCCTGGGCGCCGACAACCTGCGCCGCGCCTGCGCCTACCGCGACCGGCGGGGCGGGCGGCAGCAGCCCGAGTGGGTGGGCGCGGAGCGGTACCGGCCCTCCTACAACAAGGGCCCGCAATCCCGCGGCCCCGTGCTGCTGTCCCGCCGACACCTGCACCAGGTACTGCTTCCCCTTTCCCGACAGCGGCTCCGGCTGCTGCTGCCCCAGTCCCCCCCCTTCCGTTGTTTGCTGTGTGTCCTGCGGCTTTGATTCCCGGTTGGCCGGGCGGTGGGAGCGGGGCCAATGCTGAGATGCCCAGTTTGGGCTCTGGGAACTTGTCTGGCTTCCTCTTGCACAGGGTGTGTTAGAGGTTGAATTTCCGAATTGCAAAGGTATCTCCTCTCGTTTGCATTTACCTATCCGTGAGTATTTATTTATTATTTATAGTATTATATTTACCTGTTGCTCAGGAGGGTGGGGAATCAGTACTGCGCTTCCAGTTTTAGGTTATATTTTCCACAAAAATTCATGTACAAGTGATGAACTGTGTTAGGCGTTTTTTCCTAGATGTCTATAGTTTCTCTGATTGTTTTATTCTGCTTTCCTGGGGCTTTATTTCATTTCAGAGCAGCAGTGTGGGTGACCAGGTTGCACTGATAGAGGGAGTAGAGGAAAATAATCTCGACTTCAAAGCTGTACAATAACCATACACCTGTGGTGACCGTTATCCCGGCTAATTTAAGCCCTGCCAGACCCTGTCCCAGGCAACCTGAGCAGCCTGTGCAACTGCTCATGCATCTCATTTGGTTTCTGCATAAGGGGGTGCCCAACGAACTGCTGCTTTTTGGTGCTCAGCAGGGTGAAGCTGGGCGCACTGAATCAAGACACCCCAATCTGGGCTCCCTTTGCTCTTCCTCTGGGGCAGGGAAAGGGGCTGCTGCACTTCACAACCATTACTGGCACAGGGCATGGGGTGGGATGCCATTGGGCATCCTTCGTACCCTCCATTCCTGCCTTGGGCTCCCACATCCCCTGTAGAGCATCCAATAGGCTGGTGGAGCAGAGGAATTTGGGGCCTGCAGCGTGATACAGGTCACAGGCAGACACCTGCACGGTTGTCCATCTCTGTTGAAGCTGTTGGGTTGCATGCACGGTGTAAGGTGCCCGTTTTTGTTGCTGCTGATCTGGAAAACTTCACAAAACTGGGCACATGCATGTCCATATATATATGTATACACACCAGGAATACGGATACATATCTGCTGCAGCTCTTTGGGACCCACTGAGGCCTTGCCTGCTCCAGCTGTGCCTGCGCTGGCAGCTGCGGGTGGAAGCGAGAGCGAGGTGGGGGAGAAGTGAAAGCCACAAGCCCTCTCCAGTGATTGTCTGGAGGCAGGTGGTATGCAAAGCACAAGGAGTGAAAGTAAACCAGGACAGCAAAAATCACGTTATTAAAATGAAGGTGAGGCTTACACCCTTTGGGATGCTCACTGTAAGTTTTGAGGACCTTAACACCAGCCTGATGTAACCATTTACTTAAAGCTGGGATGCTCACGTGTCCAGGCACTTCTCGAAGAAGAAAAGCTGTGTTCGTTCCTCTAGAAAATCATTGGGCAAGTCTCACCGAGACACGTGCTTCTTAGTTATTTATTCCTGCAAAAGAGTCTTGTGCTTTCTGCTGAAGATTCTTACAGGAAAGTGGTTAAGCATATGCAAAGGGCCATAATCAGTGGCTATTTTTGCGCTGCTTGTGAGCAACATCCCTGCAGAACTGCAGAGGCAGATCTGGTGTGGAGGGGCGAGCCCCAGCACGGCTTTTGGCAGAAGATGCTGGCCTGTTCCCTCTTTGCAGGAGGAGAAACCACTTTCACCAGGCTCTAGGAAGCCCCTGTCTCAAGCTGTGGTGATGCTCGTGGTCCTTGTAATGTGGGTCTGACCCAAGGTGTTTCTCTCTGTCTCATTTGAAAGGATGCCGACTCCTCTGAGCGGGTCCTCATGGACATGCGCTGGGGTCTGGTTCCCTCCTGGTTCAAAAAGGATGACCCCTCCAAAATGCAGTTTAATACCTCCAACTGCCGCAGTGACACCATGCTGAAGAAGTCCTCCTACAAGGTGGGTTGCTGCTGTCTTTGTGTCCAGCTTGAAGAGATCATGTAGTCAGCAAAACCAGAACTGAAGCATCTTTATAGCGAGTACCTGTCACTATTTGCCTACTGCACAGAGAAGGTTCCTCCTAAATTTGTTCATTCCAAACATAACAAAGATACTGAACTGTTCGAATGGGTCCAGAGGAGGCTACAAAGATGATCAAAGGGCTGGAGCCCCTCTGCTGTGAGGACAGACTGAGAGAGTTGGGGTTGTTCAGCCTGGAGAAGAGAAGGCTCCAGGGGGGGACCTCATAGCAGCCTTCCAGTACCTGAAGGGGCTACAGGAAAGCTGAGGAGGGACTTATTACAGGGGCTTTTTGCAATAGGACGAGGGGGAACAGCTTTAAATTGGAAGGGGGAAGATTTAGATTAGACATTAGGAAGAAATTCTTCACAATGAGGGTGGTGAGGCCCTGGCACAGGTTTCCCAGGGAAGCTGTGGATGCTCCATCCCTGGAGGTGTTCAAGGTCGGGTTGGATCGGGCTTTGAGCAGCCTGTTCTGGTGGAAGGTGTCCCTGCCCATGGCAGGGGAGTAGAACATGGTGATCTTTAAGGTTCCTTCCAACCCAAACCATTCCATAATTCTATGATAAATGGGTCTCTGTACTGCCTAGCTGGCAGATTTTATTAAAATAGAATAAATTAAAAGGTTGTCGCTGGTGAAGCGCATCTTTCATCACAGCTCAGGGTGGTGGTGTTTGTGCACCCTGTGGGACAGCTTAGGGGAGCCCCGGTTAGGAGCAAGCGGGCTGGGAGTTCCCGGGAGTCCCTGTCCTCCCTCACAGGCTGCCCGAGGCTGCTGTTCACAGCTCACTTGTGTTTTCTCTCCCCCAGGGCGCTCTCCTGAAGGGCAAGCGCTGTGTGGTCCTGGCAGATGGCTTCTACGAGTGGCAGCAGCACAGCGGGGGGAAGCAGCCCTATTTCATTTACTTCCCCCAGCCCAAGGATGCTGTGGTACGGAGTCCCTCACCACATCTGAACGCTCGCACCCGGCTCTGAGCCCCTGCTCCCTCCAGCTGCCTGACAAAAGACCCCCTTCCCTCCAGCTGTGCCACTCTCTGGGGGGGTCTCTGTTTCCCACGTGGGCTCCATCCTGCAGTGGGCTCAGCATCCCTCTGCGGCTGGCAGTCCCCTGGCTGTAAACAGCACCGCAGCGTCCCCGGTGTCACGCTTGCTGCTCCCCACACACCGGATGTTTGCATGGTTGGGTGATGTGTCTCAGGGGACTGGGCTGGGAGTTCGCTGCCTCTTTCCTTTGGCTGAGTCAGCACCCGGGATTTTCAGAGGGGAGAAGGGTGCTGGCTTTCTTGTGGGAAGATGAGGCTCCTGGTACCTCTCCTGGAGTTACTTCTAATTAGTAGAAGGCCTCCTGGAAAGCCCTCAGATGTGTTCTGTTCATGACTTAGGTCTGAATTGTTGCCCCACTGCAGCTCTGGCAAGGTTGTGATGCTCCGGCTGCCCATGGGTTGGCACTGACCAGGGCAATGGGGCCTCTCTCCTGCAGGCCGAGGGGAAGGACGGAGATGAGGAATGGAAAGGATGGAGGTTGCTCACGATGGCTGGGATTTTTGACTGCTGGGAGCCGCCCGCAGGAGGAGAACCACTGTACACCTACACCATCATCACCGTGGATGCCTCCAAGGATGTCAGCTTCATCCATCACAGGCAAGTGAGAGCGAGGAAGGAGCAGGGGTGGAAAGTTGTGCATTTAAGCACCGGTCTGGCAGCACAGAGGCAGGGACTCCTGCCTCCTCCTGATGCCCTCTGAGAAAAACTCAACAACATTCTGGCTCATTTCAGGTCACTGGGTTATGTGCTTTCTATAAATCATTATCTGTGTCCCAGCAGGCGGGGCTGGATGGCTCTCTGGGGTTGGGTCGCTCTCTGGGGTTGCGTCACTCTGGGCTTGCATCACTCTCTGCCTGACTGGGGCCTGGCATTCAACCCCTCTTCCTCTTCCAGCACAAGCAGCTACCTCAGTGAAGTGAATGTACGCTCTGTCTTGCAGAAGAGCATCCTTCTGCTTTGATTTTCCCTGTTTCCCCCTGGGCTGCCAACTCCTTGCTAGCTTACAAGCCTGTCTTTTGCCATATCAGCACTGGGATTTGGCTCTGACTGCCTTGTCCCCTAGGATGCCAGCCATCCTGGATGGGGATGAGGCCATCAGGAAATGGCTGGACTTTGCTGAAGTGCCAACCCAAGAAGCGGTTAAACTTATCCAGCCCACAGAGAACATCGTTTTCCACCCGGTGTCCACCTTTGTCAACAGCATCCGCAACGACACGCCTGAGTGCCTCACACCCATCGAGCTGGGAGCCAAGACGGTGAGGGCTGGCAGGGGCCTGGCAGGGGCTTGGCAGGGAAGAGCTTGGCCGTGGTGATGTCCCTGAGCTAGGGACGGTGCTGCCAGGCTGCAGGAGGGGCAGCAGCAGGCAGTGTCTGCGGGGCATTGCCTGTGCGCGATGCTGGAATGCAGAGCCCCAAACAGATTTCCTTCACTTCCAGAAATAAACTGTCACCCCATGCCAAGATTTCTCTGCCAAATGAGGCAAATTCCATGTGAAATGGGGCTTGGAACAAAGCTGTTCCCAGTAGCCTGGGGAACCTCGTGCAGATGTGCCTGATTGCAGGCAGGGCCGTGGCTCCAGCCTCCACGTCCCGCTCGGGACCAGCTCTTGCAGTTGGCCGCCTGCCCTGCTCTTGCCGTGCTTCTCACTTCTCTCCCGCTGTCTTTTGTCTCTCCAGGAGGTTAAAGCCACCCCAAGCAGCAAAGTGATCCTGGGCTGGTTAAAAAACTCCCAGGAGGGCTCTCCTCAGAAGAAAGAAAATGATTTGCCCAGGTGGACGAGCCAGTTCATCCACAACCCTTCGCCCAAGAAAACGAGTGCAGATATCCTGCAGCAGTGGCTGGGGAAGGAGGCAGAGCCTGCTGCGAAGAAGCACAAGGCTTAGGCACCGTCTAGGTGGCTGGCCATCTTTTTCCTTTCTTGATTTCCTAAGCAGAATAATGAACATGGTTTCCAGATGGCTGTTGAGTTTCTCCAAGCCTCTCACGTGGTGATTCAATGCTTTATGTTGTTGTCTCTGTTCTATGAGTTTTGATGAATGTTGGTGTTTGTCTTTAGAGGTTTTGGCCTTGTCTTGTGCTGATGGGAGTGGATACAACCTGGTGGCCTCCCTCCTCCCTGGCAGTCGCTCGTGCCAAGTGCAGATAAAGCCTTGAGAATCTTCTCAGTCTGCTGGGGAGGAGTAGCTTCTGCCTTCTGACAGTGTGCACAGCTCACAACTCCTGTTTCCTTTTCCTTTCTTTAGGTATTAAACTGATATTTTTCCACTTAATTCCATATTGATTCTGTACAAATTCCTTTTGAATGCTCTCACCCTCAAAAAATGGCTTCAATACAGAAGAACATGGCAATAAGTACCAGGAGGAGGCCCCAGGCTCGGAAGATCTGCCAGGGACATGTTTTAAGTGCTGCCTGGGAGGATCTGGTCTTTCCTGGGATTTCCCTGCTGGTAGCAGATTGGGACAGCATGTCTTGGTCACGTTGTGTGCACAATCATTTTGTTAATGAGATTTGAAGACTTAGAGAGGATTTTCTTGATCTGTGGAGGGATGCGCTCTGCCTTCTTCATAGAGGTCATTCATCAAAGCCCAGATAACCCAAGTGCCATTACAGAACAGCATGGGGCAGCTGTTTTTGAGGTCAGGGATTTTGTAAATAGAGCCAGCTGTTACATGCCAAAGGCTTTACACAGTGGGACCCTTGCTGGAAAGGAGTATTTCACTGGTATCAGAAACAATAAAACAGGATTAACTGGTTGATGGTACAATGTCCTTGTCTGTGCCTGTGTCCCCTTGCCCACCACAGCCCTGTTGCTGCTGTTTTGCAGGTGGAGCTCAATTTTCTGAGGAGCAGACCAGCTGTGAGCTGCTGAGCTCTCAGGTTACCGGCAGCCTGTGTTGCTGGAGCATTTCCATTTCCCAGTGGAAAATATTCCCCAGGGATTTATTTGGGGGCTCCCCAAATACAGTTGGAGCAGACCCAGAAGAGGGCTACGAAGATGATCAGAGGGCTGGAACCCCTCTGCTATGAGGACAGGCTGAGAGAGTTGGGCTTGTTCAGCCTGGAGAAGAGAAGGCTCCAGGGGGACCTTAGAGCAGCCTCCCTGTACCTGAAGGGGCTACAGGAAAGTTGGGAGGAACTTTTTACAGGGCAAGTAGTGATAGAATGAGAGGGAATGGCTTTAAAGTGGAAGGAGAAAGACTTAGACTAGACATTAAGAAGAAATTCTTCATGCTGAGGGTGGTGAGGCCCTGGCACAGATTGCCCAGGGAAGCTGTGGATGCCCCATCTGGAGGTGTTCAAGGTCAGGTTGGATGGGGCTTTGAGCAGCCTGGTCTGGTGGGAGGTGTCCTTTCCAACCCAAACAATTCTATAATTCTATGAATCCTCTGAAATGATCTGTCCCTGGAGAGCTGCAGGGGTGGCTGTAGCAGGGGCTCATCCCTGGGGAGGGATAGTGGACCTGGGGCAGGAGCTGCAGAATGGGCACCTGGGGACACCCAAGTGGTCTCGGAGCCAAATCCTTCTCTGAATCCATAGCGTGCGACAGAGGCAGATGAGCTCAGAAGGTGTCTTGATTTATGGGAAGCTAGGATGGGATTAGGATTTCCAGCCAGAAAGCCTGTTGTGAGCTGGCTCCTCATTGCTCCTACAGCAACTTGAGGAGAGTCATTGTATTAGCAGCTCTTAGCAGAATAAATAATCCTCGGGGTGCTGGGGCTGTCACCTCAGTGCCTGTCCTTGCAGGAGCCACCAGGGAGGTTTCTCTCCCTGCCCCGCCATCGTTTCTGCAGGGTGAGCATCTCAGCTGCCTTGGCCTGGTTGGTGCTAACTGCACATCAAGCTTTTCCAAAGGTCACCGGCTCATCTCAGATTCATTTCAGGTCTCCAGTTGCTGTGGAAGGAGTGAAGATGCTGAGCAGAGTAGAGGATGCTCAACTTTCTCTGCTCTGGGGAACACAATCCTTCCCTTGGGGAGGCAGGAATGATGCAAAGATGCAGGGAACACATTAACTGCCTGCAAGCTGTGAACACCAGCAGCAGCATCACCAAAATAAAATGACGCTGAAGGTTTAATGAGGAGGTTTTATTGCCAAATTATAGCGCCTTGGGAGCAACTTTCCCCTTTGATGTGTGATGCTCTGGCAGGGAGGGCAGCGCTCGCTGCAGTGGTGACGGGAATACTCCAGGGAGGGAGAACCTCCCCATCGAGGGGATTTTCCCTCCCTGGAGCATCCTCCTGACGATTGGGCTCTGGCATCTTCAAAGGAGAGGCATCCCACTGTCCGGGGAGGGGATTTGGATTTCGGCAAGGCTGTCTGCAACTCCCTGAAAGGAGATTGTAGTGAGGTGGGTGTTGGTCTCTTCTCCCAACTTACAGGTGATGCGACAAGAGGAAATGGCCTCAAGTTGTGCCAGGGGAGGTTCAGATTAGCCATAAGTAAAAGTGCTTCACTGAAAGGGTTATCATGCACTGGAACAGCTGCCCAGAGAGGTGGTTGATTCACCATCCCTGGAGGTGTTTAAAAGAGGGGTAGATGAGGTGTTCAGAGATGGTTTAGTAGCAGGTAAGTACGGTTGAACTAGATGATCTCAAAGCTCTTTTCCAACCAGGCGATCTATGATTATTCTACACTTATTCTACGATGATTCTATGATTATTCTATGTTTATTCCACACTTATTCTATGAAAAGAGGCAGCTGGTGAGGAGCGGCGCTACCGGGACACCCACGGGGGCTCCGGCGAAGCCCCTCCGTCAGACAGGACAGAGCTACCGGGATGTGGGGGAGCGCTGGCTGCAGCCAGGCTCGCCCGGTTGAGATCCGGGACCCTCCGGGCCGGGGCGCTCCCCGCCGGGCGCTGCCCTGGGCGCGAGCCCCGCAGCAGCGCGGTGCCGCCGCGAGCCCTATGCAAATCAGGGATCGCGGCGACAACCAATCAGCGCCGCGGCGGCCGCGACGGCAGCCAATGGGAAGCGGCGCGCGGCGCGGCGCGCAGCGATATCCGCGGCGCGGCGGCAGCGGCGCTGTCAGTGCGGCTACGGGCGGTGCGCAGGGTAGAGCGGCGGAGGCTGCGGGTAAGGGTGGCGCGGGGCGGCGGAGGGGGACGGGGCCCCGGGCCCCGGCGCGGTGTAACGGCGTTTGTTTCCTCGTAGGCGCCGGGACCGTCTGTGCGTGGCGCTTCTAGGGAAGGCGGCGGCGGCTGCGGGGCCGCTGCCTGCCGGCCATGTCGGGCCGGGGCAAGTCCGGCGGCAAAGCGCGGGCCAAGGCCAAGTCGCGCTCGTCGCGGGCCGGGCTGCAGTTCCCCGTGGGCCGAGTGCACCGGCTGCTGCGCAAGGGTAACTACGCCGAGCGGGTGGGCGCCGGCGCGCCCGTGTACTTGGCGGCCGTGCTGGAGTACCTGTCGGCTGAGATCCTGGAGCTGGCGGGCAACGCGGCCCGCGACAACAAGAAGACGCGCATCATCCCGCGGCACCTGCAGCTCGCCATCCGCAACGACGAGGAGCTCAACAAGCTGCTGGGCGGTGTGACCATCGCCCAGGGCGGCGTCCTGCCCAACATCCAGGCCGTACTGCTGCCCAAGAAGACGCAGAGCTCCAAGAAGTGAGCGCTGCGCTCCCCCCTCTCCGGCTCCCTCCTAACCACTGCCCCATTTCCCCTCCCAGTGGAGCTGGGGATCCCCTTCCTGCCCCCCAGCCCTGGCAGCACCCTGCTAGCCCTCCACTAGCCCCACCAGCCTGGGCTAAGGAGCATGGGTGAGGTCAGACCCTGCTTCTGCCCCCACCCTGCTTCTCTTCCCTCTGGAAGAAGCGTTTTTGGAAGAGGCAGCTGGATCACAGCTGCTGGTGGCATCTGGAGCCGTATGTTTGGGTCACGATGCAAAGCTGCTGGTAGCTGCTGAGGATTGTTTTGACTGGCATGAGGATGGACTTGGGCATCCCTGGCTGCCTCTCCACTCTGCCAGCCCTGGGGCCGTGCAGAGCCCCCCCCAGCCAGCCCTGTTCACCGTGGTGTGAGGATGGGACCGGCTGCTGCTGCGTGCCCTCCCTAGCGATGCCATTCTGGCCGCACTGCAGCAGGGAGGGCAGGGGGCTGGAAAATGTGAAAAGGAGGAAAAGTTTCTCCATTGGCAAGATGTGACTGTTAGTCTTAGTTTTGTTCATGGTAAAGCTAGTGCGTTGCCTACTGTAAAGAAGCTCTGGTCCTATTTATTTTAAGGTCTCTTATTTTGCGGTAGCTCCCTGCAAAGTCACTTTCCTGCAGCTCCCTAGCTCGGTGAGCGCCAGGGGACTCGGTGGTCCCACATACTGTGGGTCCTGTTGGCAGGGTGGGGTGAAGGGTGCAGTGACAAATCCCCTCAGAGAGCGTCGCAAGGTCAGGCACCCGCTGGGAGCGGGAGCTGCCATCTTCTGCCGTGGCTCCCCCTCCTCTCCTGCCTGCAGAAGCCCTTCGTGTCCCTAAGAGCTACCCTGTACCCTGGTTGCACTTCTGGAAATGAAATGCTTTGGGGGTTGTTTTTGTTGTTTGTTCGTTCAACGCTATTTCTGGTTCTGATAAATAAAGTGATGATGATATCTGTTATCTGTAACCCTCTATGGATTAATATTTATTTTTAAAACCGATCCTAGAGTTTATATTAAGTCCCACTCTTAGCTAGTACTGTATTTATTTGATGGCTGTGGATAATGTGTGAGCTTGGGGACAGGCTAGCTGTCCCGTGACACCTGGAATAGCTGATGCAGAGACAGCTTTCCTGGCTGCCCAGAGCAGCTCGCTTCTGTGGAGGCCGATAGTCGTGTGCATGCGGCATTGTTTAGGCAATCAAACCATATACCTTCATAATATGTTTTTTAAGTTAAAAATAAAGAAGAGCAACTTCTATTCCTGTGCTGTGAGTAGCATGTGTTCAGCCTATTGAATGAGCTGTTAATCTTGTGGATGAAGTAGCTTGCCCTGGCTCTGAGTTTATTATTATCTGGAGTAGATCAACCTGGATGCTTGTAAACTGGTTTTATGAAGGGTTTTTTCACTCCGTTGTGGAACATGGAAGCGGTGCGTTTGTTAATATTGTGCTAATGGGGGTGTGGACATGTCCCACAGTTACTGGGGTGCCCTGACCTTGGCGGGAAGGGGGCAGCCGGGCACAGCCCCACTGTGGTGGCACAGCCCCCTGGCATTGCTCTTCCTTCTGTAAAGTGACTTGGCAGGGCAAGGACGAGAGGCTTCCTTTCCACTGCGCAGTGTGGTGGTCAACCTGTCTGTATCTGAGTGTCTTGTTCTCTCCCTCTTGTCTTCTCCAGGACCAACGTTCTGTACAACCCAGGAGAGATTTGTATTTCTTAGTAAATGCAGAACTTGTGATAATGAAAAGAACAGTGCAAACCTGATATCTGATTAAACTGGTTCCCTGTTGAATGCTGTCAAATGTGCTGTGTCTTGTCACCTCACCAAACCCAGTGGTTTGTGGTCTGTGGGAGCCAGCTCTCTGGTGGCAGCTTGGTGTCTGGGCTCAGCTTTCTCCGAGTAGGGGGAACACCAGGTCTGGCCTAGCAGCAGTTCTGCATGCCCTTTGCTCAGACAAATTGTCTTTTCCTACCCCTGCGAGCAGATAGAACCCTTCTCCAGCTCTTCTCCTTCCTGTGGGGATGCAGCATTGCTCTGCTGCTCTGTCACCACTGCCAGGAAGCCTGAGCTGTCCCTTGGCTGGGAGCAGCGAAGGAGGAACAAGGCTGGACCCAAGACCCCTCCCCTGTGCTGAAGGTGCTTTCTCCACCTGCTGGGCTGTGCCAGGACCCTCACCCTGCAAGGGTGACCTTGCAGGCAAGTAGACAGAGATGGGCTTGGAGGGGTCAGGTGGGAGAAGCTGATCCTGATGGGGAGGGAGGAGGCCTGGAGATGCGGTGCTGTTTCTTACTCTGACACCCTCTCCCTTTGCTGTGCATCTCCCAGTTTGCTGTTCTGGTACTGGTCTGCAAGCCAGAGCTGCTCCCTGCTTGGGTTTGGGAGGGAGGGATATGGAAAGCTTAGACAGCTTCCACTGTGGTCAGGGCTGGATGTTGGCAAGGTCTGCACTGGGCTCTGGATTGTGTAGGTCAGGAGTGGCACTGCTGGGCTGGTTCTGCCAGGCATGCTTCCTTCTGCCTTGCCAAGCTGTCCAGAACAGACTATGGAGCAGCTGGGGAATGGGGACAGGCTGGGCTGCTGTGATGCGCATCTGGGGCTCAGTAGCTCTGTGACCACTTTGGCCATCACATGGCTCTGCCCAGGCTGGGGGATGCCTGCAGCTATGACTTGGAGCTGATGGCACTCATGGTACCCTTGACGCTGGGGTCCAGCTGGGGTCCTCTGCTACCCATGTGAAGGGCCAGCAGGGAAAGCTGAGCTGTTGCAAGGCAGACCAGAAGAAACTCTGCCTGTCTTGCCAAGCATTGCTGAAGTGCTTGGCCTTTATCACCTCCTAAAACTTCACATCTGAACATCCTTATGACCAGTGCAATTCTTGGTCTTACATTAGAAAGCCTGAATGGACTTCATCACTTTCAACCCTGCAGCTCTGGAGATGGGTATTGTGGCTTTTTGGAACAGTGTTGCTGGTCCTGGTTCTTCTGAATGCTTCATAGCACCAGAGCAGTTAAGTTCATAAAATGTGATGGTCTTGGCTGAGTAGAGCCTTCTCAGAGCCAATGTGAGCCTGGAGGGGTATCTGTAGGTTTTTGATTCCCTCAAGGAGAGGGTGAGGAGGCTACAGGGCTCTTCCCCTGCCTCCACTGGGCGCCTGCAGGCAAAATAAGCACAGACTGGAACTGGAGCTATGTGCTCTGGAGGCTGCTGTGCACCTCACTGGGTGCAGCAGGGTCTCCCCCAGCTCTACACCTCAGCTGTGGGATTGGCTGTTTTTGTGTGATGAAACTGGAGTCGCTTGACCTTGGGAGTCCTCAAAGCTTGGGTTTCTCTCCTGATCCCTGTGGTAGGCAGCACCCATGGGAGCCTGCTCAGGGATCCTCCAGCATTGCAGCTCCTGGCAGGCAGTCTGAGCCTGTGAGGTAAAATGTTGCCTGGCCTTCTGAGAGATGAGGGCTCCAACTGGACCAGCACGGACCTGGTTCTTCCCTCTGCCCTCACCTGCCCCATACGTACAGGGATGTCAGTGGTGGTTTACCTTCCAGGTAACACTCCTTCTCAGGTGAGCCATTTGCCTCGCAGATCAGTGCTGAGGGCAGAGCCATGCCCTTGCTGGGATGTGGTTGGACTGAGTATCTCTCCTGTGGATCCCCTCTGCCTCCAGCATGGTCCAGCCAGCTGTGGGATCCTAAAGCATCACACTGGTGCTGACCCCAACACCAGCCAGGCCGCAGTGAGGGCGTCCCCTCCAGAACCTGCAGTGTCATTTGTTGACCAAGGAGACGCCTGCAGGCCAGGGCTGGAATGCAGCAGTGCTCTCCCACTACCCGAGGTTGCTGGCAGGTGCTCAGGGGGCAGTGGGATAGTGGCTGGCCTGACCTGGCAGCTGCCTCTCCAAAAACAGCCCCAGAGGGAGGCTGTGGCCTCCCAGAAGCAGAGCATCACCAGTCCCTTTTGGGAGCACTGCTATATTCCCTTTTGGAATTGAGCTGATGGGCCTTTCTTCAGGGAATAAAACTCACTCCCCTTTTCTCTGCTCGTGCTCCCAGGGGCACAGGAGTAAAGCAGCCACTCAGGCTGGGCCCTGGAGGAAGGGGGCTGCTCCTTTCCTGGGAGTGCTGAAGGGCCCTGCTGTCATCCGGGCTTGTGGCTGTCCCTATGTCCCCTGGTTGTGGGGCTTTTGTGCATTGGGCTGATCTATGCCCATCCAGAGCACACTGATGCTCTGGATACAGCACCTTGCACGGTCTGGCAGCAGCTCTGTGGTGATGCCCCTGCTTGATGCTCTCCTCCCTCTCTGGGTGGTCAGTGGCTGTTGCTGATGGCCAGATTGACAGTGGGGCTGACCTGAGGGCAGCGCTGCCCTGCTAGGGCCTAAACCACAGCCCAGCTGTGAGGTACAGTGCAACCACAGCACCCTCCTCCCACATTCCCTGGGCCCAGTTCCTCTCCCATCCCTCTCCTGCGACCCTGGTATCCACTGAGGGTCCCTGGTGTACAGAGGGTGATGAGTGGGGAGCTGTGTATTCAGCTTCTCACCCTGTGCTCCTGCAGCCAGGCAGAACAAGATGGCCCAGATCCCTGGCAGGGCTTTATGCAACCTCGCTGGTGCGAGCTATAAATAGGCACAGCCATGGAAGCGAGGGGTGGCTCCGCGGGGCCTCTGCTCCGTGCCTGCAGCTGTGTGCACAGCGGGAACCCCCTGCTCCTGGAGGAAAACCTCCCTGCAGCTGGGACTCCAAGGCAGGGAGGAAGGCAGAGAGCGATGCTGTGGGAGCTGCCCTTTCCAACCTGAGGGCTGTGGAGCACAAATAACGACTGGAGGGGGCCCCACCATGGGTCTTCACCGCAGCATCCCTGCTGCTCAGGGAGCTACACCGAGCACAGCTGCGCAGGCAGCACTCTCCATGACAGGGGAATCCTGCCTACTCTCCTCCTACCCCGCCCCACAGGTGAAGCCTCTCCCCGCCGCAAAGGTGCAGCCTCTGCCCCCTGCAGGCAGCTCCCAGGCCCGCTCTGGCACATCCCCTTCTGCACGGGCAGTGCCCCCCACTGCTCCGCAGGGACCCCCGCAGAAGGCCACCCCCTCGCCGCAAATTGGGAGATGCCCAACAAAGGGAGAGGGTGTCAGAGTAAGAAACAGTCCTGCATTTCCAGGCTTCCTCCCACCCCATCAGGATTAGCTTTTCCCACCTGACCCCTCCAAGCCCATCTCTGCCCACTTGCCTGCAAGGTCACCCAGAGGGTCCTGGCACAGCCCAACAGGTGGAGAAAGCACCTTCAGCACAGAGGAAGGGTCTTGGATCCAGCCTTGCTCCTCCTTCGCTGCTCCCAGCCCAGGCTTCCTGGCACTGGTGACAGAGCAGCAGAGCAATGTTGCATGCCCACAGCAAGGAGAAGAGCTGGAGAAGGGTTCTATCTGCTCCCAGGGGTAGGAAAAGACAATTTTTCTTGAGCAAAGGGCATGCAGGACTGCTGCTAGGCCAGACCTGGCGTTTTGATTAGTGCTTCCCCATTCAGAGAAAGCCGAGCCCAGACACTAGAGGGCCTGCACTCCTGGACCACTGGCACTGGTGACAGCAACTGAGCCACGCTGCCGCCCTCACCCCCGGTGCCTGCAGGCAGCACACCACAGCACGGCCTTTTTTAACAATTTATTTAATCGACGATAAATGAAAAGAGAAGAAAAAAAAAGACAACAAAAAACCCACAACCCCCCCTCCCTCAAAAAAAAAAAATTAACCCAAAACCAGTTAAAAAAAGACAACCCCCCCCCCCCCGATGCAGGCGCTCGGCGCGGGGTGCCCGCGCGGCCCCTCGCGCGCTGCCCCGCCGCAGCCAATGGGCGCACGGTTGCCATAGCGCCGGGGCGCGGCAGCCAATAGGGGGCGCCGTTGCGTTTCGAACTGATGGCGGCTGGCGGGGGCGCGGGAGCCGGGACGAAGCCCACGTGGCGCGGCGGCGGCGCCGCAAAATGGCTGCTATGGAAACCGGGTTGGGAAAAAAAAAACCCTGTGAAGCACCGAGGGATGGGGGGGGGGGGGGGGGGGAACCGTTTACACGCGGGGACGGGCACGGGTGAAAAACAAAAGGGCGCGATGGGGGAAAAGCCGAGCGAAGGGGATGGGGACGAGGCCGCCACAGCCCCGCTCACCGCGCACGGCGGCGGCTGCGGAGCCGAGTCAGCGACACAAAGACAAAGCGGGGCCCCTGGGGTCCGTCCTCAGCGCAGCCCGTGCCGCGGGGCCCGCAGTCCGGGGGCGGCGGGCGGGGTGTTCCCCGCGCCCCCCTCTCATGCCTTCCTGCTCTTGAGGGCCTTGGGCTTTGCCGACTTCTTCACCTTCTTGCCCCCCGGGGACGCGGCTCCCTTCTTGGCCTTCTTGGCTTTGCCCTTGTCTCTCGCCGCCGCGCCACCCGCTCCCTTCTTGTGAGATTTCTTCTCGGGCTTCCTGCTGCTGCTGCTGGCCGCCGGCTTCTCCGCCCGCCGGGACGTGGACGCCGTCGCCTTCTTGTGGGACTTGTGGGCGCTGCTGCCCGCGCCCCCGTCGCCGCCGCCTTCCAGCTTCTTCCTATTGAGCTTGAAGGAGCCGTTGGCGCCGGTGCCCTTGACCTGGAGCAGCGTGTCGTTCTGCACCAACGCTTTGATCGAATACTTCAGGTAGGTCCTGCCGTTCTGCTGGTCGAACCAGGCCACTTTCTTGGCCTCGTTGTAGATCTTAGCCAGCGAAGACCCATTGCGCTCACCCAGCTTGCGGATCGTCTCCACCACCAACTGGCTGTATTTACCCGGTTGGTTTTTCTTCTTGTTGTTTTTCTTTTTCTTCGACGGCGACAGCGAGGAAGAGCCGCCGCCTTTCGCTTTTCGAGCGGCCCCCTTCTTCTCCGGGCCGAGCGGCGCCTCCTCGGCCTCGGTCAGGGGCAGATCAGCTTCTTCCAGCTCCACCGACATAGTGTCGGGGCCGGGGGGAAGGTGGCGGCGTGGCGGGGGGCCCGGCGCGGCGCACTGTTTCCTGGCTCCGCTCGGCTCCGCCGCCGCCGCCGCGTTCTGGCGGGGTGGGTTTTGCCGCCGCCCTTTATATGAGCACGGGGCGGACCACGTTGAGAACAACAACAGCCTGGTCCGTCGCCAGCTCCAACTTGTGCTTCTTGGGGCCCTTTCGCGGGGCTCCAGCGCGGCCGCCGGGGCTCCCCCCGCCGCGCCGCCGGCGCCGTCGCGCTCGCCTCGCCGCCCCCCAGGGCGCCACCGCCCCCCGTGCCCCGCCGCTCGCCGCCCGCCGCCCCCCAGCGCGATTTCGGGGGCGCGCCCGGCGCGGCGGCCGCGACGAGGAGGGGGGCACCCGGCGCGGCGGCGGCTGGAGCCCCGCTCTGTCCCCCCCGCGCTCCGCCGCCGCTGCCGCCCGACGCCCAAGAGGGGCCGCCACGGGGGGGGCGCGGCGGCGGTCAGCGGGGGGCGGCGGTGGCGGCGCTGGCCCCAGGTTCTCCGGAGGGAACTAACACAGGCGACGCCCTCCCGCGGCCGCCGGCTGCAGCGCCGAGGCGCCGCGATGAGGCCGGGGGTCCCCGCCCCGGCGACGAGGGCCGCCCCCCTACCGACCCCCACACCCGCGGCCGCCCGGGCGGGGCCCCCGAAGGAGGGTTCCTCCGTGTGCGGTGTCCCCCCCCCCGGTGGCATCGCCCCGCAGCGGAGGGTGCGGGCAGCGCGGCGGAGCCTGGGAGGCTGCGGGGATGGGGGTCTGGGGGGGACCCCCTGCTCGGCACAGTGAGGTGGAGGGGCATCGCTGCCGCCCCCGCAGCCTCTCCGCGCCGCGGGATGGGTGGGAAGGGAAGCGGCTGTTGACACCGCTGCAGGCCGCAGCTCTGCATGAGCAGAGGGTGGCAGCAACGGAGCTGTGACACCCTCACGCCCCCCGCCCTCCTCGTACATCTCCCTCCCCATACACCCCCCGCAAATCCCACCGCGGGGACCAGACTTCCCCGGAGCGGGGAGACACGCACAGCTCTTCCCTTGCGGAGCGCCTGGGCCAGGCCTGGAGAGCCGCCCCTCACTCCAGCACATGGGGGCGGCGGGGGGAACGGTGGGGTCACCCACTCCTCCTCCAGCACCTGCTGGGGGGCGGAGGTGGCATCACCCCCGCCCCCTCTCGTCCCAGCATGTGGGGGGAGCGGTGGGATCACTCCCGTCTCAGCACCGGGAGGGAGGGTGGGAACGGTGGGATCACTCCCTCCTGTCTCGGAACCTGGCGGGGGGGAATCGGCGGAGTTACCCCCACCTCAGCACCTGGGGGGGGAGGGAAATCAGTGGGGTCACCCCTGCTGTCCCAGCACCTGGCATACGAGCGATGAGATCAACCCCTCTTTCCCGTGCTGCGCGAGGGGGTTATCCGTGGGATCACACACACAGACTCTCACTCCCCGCCCCCTCCCCGCACAGCCCCGCCGCCTCCCCTTCCTCCACCCCTGTCTCCATCCCCCGGCTCCTCTCCGCCATTTCTCTCTCCCGCACCCCCGCGCTTGGACGGGGGTGGGGGGGTGTCCCCAGGGCCGGATCCTGCCCGGTCCTGTGCCCCTGCTCGTCCTGCAGCGTGGGAACATGTTCCCCCCTCTCCCCCCCAGGAGAGGCCCCCCCCCCAATAATAGGAACCCTGTCCCCCATAACAGGAACCCTGCACCCCATAACAGGGAGCTCTGCCTCCCCATAACAGGGAACCTGCCCCCCCCATTACAGGGGCTCTGCACCCCCCAGCCGTGCTGGCAGGGCCCCCTCTGATGAGATGTGTCGAGCCTGGAATTGCAGGGCTGGGGGGAGACACGGAACAGACTCCCAAAAGGAGCCCCTTGGCCCCGGGGTAGGGACAACATCACAGGTGTCTCTGTGTGTGTGTGTGTGTGTGTGTCACCCACTGTGTGTGTGTGTGTGTGTCACCCACTGTGTGTGTGTGTGTGTGTTTTCCAAATGCATAAATACCTGTGCGTGTGTGGAAGATGCAAACCTGACTGCCTGTGCGTGTAGGTGTAGTGCTGTAACCGGATGGAAGCTCACAGCTCGGCTGGCTGTGTGTTATGGCTGTACAAGGGGAGCATGCATGTCATATATGCTTTATGTGTATTTGTAACATACAATGGTTATTATTTATTGAAATAGCTATATGTAAATGTAAAAGAAATGTGAGTGCGTGCATACACATGAACACCTAGGTATGTATTTTTAAAACATATATATATAAATAAAATATATATGGAAGGGTTGAGAGAGGCCGGGCAGGGCTGTGGCCTCACGCGCATTTGAGCAGCAGTGAGTGCCTGCAGCAAGCACAGGTGTTGACAACACACACCTCTCCCTCCTTTGAAGGAGATGGTAGGAAACCATTTAAACGTGTAAATATAGGAAGATATATATATATATATATTTGAATGAAATATCTGGCACAGGTTGCCCAGGGAAGCTGTGGATGCTGTGGAGGTATTCGAGGCCAGGTTGGATGGGGCCTTGAGCAGCCTGGTCTGGTGGGAGGTGTCCCTGCTCATGGCAGGGGGGCTTGGGACTGGATGGGCTTTAAGGTCCCTTCCAGCCCAAACGATTCTATGATCTGTGAGGAGAGTCTGTGTGTGTGTGTTTCTCAGAGAGATACACAAGGGAATGGGAGAAAATAGCCCCAAAACACACACACGTTCTTTCCCTGTATGTACTTATATGGACACAGAATCTTTTTTACATACACCTCATATACATTTATACATATGTAAAGAGAGCTGTACACACATACACGCACGCTTCTGTCTCTCACGTGCTCTGTATATGCATATATACACAAGTACTGAGGTACTCACACAATTTCTCTTGCTATATACACACATATATAGGTGTATATGCATACATATAGACATATAGACATATAGACACCACCACACACACATTTCTAGCTCAGACTATATGTGTATGCATATATACAGAGAGAGTGTGAGAGGTTACATGCAATTCTCTATCACTGTATATGCCTATAAACATATATAGGCATATATAGGAATGGAGAGATGAGACAGAGCAAGCGTATATATATGTGTGTATATGTATATCTCACCCACACACTCCCCCCATATGCACATATACATATCTATACAAATACATGCATATATACTATATGTATATATACAGAGGAAGCTGTTCCCAAACACACACTATCCTCTCCCGATATTAAAAATATGCATATATACAAATATAATGAAAGATAGACCTGTTCTCTCTCACACACACACTTCTCTCTCTCTTTAAGGAGATATATATATATGTATACTTCTCTCTCTTTAAGGAGATACATATATATGTATCCTTCTCTCTCTTTAAGGAGATACAGATACACGCACACATATATATGCACATATGTACAGAGAGGGAGTGTGAGAGCTGTTCACATAGCCACACGTGAATTTCTCTGTCATGGTATATACACACACATATATACTTATATAGAGAAAGGTGGAGAGAGCTGTTCAACCAAACAATAGTCTCTCTACACATGTATACTGGTATGGAGAGAGATATGCTCTCTCTGACAGACACACTCCTCTCTTTCTCTCTCTCAATATGCACATATATACACACACACAGAGTGTGCGAGCGCACTTTTCACACACGCAGGCACACACTACTCTAGAAAATTATATATACACAGCTCTACTTAAGGAGAGCTGTTCACACACGAATGCATGTGCAGTATGTTCTCTGCATAGATACACATATATAGTGAGAGCTGTTCACACACATTCTCTCTCGCTATAGCTATATATTTTGGCATACATATATAACAACATGAAAAAGAACATACAAACATATTTTCCATCATTCGCTCTTTCCTCCCTGCCCCATACACATGTGTCTTCTCTGGGGTGCATAAATATATCTATATATTAATATATTCTCTCTGTATGTAAATGCATAAGTAGAAACAGCAAGAGCAATTCTCACACACTGCTATATATATGAATATATACATATATAATTGAAGTGCATACTGTTTATATGAATCCACACTATTCTCTGTCTCTCCATATATATACATATGTATATACGTAGTGAGCTGTTTTCAGCATATCTGTGTGTGTAAAGTTGTGATCTCTCCCACCCTCTCTTCTATCCCATATGTAATAGCTGTGTGTGTATATCAGTCGATCTATATTCTCTATGTGGAGAACAAGCGCAAACACAAAGAGAAATATAGAAATGATATATAAATATATATATAAAACCCACACATACATAAATGTATAGATACAAAAAAAGATGGATCTATGTGTGTAGACAGAAAGAAAAGAAACACGTGCACACATTCAAATACAAGCATGGAAGTACAAAATAATTAAAAATGTGTGTCTGTATGTGATCATCTCTGTCTCTCCATATATGGGGTGATGGATATTGTATATCTATACATTCATATTTAAATGTTTTAATATAAATAAAACATATATGACAGTAGCCAGCTACGTGTTAGATAATTTTTTTTATCTATATATGTGTATGGAGAAATAACTATGTTCCATGTGTATATCAGGAAGCCTGCAACCACATATGTCTCATAAACGGAAACCTATAACTGAAGTAATTTGTGCTCTGTCTCTGAGCAGTAGGAGTGGTGTCTGTGTAAGTGTAGTACAGCAACACACACACACACACACACACAGTCTCCGTGTCCTTACTCATTGCTTCCTTGCCCTTTTGCTCTCCCGCTCACGAAAGATGTGTCTTGATAAATCCACACATATACACGCTACTGCTCGTGTAAATGTGTGTAAACACAGACACAGATGTTTAGCTACGGCTGTTTCTATGTTCCTGTGGATTCCCGAGCACACATTAGTGCTTACAGCACGCATTTCCCTACAGGCACCCAGGGCGTGTGTCTGGGCAGGGGAGGGTCTGTGTGCACCTGGGTGCCGGGGTGGTGGCAGCGGCAGTGGTGGCAGCCGTTTGGGGCTCCAGGTGTGCGGGGATGGGGCTGGCACCCTGCCCACCTGCGGTGGCTGTGGCAGTGGGTGCTGGGCTGGCAGGAGGGCTCCTGCTGGGGGGTGGCGGCAGGTTGCAATGAGGACACATCCAGCCCCAGAGCCCCCCTGGGTGTTGCTGCCAAGGCAGGCACCGAGCTTTCCCACCCCAGGCTTCGCAGTTTGGCATCTCGGTGCTGCTTTCCATGCACCAGTGTTCAGTCTTTAACTTCTTTGATGCCACTCCCCCCATGCAGCCCCCCAGCACAGATGCGTTTGTGCCATTCCCCTGCTTTCATATTTGCACCAGTGTCTTACGAAACACAGCTGCCTTCGCAAACGGCTCCGAGCCCTCTGCAGGGAGCAGGCGCAGCGCCACCCCCGGTGCCTTGCCACACTTGTACCCGCTGGCAGGGCCAGGGTCACACCACTTCGATAATCCAGGTTGTACCTATTGCCTGTTGCACTTGGTGTGGATTAGGAACAGATCCCCCCCCCCCATGCCAACCAGCCTCCTGCTGGTCTCTCCCTCCTGCCCAGCCCTTGAGCTCTCGGTGCATCGGCTGAACATCCTGGCCTCTTCCAAGGCCAGGTTTCCTCTGGAATTTGCCCAGCAGCAAGTCACCCTTACACACATCATCACTGCACCTGCAACTCATCAGGCAAAAAGGTCAGCACGGAAGTAAAAGCCATGAGGTCTCGTTGATGCTAGGAGTGGCTTTGAACAGCACACATGCACCCTGCAGGGAGAATCAGTCCAGCCAGATGAGTGATTCTTGCAGGAGCACCAGTGCCCACCCGTGACACCATCAGCAAAGCACTAATGCCCACAACTGCACTGGTTTTTTTGTACACTTATGTGCATGTATACCATTCTCACCCCTGAAAAAACACTGGTGTGTAAGAACAGAATCCTACCCTTTAGTATCCATAACATGGTGTGGCAAGGAGCTCCACAGCTGTCCCACCCCCTGTGGAGCACTCTCCCTTTACTTTGTGTCACTGCCAGTTTATTTGATGTGAGATTAAACACAGTGTCTCTTCAGGGCTCATTCCCAGCTGCACCATGCAGCACTTCCAGCTTCAGCTCCACCACCCACAGCCAAAGCAGGAGGCAGGTGCAGAGTTAAGACCCTCCCCTTTCCCCTAAACATCACTTTGTAGCTATTGCTCCCCTTCCCCCAGCTTGGCTTTCTCCAGCCCAGAACTGTATCTACAGAAAACAAGGACACAGTAATGTTTCAAAGGTCTGAGCCTTTCCAAAAGATGCAGATAGGAAAGTGGTCCCACAAGGACACAATGCTAGTGCAAAGTAGTTACTTGGAATTTATGTGGACAGGAGAAGGCCAGCTGAGCGAGAGAAGAGTGTGATAGAACGAAGACATAAAATAGGATAGAGCACAAAGACTGTTAGAAGGCTCTTGAAATAACTGGCCTCATTCCTCTATGCTTTGTTTTCCATCTTCCTGTGGGCACAGGAGTAGTGAGCTCAGCCTTGCTAAGGGCAAGCAGTCATGCCCAGAATTGAAAGCTTAACCTTACCTAGGCTGGACTAAGGAAAGGTCCCGAACTCACTCTAAGGTACCCTAGGGCCAGCCTTGCTCCTCCTCTAACTGTTGGGCTGGGAAGGGCTTAAGGGTAGCAAGAACTTTAACACTGCTCTTCTCTCCACCCTTCCACAAAAGTTTTAATATGCCCAGGCCAGGGCTGGAAGACCACACTCTTAGAAGAATGATGAGATCTGTAAGCAGCTTCACAAATAGCACAGGCACACTCTTGAAACCAATCTGGAAGGCACAGACCTTACAGTAAGGAGGGAGCATGAGCATCCTTCAAGGGGCAGGTAGGGGGTAGCCAAAACAGAGACCAGACGGGAAAGAAGGTGTGTTAGTGAAGGAAAAAAAGTGAGTCAGAAACAGGAGTAAACAAGAAGGTTTGTTCTTGTTAAGTTTATTGGCATCATGTTTGTCTCTTTACATAAGAGCTCAGCCTACGTACTAGAATGTAGACCTCTGGAAAACAGGTAGAAGGGCTCCATTTAAGCAAGCTACAAATGCAAGAACAAATACCAGGAAGAAAGGAAGAGAGGAAAGGGACTAGATTGCCAAGTTTTTCCATACCAAAAATCCAGATTAGCAGTCAGTAAGAAGAAAGGGAAGATTCATAGTCCAGGTCATTCATCAAGAAACAGCTACCACAACCCAGGTGAGAGAGGAGCTCCTTCCGCAGTACAAAGAGCCACTGGGACACCTCAGCTCTGGCTCCTTCTCACACCCACTCCAGGATGTTAGGAGTTAAGCAATAGGGGAGGTGAACAAATGAGGTCATTTCATAGCTGTATTTAATTTTAAATCCAATAATCCAGTGTGCATATCAATGCTGTTATGCAAATCTGAGAATTTAGATACAAGGAAGCCAGACAGATTTTCCAGAAGATGAGGCCTCACTGGCCTCAAAACAAGAAGGCTTACATAGTTCATCTCTACTGTACAGAATACTGCCTCTATCTGGACTCTGTGCTGCTATAGCACGCTGCAGGTCACAAGTGTCCTCCTCACTTTCTACACAATCTGTGTTTCAGTACTTGAACATGTAATTCAGGAATTTTACACTAATTTATACATTTTTAATTGGTTGCATATATTAAACATGTACTATAAGATTTTTCCTAAAGAAGCATTACATAATACATGGATACTGTAAAAAGATCTGATTAGTTAAAAGTAACAAGCATTAACAGAGATACATACAAAACTCAACCTAGTTGGACTGAGTGCTGAGCTTGCAATGAACTATGGGTAATCAGCCTTTCCAGTTGCAGCCTTCACGGGGGAAACACCAGACAGTTAAAAATGTATGTAACTTGTTACACAGATTACCTGTAAACAGTTTCTCTCCATTGGACACCTGGAATTAGATTCAGTTCCAAACATACATAAGAGTTTCCATTTTAAACTAAGAGAAAGGTCTGTTACCATGAAGTGTGATGTGGATGGTGTGGGGACTTGAGCTCTGAAGTGCAGGACTCTCAGATACTCATGGAAGATGGGTGGATTTTGGCAGCTGGAGATGGAAATTTTCTTTTAATTTCATTTTAAACACAGAAGAGGGGCTGTGTGTTTGAAGGCCTAAGTGTGATATTCGTTTGTGAAGGACTGTGCTCAACCCCTCCCTCTCCCCTCAGCAGCTGCAGCTCTCCGCAGAAGCCTTCACTCGGTCATTCTTGTCTAGTTTGATGGGTTCAGGGAATTCATTGTAAAGCTCCACTTCGGTTTCCTAGTGGGAGAGAAAGGAAGTGTTAGTGTCACAGCTCCCAGCAGGCAAGGAGCCATTCTCAGCTGGGGAAAGCTGCCCAGAGCAGCAGAGCTGAGCAGGCAGGACCAGCAGCAGGCAGAAGACACCCACCAGCCCCCTCCATACCTGTTTAAGTGCATTTCGTGCAATCGTCTGGAAAGCTTGTTCCACATTAATGGCCTCCTTGGCACTGGTTTCAAAGTAGGGGATGTTGTTTTTACTGTAGCACCAGGCTTGTGCCCGTTTTGTGGTGACCTGGGTAGACAGAGAGCAGCATCACCACCTCCAGCCATGCAGGAAGGGAGTTTTACTTCCAGGGCAAGGGCAGAGACCCCTCATATCCAACCTGAGCTAAGGCAGCAGTTCTGACCTCAAAGCTACAGCCCTGAGACAGGGCACAGGAGGCTGCCATGTCCAAGGAAGATGAGACCACAGGACACAGACTGCTCACACAGCAAGGACTTGCTCCCATAGAGGTTTCTCAGCAACTCAAGAGGAGGAGAATCAGCTCCTCTTCTTGCACCTATCCAGAAAGCTGCTGCAATCCTTCCACCAGTGGGCAGGAGCATGCCATGCATAGGCACTTGACCCCTACAGGCAGGAGAAACTCTTCCCCAGTGGCACATAACAGCTGAGCCACACTCAGGCACCTCCCACTCCCTTTCCCAGATAACCCTCCCACATTCTTACAAGGTCTCCCACTCCAGCAATTTGTTGTGAAGAGGCTGGCAAGTCCCAGTACTCACTTGTCTGTTTTCTAGGTCAATCTTGTTTCCCAGCACAACAAAAGGAAAGTTCTCAGGATCCCTTGGACTGGCCTGAATGAGGAATTCGTCCCTCCAGCTGTCTAAGGTTTTGAATGTGTTGGGGGCTGTGACATCAAACACCAGCACACAGCAGTCTGCTCCCCTGTAGAAGGCAACTCCCAGAGACTGAAATCGTTCTTGTCCTGCTGTATCCCATATCTGGAGCAAAAGACAGCATGGATAAGCCAGCTCTACTCTGACACAGTCAATCCACAATTAGGGCATTCATTCAAGAATAACTCCTGCATCTACAGTCCCCAGCCAGCTAGACAGGAGCACCTGAAGGTAGGGAATTTCTGTAAGCACTAAGTATCAAGAGGCAGAAACACTCTTCTAAAGACAGTTAACCCTTTGTGTTCAGCCTCAGGAAGGGCTATATCCTTGTTCTGGGCAAGCAGGACTCGGGCAGGAGGGTCAGCAGGTGACCTGCCTGCAGTGCTTGTATACACTGGGGTATCAGCACAGTCCAAACACTCCTCTGATGGCTGCAACAGGGCTTTTGCTGCCTTATAGTCAGTCTCACCACAGAAAGATGAAAGCTTCAGATAGCAGAAATATAAGCAGACTAGCAGGTTAGCACAGGACTCAGGGCACCAGGAGTAGCTGACCTGACTAAGAAGTCCTTTCCAGTTCCTGCACACTAGGGAAAATGCATCTTTCTACCATGCTTCTACCTATTTTACTGACAGTACCAAATGCTGGATTTTAAAATGGACCTGGCAAAGCTGCTCTTAGCTAAGCCAAAACTGATCTTTGCCTTTCCTTGTTCAGTCCATGCAGCACCTATGGCCAAGGGCAGTTCAGTGTCAACAAGATTCACACCCAGCACACTGTTCCCTGCCCCACTCTGGAGCAGATACTTCCACACAGGTGAAGTTTAGGCAGCCCCACACCCCTTGCAGCAGGGAGCAGAGTCACTCCTTACCTGCATTGTCACTAGCCTGTCATCCACCATCACCTCTTTTGTCAGGAAGTCTGCGCCTATCGTAGCCTTGTACTGGTTACTGAATTTCTTGTTCACATACTGGTTCATGAGCGATGTCTTTCCCACCCTGTATAGAATGACAAAAAAAGACTAGGTAGGCTGTTCCTAAAACAGTGTTGAAATTAACTATCCTGAACAGAACATTCCAGTGCCCTCTGTATTCCACCACAACCTCCTGGCCTTAAAATCAGGGAAAACGCACCCATTCTGCAAGAAGGGGCTTTTACAGCCACAGATGCTGAGGCAACATGCTGAGTAAGAGCATGAGCTACCTACAGATATGAAGGATTACAATCTTAAAATCTTGTTTCCCCTTCAGTAATCTGATCCTTGGTAAGGAGCATGCATCACGTTACAATCATGAGGCCAACTGTGGAAGATGAAGAGCCACAGAGAAACCCATCATAAACAGTCATCAGCCTCTGCAGAAGTAGGTGGTGGAGGAACAAACAATCTAAGCTGGCAACATCTCACAAACACATCTGCCATGCACCCAGAGATGGATATCCTCCCCAGAGAGCCATCTTAGAGACTCTCATGTCCTCTCTGTGGCTGAGAAACACTCCCTGATCAACAGCTTGCTGGGCACTGGAGTATAAATAAGCCTGATGTCCTGGGAATCAGGTTACAGCCTGTGTGGCAAGTAACCTGTAACAGTGGAGCAGACTCCTTGCTCAACAGCACAGAGCAAAAGCTAAGCAGATGTCTCATTAAGAACTATGCCTCTGACAGAGGCAGGGTTTTAAGAAGTCACCCAAGTTTGCTTATTAGCAGGTTGGGGGGGTCTTTTTTTTTTAAGTGAAACACTCCTCTCATTCCAACATCACACATCCTCCTTACAGAAAGGGCATCCACTTCTGCTGCTGAAGTGGTCTGCCCACCACATCTCCCCAGTTTAATATCGTGGCAGGACTTCAGGATATTAAACTGAGGTGGACAGAGGATGGTGAAGAGTTCTTACAGCTAAGATAACACAGCTATCTGGGGCTGCAAAATCTCCCCTCCCGGCACTGCTGTTTTTTTTCAGTGCATCCAGGCTCCTACCAGTAAAGAGCACCACTCCAGTCAGCTGCAGATTGGCAGCTTCAAAGCTCCTCCACTTACCCAGAGTCTCCAAGGATGATGACTTTCAGTAACACTTTCTTCCTAGAAGTCATCTTTTACACTAGAAAGGAAAAGGAACAATCCCATCAGACACCATTAGCATGTCATTCCTCAAGACAGAAAGCAACAAGTCTGGAGTCACAGAAACCTGACTCCTAGCAGGAAACCAGGAACAGGCAGCGCCCAGCACTCCTGAAGCCAGGCTCTCAAGTCAAGAAGCACTAAGTGTTTGCCCATTTCATAAGCAGGGCTATGGCAGATAAGAAGTTGCAACTTAATACCAAAGGGAGATGAGCCATGCATTTGTCTCTTACAGTACCAAGTCTATTTTGGATGCTATCTCCAGGTCATTTTGTTGGTACACTAGCCTAGGCCACCTCCCTTAGTCTCACTGGGGGCAGTGCAGTAAAGAGGATCAGCTCCCAGAGGCTAATCCTTGCACACACTACCAAGTGAGGTGCAGGCAGAGATCCATCTAATACCACACAAGCTTTTTTATACTGTTAAATAGTTTCCCATTAGATAAGAATCATACAAATGTGCTTCCTCCACTTTTCAGCCTGGAGAAGTGATAACTTTCTCTAGCAGCTGTGCTTTGTGAAACAGTTGAGTCCCAAAGTGTGGGGCCCAACGCTGTGGTTGATGCAGTTGCAACACAACCACACAGGGCAGCTGAAGAGCTAAATCACAAGGCAAACTGCTATCAGACTCTGCAGCTTTGCTAAGAGCATATGAAGCTAACTGCTGCCACCTCACCTTTGGTGGAAAGACACCTGAGGACACAACATCCAGTCTACTGCTCTGTTAGAGGAGTCATTTGCTCAGCTGCATCCTACCATGATGACTTCAGTTCACTTTATAGGCAGGTGGCTCTAAATGGGCCACTAATGGTCCATCCAATTAGTAAAAGTTGAGCTCCAGAGATTCACACTCTTACTTGCTCCCAGCTCTCCTTCAGATCAGTGAATAATCTAGAAGTACATCAGCTGTAGCAGACCTGAATACACTTCTGGACATGTTTTACCACAGTGAGAGCAAGTACAAAGCCTTGCTATTAGTGGTTAAGCATGCCCTACCTCCCACAACACCCTTCTCCCTACTTCCAAGAAGGGGGTGGGGTAAACCATCAGTAAGTGCTGAGGATGGATCAGATCACAGACCCCGTTTTGTTACTGACTTGATTCACAACACAAGGACTCTTTGGCTTCTCTGACGAGCTGTGGAGGTTCTGTACAGCAAGAGGAGCCAGAAGATTGTTATAGCTGTGATGCTTGAGCTCAAGGACACTTGACAACAGGCTTCATGTATTAAGTAAGCCCTTATGTGGTGACCTGGTTACCCTAAAATTCCCATCCCACTACACCACACAACTCCTATTGTTCAGGAGCTATTTCTGACTCTCACAGCTAAGGAGGCCTTCATTTCCACAACAACACGGATATAGGAGTCTTCTGAGCAGTCCTACATGGTTCCTGGGTTATTCAACAGCCTAAGCTGCTAGACAACTGCAACCCTTCATTCTACTACTACAGGAGGTATTCTCCAAGCTCTTACTAAATGCAGAGTCCAGCTGCAAAATGTCTTAATCTCAAGCTTTGAGTGTTACAAGGCATGTAGTCTTCTAGGCTTTGCCATCAGTGAATGCTGCAGAAGCCCTCCTGTGGCCACTGCAGGTAGAGGTGCACTTACACCTTGTTGGACTGTGCCCACCTCATGCCTCTGGCCATACATCTAGATGGAAACAGGCAGAGGCTGTTGAGGGAACAGCAGTGACAGGCCACCCAGAGAGCTCATGCTGTCCTTCAATGGGAGCTGGGAGATGCCGGGGGGCCTGCACAGAACAACTTCTCCAAGTGTAAACACCTCTCCTTTCCAAGGCTGCCTATGCTGGACTGCATTGCTCAATGATCCAACTGCCAGCCCAGTGATCCTACGCCAAGATAAAGCCAGCCAAAAGTTGTTGACAACCCCAAAATGTAGTCCTGCTTCTGCTCTTGCCAAGATCCATACTCCATAGCTTCTCTTCTCTACAGCCATGGGGAGAACAGACCATGTAAGCTCTTTCAAGCAGACTGCACCTCCTGTGTTTTCAAAGCATGTAGCACAAGCTACACTAGTGCTAGCCAAGACAGAGACTTCTGCAGCACAATCAGCCCAGATGGAGCAAGAAGCAAGTGAGTAGAGCTTTGAAACAGCTTAAAGACAGCTATGTACACTGAGCTGTCATGGAAAACATCTGTGTAGGCTCAAGTCCAGTGTGAAGAGTCACCTGTTTTCCTCAGGACAGAGGAAAACAACTCACCCTGAAGTGACTGTGCCAGTACCCAGAATGGACTGCTTCTATTTTCCTCTGAGTGTTTTCAGCATCGCTTTCCTCTGGCTGCTGCAACTCACTGCTTCCTGGTATTCCAAGCACCTTTGGACAAGCTGGCATTAGTTCCCATGCTCAGGGAGCAATTTACAGAGCCCTAAGTTACAACACTAAATCCCAGCAGATTCCTAGCACCCAAGTTCAACACAGCCTGAAGTCCCACTATGAAGGGAGGGGAAACTGCTCTGTCAAGTCTCATTACCCTGGAAGCAGCTCAGCTGAGAATCCACAGGAAAGAAGTCTGAGTCAGACCTGACACTGCCTTCTCATCACAGCTGACAGGATAACCCATCAGTGGGAAGGGCTGTTACTGCCTCATGCACACCAGTCAGGTGTAATACTCAGCTTCCATCCCAAGTGATGCAATTGATATGAGCCACAGCACAGGAGCTGCCTCAGTATGGCATTTGGTTTGGGCCACGAGACAGTGAGAACTCCAGTCCTGCCAGAGGCCATCAGTGGACACAGCCCCGAGTTTGCCACCTCTGTCCTACTAGGCTTGATCAATGCTACTTTGAAGCCCAGCTGGGCCAAGCTCTCTTATTAATCTTCTCATTACAGGTATAAACAGATCAATACTTCAGAGTTATTCTCCATGCAGCACAAAAAGAGACTTCACCTGTGGAGAGGAGATGACTTCTCCAGGTTTCAGAGGAAGTACCACTCTTTGATCCCCTGGAGCCTTCCTACAGAAGGAAACCCCTCTAAGCAAGCAGCATCATGTTGCTCTCTACAGCACCACCTTTGCTATTTCCCCTTATACTTCCCACATTTGTGTGGCTGAGCAGGTCTCCAACAGCAGTTCCAGCTTTGAAGCAGCTATTTCTGCTAAACAGAGGTCTCAACTGGTCCTAGTGAGATCTTCAGTCCAGATGGATTGAAGACATCCCCATTACCTTAGCTGGGGATTCTTATGAACCAAATCCAAAGGGTCAAACTACTCCAAGAACAGCATACTGTGCCTCCTCCGATGTTTGCTTCCAGACAGTGTGTTTAACAAGCTGAAGTATTGGAACTGAAGGCTTACTACAGTCTTTAACACCACACAAAGTTTTTTGGTGACCAGCAAATACATCTTCATAGCAGAGGATAGATACTTCCACACCCAGTTCAAGTCAGCTCAGAAATACCTCAGTTGATCCTGGTTACAGCATGCCATTTGCTGTGTCAGCAGAAGAAAGTACAACCAACCAACCCTGAGCCAGGTTCAGTACTCAAAAATTTGCTTGCCTGAAGTCAGAGGCAACTTATGATTATCCCCTCGTTAACAGAGGCTGTTCCTCACATTATGTGGCATTGAGTAGGTTCATTACTGCCTTGTGTCCCAGAAAGGGAGACCACATACATGCTCTAAGCTACACAGATCTCATTTCTGGTGAACCTTGCTAGTACGAAAGCAAAGGGAGACCCAGAAGAACAGAGCTTTAGCTCACAGACGAAGCAGGTTTGAATACCCAAAGGAGCAGTTAGTTCACATGGGAGTTTCTCCAGTCACACTGGCAGGAAGCATTACTGAGCTAAGCTGATATGTAGGCTCTGCAGTCTCCCCCTATGCTATAGCAAAGAGCAAGCTCAACTCAAGTTGAGATCAAAACTGTGATAGTGCTGAGTCAGTGGTATCCAAGCCTAAGATTACTTTGCACTGTATGTGTAGCTTGGTGTAATTACTGTAGAGCAGCATCCTGCAAGAGTCACAGAAGCCCTTAAGATGGCAGTGTGCGAGCTCACAGGGCTCACTCACATCCAGTCCCAGGAGCATTTCTGACAAACATTTCCTTTTTCAGAGATATCATGAAGAAAAACCTGTTTGTTCAGATTTGATCCAAGACATTGGTTCTGTTTCACACTATGTGAAGTCTCTTGGAGCAAGGTCACCTGTGTGACTGCTCAGAACACAGCCTACCAGCACATCCAGCTAGCCCTGCTCAGAAGCCATCAGAAACTTTACATTAGGAGACCAGTCAGTATTATTCCTCCTCCTGGTTTAACTGGTGCCAATGGAATGACACAGCTGCTTCCAATACAGGAGAGGAGTCCTCCTACTCAATTTTTAATGCCTACACCACCTCTAAGCAAACAAGCTGTTAACAGTACACTGACCCACACCAGAGCATGCTGGTGCAGTGAGGAAGAACCCCCCACATCTGGTCTGTGAGTGTTACTGCCTTGGCTGATCTGAAGAGTCAAACACTGCTCTACAAAGCTCCATAGGGCTACAGCTCCTCAGATACAAGAGCAAATAAAGCCTATGCCAAATCTAATTAGGCTTCCCTTGTTGCTTCAGAGTACATCACAATTGTCCTTTTGCCTGCTATATTAAGACAGCTGCTTTAACTCAAAACAGAAATGGATGGTTAAGGATTCCTTAGAGATGTTCACACGTGTCAAGTCACAACGCAAGCATTTTTATATTAATTAGGTTGGTACAAGCAAAGAACAGTAGGAACTTGCACTGGCAGCCCACCAGATCTCTTGGATTAGCTATGCTTTAACAGAAGTAGGGCTTTCAACAGGAACACCTATGGACAGTTTTAGTATGAAAGTAGCTAGCTTGAGGCAGGAATCTCACCTCTGTGGAAAACACCAGCTCCCTAAGCAGCAGCATAGGCATACCAGTTTTGAACCTGCTGACAAGTTGCTGGAGCAGTCCTTACGGTTGCAGCTTTGCTATTAAAACAGTTCAAGTCACAATCCTAACCAAGAACAAATGCATGCTTATGCAGAGGCTAGAAGAACCAGGACATCAGTTCACCTACCAGCTTGCCATCTGCATCTTCTACTAGAAGCCAGATGAACACTGAAACAAGCCTGCTGGACTATACCTCTCACCTTGTGTCCTTTGCCAGGGATAATTAACACTATGCCAACAGGCACAAAGTAGTAGGTGAGCAAGCATCAAGCAGAGCCAAACTCACTGTGGCACTTAAATACCTAGTCCTGCTCCCCTGTCCTGACATGCAGCACAAGGGTGCCCACAAAATGGCACATTGGAACCTGAAGCGCTGCAGGTCTGTTCTGGCTCCTGTGGCTGATAAGCAGAGCACTCACTTCTCCACTGTATCTCAGGACCTTTAGCAAAAGCATCCAGTCATGAGAAGCCAGTCTAAATAGAGCAGAACTCCATCAGGGAATACCACACACTGCAGTGGGCTCACCACAGTGATCAGACTAAGCAGAAGACAGCCACATTTGAACACTGAAAGAACTTTCTGTCCTGAAATGCAGCTAAGAGTGTTTCCAACACAGAAACACCACCTCTGCTCATTGCTCTCTCACATGGGGGAGGCTGCAAAGCATCAAGTCTCTGTACTACACCAAAGAACTATTTTTATTTCCCTCCCGACGGTTCTGCATTTCTTCAGGGAAACTGAAGCTGAAAGAACGATTCAGGACCAGCTCAGTCAGACCGAACCAGTTCCTTCCCAGAAGTAGCAAGTTCCCTGGCACATTTAGTACCTCAAGGAGTCATGTCTGCTGAGCCTCTCAGACACTGAAATGAGATGCTCACTGGATGTTTATCCTGTTCTATCAGGACCAAACACACCAGATTGACATATACCACTTGCCCCATGGTCACATTGTATCCTGCCATGATTTATCAAGCCAAGTTTAGCTGATGCTTTGAGTAGACATTAATTTGACCAAATTCAGCTATCCTGTAAATGCAAGGCCTCATCCCAAGGTAAAACAGATAGTCTGTGATTGTCATTAGTTGACGAGGATCACAGTTCCCACTTGCACAGTGCCCAAGCGTTCCAGACACCCTTTGTACTGAAGCCTCAGCCTCCAGTTGCAGAAGGAGCTCAAGGTGGAGCCGAATGAGTTTTACCAATACAATTTAATAACAGCTTGGTTTCAACTACCTGGACACACAGATATTACCAACAAGGCACCTGCTCAAGCAAAGCTACAAGTGACAGCTCGAGCAATTAACATGAACAATTGAGACCATCAGATATCAACATTTAACACCTCTCACTCACATTCTCCTGAGGGACAACAGTGCACAAGCAGACAAGAAGCCCTGTCCTTTCAGCTGAGAAAAGCTGAGAGCAAGCCAGAGGACAGTCACCAGGGACTTGTTTTCATACAAACATTGCTTAAGAGGTACCAAGCTGCTTTCAAGGAAGAACTTTGCTTTGTTTGACTACTCCAGAGCCTGTGTATCTTCCTTACCAAACCAAGTGCTCCGAGTGGAACAAGTGCCCAGCATCCTTGCAAGGAAGCACTGCTACAGGAGCACATCAAATTTTAATAGCATCAAGTCTTGCATTGACAAGGGCTGCCCAAGCAGGACAGTAGCCTCTTCTACTCCCATGACAGACCTAATAGCAGCTTAGCTTCCCCAGCTGCCTAGAAGATCCTATCCAGGAAAGCCCCATTTAGTGGGTACACCTGCCGGCTTTGTGTCTAGAAAGCAAATTCGGAACATCTTGCTATTGGGGTTGATAACTTGCAAGAACTTCTCTCTAAATAGTTTGCTTTTTAGGGCAACAGACACCTACAGTCCATACAGTCAGAGGTGTTGTCAGGCCTCACTGATGCACCACAAAAAAGCAGTCCAAGTGAAGTCTACATCAAAAGCATCTGGCAAGATATTCCTGTGACTGCTTCACAGAAGGATACACCCTGGCTGCTGCTGTATCAGAAGCATTTCAGAACTGCTTTCCACCTCCTTTCTCCCCACACATTTATGGTGCTGTTCTAATCAACGTATTCCCTCCTGCTGGTATTCAGCCAAGAGCCAAGCACAGCTCATCATTCCCTCCTCAAGAGGAGCAGCCTGCTGCTTACTGCAGTTTCAGCAAGAGGAGGCTTCTGTCCAGTTGGTGCCTTTCTGAGCCAGCCCTGCAAGGCAGGAATTACCTCAGCTACAAATTAATTTTTTAATCTTCGTGTAAAACATTATCTTGTGATTTGTCAGGGGCAGGTACGCTGTCCAGGGTCTCCCACTGCCAGCTGAGAGTCCTAAATAAAAAGCTTCAACTTCTGGAAGAACAGCCCAGAGCTTTAGATGCTTACTAGCACACTGACATGGCTCAGATCAAAACAGAATCTTAAAACATGTTTCAGTATCCCAGAGGAATCAGCATTTTTAGACTACAGCTGCCTGCAGTAAGTTTCCACCTTATTTTGAGGGTGGAGTAGCAGCCTCCAGTGCCAGAGGAGCTACTCTAGGACCAAGTGAAGCTCAGAAACCAGCCAGCTACAGCTCAGCTACATGTCTTCAAGTTCAGTTCACTGCCTGCTTCAGTGTGAGCACCAAACTGGCAGGACATGGCACCAATAGCCAGCTGACTTGGTCTGAGCTAGCTACCAGATGGATGAGAGCAGGCCCACACACACACTCTGCTGCCTGCTGTTCCTGGACAAAATGGTCCTAAGACAGCTCAGTGCTGAAGGGAGGGAATGACAGCACAACATGCAGCTTGGGGAAGTGTGCAGGAAACCCAGCTAGAAAGCAAAAGCTTTGAAACAGCTGTGAGCGGAAGAAGCTCTTGGCATGATCAAGGAAGCCCCAGAGCCAGTGCTGGGGAATACACTCCTTTCCGTAGCAATAAGGCTTTGGCTTGCCTCAGACATACCCTCAGTCCCCAGCTGAAGGCTCTAGGACATACTCTTGCTGCGAGCAAGGGCTCAAAGAGCTCCTTGGAAGAGGAAACTTGAATGATCAGTTTGCCAGAGTCCAGCTGATACAGGGAAGGCAGAAGCAACTCCACTGGTAGGAGCCATGTCTGCAGCAGAGTCACAGGACTTGCATGTGAGAAGGGGTCTGCCCTGCCTGAGGTCTCAGTTCAGTTGTGGCTCTGTTAGGGCCACGCATGCTAAGATTTGGAGTGTTGCATTCCTAAAAGGCACTGACGCACATGATCAGTCAGGCTCTAAGCCTGAGTTCTTAAAGCCAAGTTCTCCAGCCCAAGCCTCACTGATTCACAGCCCTGTCACACCTCCCAGCACTTCTCCAGATCAGAGCTGTTTTATGCCTGTGCAATGTTTAAATACCAGATGTGGACCTGAACAAGTTTCTTGCTCTAAAGCTGCCACTATGAATTGTGGCTCTACCCTAGAAAAGTCCAAACTAGGTAGGACTAGCCCCCGTCCATCCCCACCATCCAGGAAGGAGTAAAGCTTAGAAACTGATTACTACCAGCTTAGATACCACAGCAGCCACCTTCTCTTGAGAAGATATCACGTTGATCTGACTACACGGTTTGAAAGTGGGAGCAAAACAAGCTTATTTGCTTACAGTAACAAGATAAATGTGTCTCTGCACATTTATTCAGACCATCAGTGTGCTTAGGAGCCATGGGAAAGATGAGGTCATTTCTTGCTGTCTACAGAAACATTACCTGGCCCATATAGCTGCTTATCCCAAGATTACAGCAGCACATGTATTTCTTCCAGGTGATAAAGACTTGGAGTCAATGGGAGGCAGGGAAAAGAGTGCAGAAGTGTCCCAGCTATGCTGGACAGCTATCCTGAATGGATCACTTTGCTCCTCATCAACCTGAGGAGCATCACCATCATCTTCACAGCAGGTAGCTGGTAGTTGAAGACAGCAGCTGTGCACAGGACAGGAGTGGAGGAAGGCTCTTCTAGAGCTGACACCACACAGTCGCAAGACCAGGATTCCAAGACAGAAAACCAGGGCTTCTGAATTGGTGGCCTTTGGGTTATGGGAAGACAGCTCTGAGAAAGCTGTCCTCAGAAGCTTCACCGAAAGCTGAACATTTCCAGTTATTAAGTTTTAGTCCACCAATTCAAGAGTCTTTACACCACAGGGTACCTTTCTCCCAGGAATCAGCAGATATACAGAGCCCTGACAGGACAATAGCAAGTGTCTGAAGATCTTCAGTTGTTCTTCTTTTGTAGACTCAAATTACGTTGCCATTCAAGAATCAGTATTGCTGTGCCCCTGCCTCCCAGGTCAAAGCAGTTCTCCTGTAAATTCTACAGAATTTCAGGTAGCTCCCAGTTGATTTTCCCCAAGGATCAAGCTGTTACAAGAACAGGCATGCTTGCTTTAACACCCCTCCCCCTTTATCAGAGCAAGCCCAACTTCCCCTACTCTGCCCTGGGGGAGACAATCTCAGGATGTGGGCGGAGATTTGAGCACATTGCTGGCTGCTGGGAGACACCAGGCAACAAGCCATGTGTCTTGACTAAGGGCCTTGCCTACGTGAAGCATTTCAGCTGTACCAGTATAGCTTCCGTGTCTCCACCAGAACAGGCTTCTCAGTGGAGAGCTGCCAAAGCAAGATAAACCTTATACTACTAACAGGACCACAGCTATGGTGCCCATACAGCCTTGTTCCTACAGCTGCATCCAACAGCCACCCAACCAGTGGAGCCAACCAGCTGTTTCAGAATCACCTACATGAATACAGAAGGCCCAGCACGGTTCTCACATCAGGCCATCCCATTGAACACAATTCCCCCATCATGTTCTGTAAATCAAGCACAGCCCCAGGGACAGCTGGGTTCTAATCTTCATGCCCAGAAGATAAGGCTGACCAATTCAAAATATTACAAACTACCCAGGCCACTAAGAAACAGCAAAGTTGTTCTGTGTTTACCAGATCTGACTGTATTTTTTCAAGTGATGAGATTAATTTCTAGTTTTGTCTGCAGCTCCCTAAGGTTTCACACATTCCTGACATGCTTTCAGTTTTAGAAACACAAATAGGAGATGTTAGATAACCTTTGAAATGGTAAGCAAAGCACAGATCTCAGACCTTGTCAGTTGCAAATAAGCCTTGTTTATCTACTCCTGGCTGCTAGCTTCTGCCAGCTCCTAGGGGCTGGGCAAGAAAATGAGTGACTGAAGGGAGACTTTGACCAAGGCTCAGGCCTTCAAGTCAAATGATGGCCCTCAGGAGGCCTGCCAGGCCTGTAGCTTACACCTGATGTTCAGAGAGTGAATATTGTCTCCTTCAGCACCTGGAGCTTAATAGAAGAGACAGGACAAATACTGAATGGAGATCCTACTGCCAGACAAGTATGTCTCCACATCTACAAGACCAACACTAACATCAAAAATCTTACTCCTGTACATCTGTTACAGGAATGAGTCTCCTAGAGAGTCTTCTTCTAGGGACAGGTTGCAGTCTAAGAACTAAACCTTGATCTGTGAGCACAACTTCTGATCCTACACACTCTCAGCAGCTCTTACTATGCTAATACAGTTTGCAGAGCAGGAAGGACAAGTATTTCAGTCCCAGTCCCAGGATGGGAGTGTAACAGGTAGCTTGCCATGACAGTTTTGCCAACAAAGAATTCCTACAGTGGAGACTTGGTTTCAGACTTACACTTTATATCCTCATACCTCTTTCACAGATCCTCCATCAATACTTTACCAGCTATTCTCTTGATGAAGCTTCACAAAGGTCAAAGAAGACCTCAGTGAAGTGATCTGCATAGTGATATTTAAGAGAGCAGTGGTGGTAAAGTGCATCTTCTTGCTGGGGGGAGGGAGGAGCAGGCTTAGGCACGTCTCAGTTCCAACCACCTCGCTGCTCATGCTGGAGGCACTGTTGCCACTGTGCCAGTTTGGACTTCAGACATCATTATCCTTGTCTGGGAGCTGAGAGAAAGAGATACCTACAGAGCCAAGTGACTCAGCCCACTCGAGGGAGACAAGCAGTGAACAGGTTCCATTCAAGAGGATGATGCTTCCCAACTGGAGAGATCAAGAGTTCAGCACAGACTCATTAGATAGACCATCAGCCTCACTAACGAAGGTCCAGGTACTCCAGCCTAGCAGCCTTTGAAGGCAGCTCCAGCTTCACTTTCATCTACCACTTCATGTGTCCAGTTTGTCTGTCAAGTGGCCAAAATTACAGTAGGCAGTGAAACAGGACAGACCCCAGAAAAATACTGTTCTCTCAATTGCCAATACACAGGTCTACTCAACTTCATTTCGGAATTGCTGCTTAAAACTCGTGCAAGTACACTTTGATACAATTACTCACCTAGAATTGGCATTTTAAGCAGTTGAGAGGCAAAGGCAAATCACTCGCTACATCAAGAGCCTTTAAGGGATACAATTGAGAATCTGTGCTACAAGTTTACACTGATATCCCATCTCAAAGTCCCCTCCCGAAGTTTCACTGCCCTGTGAAAACCACCATGGCCTCAAGAACTGACTTCTATGGCTAATGGATGGCAGCTGTAAATCACCACTCACCAGCAGCCCCAAGAAGCCCAGTTCCCTCCTCTCGTCCCTGAAAGTGAGTTAGCAACAGCGGTATTGACACAGCTTCCCCCATGGACAGAGCACTCATTGCCGGCACAGAGAGGAGGAGCAGTCTCGCAGGAACAGCACTAACAGCAACAATGACATCACCAGGGCAGATCTCTGCCGAACAGAAAATGCAGCAGCACACCAGGTTTGAGCACTGCATCTCCACCAACAGAGCACAAAAGCAACAAGCATGCTGGAAGCTGGAGAGCAACCATGTGACAGAGGGGTATTCCTTCACTGCCTGCTATTTCTGAGCCAGCACATGTGGAGTCACTGACCTTGGACACTCATTTGGAAGTTTTATTCGCTGTGCATTTAAAGGGAAATATAATCTTCAATAGAGCAACCAACTGCAGAACTGAAAATGGTGTATTAGCTATTGCTGTTCAATCAATTATCCGTACCTAATCCACTTCTAAGATGCGTAGCTCATGCCTGGATTGTCACTGCAGACAGTGACCCTTTTATCCTCACAGTCCACCCTCACGACTGTGTCTGAAGGCAGATTGTTATACAGCAACTACAAGAGATCATTTTAGGAAGCTGCAGGGGGAAGCTAACTGAACTCCAACTCATCAGGCAATTAAACTGCAATTATCAAAACAATGCTGTGCAAGGATGAAGTACTTCAGCATCTGAAGGATGCAAGATTGCTGTCAGACAACCAGCAACCAAACAAGCACACCAGTGCCCAGCCAAGTTCAGCATTTAGGTGGTCGCATCTGGACTCCCTTTCACCAAGGCAACAAGCTTTAAATGAGACTACACTTCTGCATGGGAATCACAGGTCCATGGTGCCCCAGTAACAAGGGCTTAAGAGCACAACAGGTCACAGCTGAGCAGAAGCCCAGACAACACCGGGGAACACTGGCAACACAAGGTGAGGACTGTGTACTTGTCTATCAGTTCACATCAGTGACTGAAGGAAAGGGTGCATTGTAACAGCAGGGACAGCCACCAGCCCACACATCCACCAGTTTTAGAGAATGCCAGCACTCAAGTGTCCTGTTTCATAGCCTTTATTCCCAAACCAGGGCCTGGCAGACACCTATATCACAATGCAGCATTTAAGAATGCACTCTAATCAAGCACAAGTGATTTTATTTACAGCCAAATGTTAAGTTCTGCATAAATTAGTCTCATTTTCACAGAGAAGTCAGACCAAAATCCCATACATGTTGGAGACAAAGCTATTTATAGTTTTGCACAGATGGTTTGATTGTAATTGTCATGGTTCCTCAAGGACAAGCTCTGCCAGAGATTTGCTCCAACAGGTAATTCACATGATCTTCCAACACAAGAATCTTAGAACAGGAGCTTTAAGAAGGTGCTGGAGAAATTCAGCCTGGTAGCCCTCTTGCCCGCAGGCACTCATTTTGGCAAAGTGCTACCTTTCCCAGGGGATTTCAGAGCAAAGCTTATACATTTTCCACTTTCAGTTAGGGATCCATCAACATTGTAATGTGCCTGTGCTATTCAGCACAGCATTTGATTCCATGGCTTTGGAAGTAGCACAATGATACCTTTACTGTGGTCTCTGCAGAGTTACTTAAATACTTAACCTTTGCCTTAAGGTGCAACTCTGTGTCATGTTGAACTATCAGGGTAGTTGAGGACATGGACCACTGCAGGACACCACATGGAAGAGTGAAGTTTAACATAGTTACTGCCTTGCATCTTTATCAGTTAGTTTCCACTGTGGGTTAGGAGAGCAAGAAATTGTGATTGAATTTTAAAAGTTTTCCTGATTGAGGCATCAGATTAACCCCATTTCACAGCTTTTCTACACCAGGAGTATTAACAAAATAGCACTGGAAAAAAAAAAGCAGCACTTGAAAGCAACAGTATTAGAGCTGCTCTGGATTCTGAGGACTCAGGCCAGGCATGGTGGGTCTACTCATTAGCTCATGGAGGGAGAGTCATGTGTTTAGTCAGCTGTTGGAAGTCACAAGCAAGAGGGGGAAAGGAAGACAAGTATACTTGTTCTTCCTGAATAAGCACAGCCCTGATTATTTAACAAGAAATATTCAAATGACTCCACCCACTTTAACCTCATATACTGAGAGAGCAGAGCACATCAGCTCCAGAAGCCTGGCTCTACTGGAAGCACAGCAAGGCCACAGGTTCTATCACACACCACCAGTACCACCACAGCCACGAAAGAGACACGGCTACAAATAAGCCATTAAATCACAGCCTGCCAAACGCTGCAGCACAGCTGGTACATATTAATCCCTTAAGAAGGGAGCTCTCCACTTCTCCCCAGCCCCAATTCCCACGCCAAAACACAGAGTAGCCAAAGCTGGACAGCCAGGGGCAAGTCATAGAATCACAGAATTATCTGGGTTGGAAGAGACCTCCAAGATCATCAAGTCCAACCCTTAATCCAACGCTATCATGATTACTAGATCATGGCATTAAGTGCCACATTCAGTATTATTTTAAAAACCTCCAGGGATGGTGAACCCACCACCTCTCTGGGCAGGCCATTCCAATGCCTGATTACTCACTCTGTGGAGTCCTGAAAGCTTTATTCCATATTGGCAATCAGCAAACAGAACAGCTTGCTTACTGCTAGGAGGAGTTTGTTCTGTCATGTGTTCTCAGTTTACATATAAAAAGCCTCATACACACATATCACAACAGCTCCGCTTAACAGCAAGGGGGCCTAGTTTTGGGGGACATCAATACTGAAAATGCCAGCTTTGACTTAAAGGGATTGGAGTTACTGGGAAAGACACACTAATTTTGATACTAAGGTTACATACCTTACCTCAAGTTAAGACAGCCTTTTCACAGCTGCTTTACTACTAAAATAATCCCCTTATTTACAGGGGAGACAGTATAAGCATTTTAAGTACAATGATTAGGTATTTCCATATTTATTGGTCTATGTATACCTGGAGACTAACAACATATCTATGAGTTAATTTACCTTATTATACACTCACAGCCAAAAGCACTTCTAGCATCCACTCTAAGCCTTCTTAGAACTGACTCAGGCTTCGCATATGCCAAGAGCTACTTTCGCAATAACTGCCGGTCTCCTCAGCCGCCTGTTTTGTCACATTAATTGCTCCCAGGACAGCCTGCTCATCTTAAACGCGATACTCACCGACCACCCAGAGCAGCTTTTCACCACCCCAACCTAGTGTTGAGCCCAGAGACCAGCGCTTGAGCCATTCTCTGTCTCCAACTGCCCCAGAGCCTCCTTAAGCTTTGTGAGGAAGCTCCAGCAGCACCACGTCACGGGCAAATCGTTCTGCTCGCTGGGAAGCACCGCTTCAGTCCTTTTTACACCTTTCCAGACAGGAGGTTCCCGCAAACGCCTCGAGAAAGGCTCGCCTCAGCACAGGCCTACGCTTGGCGGAGGAGCTCCTTCCCGGGGAGTCTCTCCGCCATTGTCCCAGAGGCATCGCCGGCCCGGCGCGGCTCCGGGGCGCTCAGCACCCTCCATGGGGACAGACGGATAGATAGACAGATAGACAGACAAGACAGACAGACAGACAGACAGACACACACCCCACGGGCCGGGCCCCGCTGGCAAAACCCAGCGCCCCCCACGCCCGGCGGCCAGGGTGGAGTCCCCACTGCCGCCCCAGCCCAGCCCCGGCGGTGAGGGGACGCTGACAGACCCCGCGCAGCCTCACCTGGTGCGTGTGCCGCGGCGCCCGCCCAAGCCTCGCTGCCGCCCCCCCACTCGCCTCGCTCCGCTTTAATGGGCCCAGCCACCTCCCCGCTCCCACTTCCGCCTCCCCCCGACAACTTCCGGTCACGGGGCCCGCCCGCCGCCCGTGACGTCAGCGCGCAGCCCGCCCGCCGGCGGGGGTACCGCGTACAGCGCATCACGTGACCGCGCCCCCCCGGCCGCCATCTTGGGTGGGCGAGGACCGCTGGGGGTGGGCGAGGACAGCTGGGGCTGGGCGAAGGGCATCGAGGTGTGGGGTCGCCGAGACACCGTGCCCAAAAGACACGGGGGAGTGGGGAGGGACCCGCCTCAGCTGTAGGTGCATCACACCAGAGTGACAAACGCTGCAGTGGGCCCTGTGTGGCCACCTGGGAGGGCTACCAGGAGAAGGAGGGGCTGAGGAAATGTTCCTGCTTCATGGCTTCAAGAGTGGCGGGGACACAAGGGCACAAACCTGTTCTTTGAGATCCCTGTGGAGAAGGACTTGGGGTGGTGGTGGATGAGAAGCTCGACAAGCACCAGCAATGTGCGCTCGCAGCCCAGAAACCAACCGTGTCCTGGGCTGCAGGCAAGGGAGGGGATTCTCCCCCTCTGCTCCGCTCCCGTAAGACCCCACCTGGAGCACTGTGTCCAGTTCTGGGATTCCCAACGTAAGAAGGATATGGAAATGTTGGAACAGGTCTAGAAGAGGCCTCGAAGACAATCTGAAGGCTGGAGCACCTCTGCTGTGAGGACAGGCTGGGAGAGTTGGGCTTGTTCAGCCTGGAGAAGAGAAGGCTCCAGGAATAGCTTAGACCTGGAAGGCCTTCCAGTACCTGAAAGGGGCTACAGGAAAGCTGGGGAGGGACTTTTTACAAGGGCATGGAGTGATAGGACAAGGGGGAATGGCTTTGAAGTGGAAGACAGAAGATATTGATTAGACATTAGGAAGAAATTATTCATGCGGAGGGTGGTGAGGCCCTGGCACAGATTGCCCAGGGAAGCTGAGGATGCCCCGTCCCTGGAGGTGTTCAAGGTCGGGTTGGATGGGGCGTTGAGCAGCCTGATCTAGAGGGAGGTGTCCCTGCTCATGGCAGGGGTGTTGGGACTGGATGGGCTTTGAGGTCCTTTTCAACCCAAACCACTCTGTGATTCTATGATCACTTTATTTGTAGTGGGGATGTGCAGTGAGGTCATAGCAACAGCATTTGTCAGGAATAAAAAAGAGAAAAGGCAAAATATGGCAAATGAAGAGACATTTCGGTTGATTTCTCAGGCAGTGACTAGTTCTGAGATCAGTACTGCAGGGAAGTACAGTGGGACTAGGTAAACCTGGGCACTTACAAGCTGCTGGAGAGTGTCCAGAGGAGGCCACAAAGCTGGTGAAGGGTCTAGAGGGGAAGCTGTATGAGGAGCAGCTGAAGTCACTTGGTCTGTTCAGCGTGGAGGGGGGAAGATGGAGGGGGTGGGCCTCATAGCCATCTACTACTTCCTCACAAGGGAAGGAGGAGGAACAGGCGCTAAGCTCTTCTCTCTGGTGACCAATGATAGGATCCCAAGGGAATGGCAGGAAGATATGCCAAGGGAGGTTTAGGTTGGATATGAGAAAAGGTTCTTCACCCAGAGGGTGGTGGAGCACTGGAACAGCTCCCCAGGGAAGCAGTCACGGAACCAAGCCCGACAATGTTCCAGAAGCATTTGGACAATGCAGTCAGACACACGATGTGAATACTGGGTTTGTCCTGTGTAGGGACAGGAGTTGGACTCAATGATCCTTGTGGGTCCCTTCCAACGCAGGTCATTCTGTGATTCTGTGGCTTCAATCCAGGAGATAATAACCACCCTGGTGGTACAAGAGAAATCTGTTACTTCCTACCCTGCCTGTTGGCAGCAAGTTCATTTTATTATTCAGCAATTACTTGAACATTCTCTTACGTTCATCCAAGTCACGTGATATTGTGGGTTTCATTAGTCCCTGAACTCGGGAAAGCAACCATGGAAAAAAAAGTATTTTTGGAGCTAATTAAAGAGACAAAAAGGACCAAAGCTACTTAGAGCTGCACTAAAATCACTTGTGAGCCATACACAGCAGACGGTTTCCAGTGCTGTCGGAGACTGGGACTGATCTGCAGAGAGATCACAGAACTGACAGTCAGAAGACCTTTGCTCTTCTTTCTGTCCTGAGACAAATCTGCCACGTATGATTAGGCAAATTACAGTCCTCTATGTGTCACCTGGAAACAGGAATGCTTGCCTTGGAAGGATGCTTCAAGGTTTGGGTCATTAGTGCTTGCAAAGCAGTTTGAGATCAATGGTGTGAAGGTAGCTCAGTGCAGCAAGTGTTAAAGGCATCGTTACCTGCCAGGCTGGGCCTGAATCCCATTTGAGGAATATCTGGGGTGTCCTGCTCTAGAAAATCAGACAGCAGTGGCGTAAGGGCCAGGTCCTGATTTGGTGCTGCTATTGCCCAGAGGAGCCCTTGTGCTGCACGCAGCAGGAATCACCTCTGCTCCAAAGGGCAGCCCAGCCCTTTGCAGGTACTCACAGTCACGCTCTCCCTCCTGTACGCTGGTGACAGCTCTCGACTGCGCCTGCCCCAAGTCACTTCAGCACTGCATCTGCTGATAGCCAGCAACAAGAGCAGGGTGGATAAATTTTCCGCCAGCTTAGTGCATCGAACTGGGTTCATGCAGGGCACACCTCATGCTAGGGAAGGACTGGGTGAGGCAGGACACGGCTGCCAGTCCCTGTGGTGGATTAAGTTGTGAAAACGCAGGCTAAGAGAAGGCAAACGGAAGCCAGGGCTGCTGGGCTCTCCGTGTATGGTGCTGGAAAGTTTATTACCAGTTTTGTACCTTCATTTCCCCATCTGCAGGACTGTATAGTCACTGTTACCAATCTATCTCCCAAGAGAGGGGAGCCTGTGACATCTAGTTTATTACTGCTTTTAGGTGCCCCATTAGATGCAAAGAGCTGTAGAAGAACCTGTTACCAGTTAAACACGAACTGGACAAAAGAGGAAAGGCCTTCATTAGTGAAATGATGGAGAAAACTCTCCCAAACACACAGGATTTCTTTGGATGGGGAGGAAGGTATCCTCTGAGCTCAGCCCCAGGACTGTGGGCCCTGGGCACATCAGCAGCTGGTGGGCAGAGCACTAGCTTGCCCCATTTCTGGCATTTCCTTTAATAAGAGACCCACATACTGGGCTGTTAAGATCAGACATAAATGGTGATTTACAGAGTGCTCCTAAGCTCTTCTTTCCTAAAAGTTTAATTTTTTTCTTTCTCTTTACACAATATGAAAAGCAAGTGAAATTCCCTCTTTCCTGCTCTACTGCAGAGTGATCCTGGCACCATCTATTATATACCTTTGTTACGCGGAGGACAACCTTGTGTCAAGTTCCCATGTCATTTGCTGGCTTTCTTGGCATGACCAACAGCTGTGTCATGCAATAACCATTCATGATAAGTTCCTGATCCTCCCTGGGAATGCAGCATTTTCTCAGACTGACAAGGCAAGATTTTGCCAGTCTTGAAGAACGTGGCACTCAAGAGGACCAACGTCAGCAGAGAGGTCCTCGCTAGCCAGGCTGGACGCCTGCCTTTTGGCACGGATGAGAGTTGCATTTACAGTGGCAGAATGAAAGTAGAAAGACAGTGGTAAGAAAGTGGCAAAAGGAAGTACTGAGCAGTGGCTTTTGTGTTTTGCCTGGCACTATGGATGCACACGCACACCTCCCCACCAGAATAAAAATGTGGCCTTGCAGAAGCCAGAGTGTGGTGTGGTGAGCTGCCCAGCACACTTGATTTCAGTAGCCTGTGAAGAAAACTGTATTCCTCACTTGACCATTTCTTTTCATAATATCAGAACCCAATGAAAACCCATAAAAATGGATCAATTTGAAACACAGTGCCAGTTGTTCCCAGTTACTAACATTACTCTGAAGAAATCCATTTTTTGCCTTTGAGGGATGCAGGTAAGCAGATAGGTCTTAAAACATTTACCAGTGCAGAATCCTCAACCTATTTCATGCACACATCCCTCTAAACCAGGAAGTAAAAATGCCTCCAGCTTTGATTTTCTTCCCTTTGTGATATCTAATCTCTATTTACTAATCTTCCTGATCCAGTTAGAGACAGTAAAACACGATATGTCCTACACCATCTCTTGCTTTTGTCCTTGGACCAAAAGGGATCATCTCTTTCTCTTCTTAGTCCATAAAATGGCAGAGTGAACAGAGCTACAAACTCACCTGTTGGCTGCTGATTTTGGAATGGTCTGCAGAGAGATCCCAGGAGTACAGCACCTTGGCTGTAGCACCTACACACCCTCGACATTAGCTGTGAACATCTGACATTCCCCACGGTGCATTCACTCATTTCTCTGGACACACAGCTACCCCACCCCTGACCATCTGTGACATTAAAAGCTTGAGGAGAACCTGATCATTCTTCTGATATTGTTCAGAGTATTTCAGCTCTTCAGAGTCCAGAGTCCCTCCTTCTCCACGCTGGGCACAGCCCTGGGACCCTTCTTTGCCTCTGTGCCCAGAAAGATGTAGCACGAGCCCACAGTGGCTGTACTGCTCAGTGAAAACTGTCTGGAGATCCCTGCGTAAGCTGTCCACTCTCAACTAGCTATACAATGCTTTCCTCTTGCTACCTTTGGCTTTCCAGACCAGCTTCCTCAAATTATTGTTATGATGATCTAACTTACTAAAATTAAAAAAAGGGGAACTAAAATGCAGTAAACACAGAATAGCTTGCTTTTGTACTCCAAACTTTGTCATCCTTTGATTTATCTTGTCTAAAGCAGATTAACCCTGCTTCTGCTGGCATTTTGTTCTTCAGAAATCTTCTGCTATTGCATGACCACGTATGCATTTCCACTGGCAGGAGTGCAGCCGTAGTCTTTTGCCTTCCCTCTTCTCTAATCCCTGCCTGCAGTACAAATACTGCTCTGGTTATCTACTAATGCTTTCACCTTTGCAATCCTCAGCTGATTTCTAAGTCATAGAGCAGCAACAGATGAAAGCAAAAAGCTAGCTCTGGACAAGACGACTTGATCACCAGATACCAACCATAGGAAGCAACTGCAATCATGCCATCTCATGGCAGATCTCCAATCCGAGCTTCTGCTGAGGTGCAGAGGACACTGCATTTAGCACAAGGGATTACCAGCAACTGCACTCACTGATAAAATGCAGCTGCTGGAGGTCAGACATTTTAAAAAAACAAAACACTGATAAAGGGTCTAAATGCAGCCATTGAAGCCTGAGCCCCACACAGTGGGTGGGGGCTAAACTGCAGGGCTGCAAAGCCTGATTCTGCAGCACCAGACACAGGAGACACAAACACATAAAATAAATGGCTTTGGACTCTTCTGACAGCTTTCCCCTGCTTAATAGCAAGAGGCACAAAACCACTGCAGAGTTATGACCTCTGACACTAGGAGGTGGCAATGCTGGCACCTCCCCTTAGATGCCAGGTCAGTCCCTGAGATGTGAAGGTCCAAATCCCTTCCTTGCTCGACGTTTGAGTCAGCCTCCTGCAGAGGTTATGGATAACATGCTGAGTGCAGGGGACATCCCCTTAGACAAGTGCCTACGCTGGCCCTGCCAAGACAGGCAGGGAGAAACAACCACATGCTGCTGGCCACAGTGTACGATGGGGATCACGCAGCTTTGCTGACCCATTTGGCACCACCATCGTTACCTGGAGCCTGGACTGGTGGAAGCCAGAGTCCATGGGAAGTTCAAGTGTCACAGGGCAAATGGGTGTTTTGATGGTCCAGACTCTGGGGAAGAGAAGTGCCTACATTCTATTTATGACTGTAATCCCAAGAGGCTGTCACACCAATCGTGACAATCACCTGAGTCTCCTGCAGCACTCCCAACTGGCCTCCCCAGCTACAGAGGTTCTCCAACAACACCAACACCTTCCCACTTTTACAGCCAGTGCTAAATACCAGCTAATTAATTTTTTATAGCTGCGTTGGAGGTATGCTGGGCAATTTCATATGATTGGTCTCAGTACTCAAGTGGAGAAGATGATCCAGGGAGTGAAGTAACTTCCCTGAGGCCAGAGTGAGTCAATTACTTTGTCAGATCTGGGTCCCTCTAAACACGGACATTTCTGAAAGGATTTTGTAAACCAAAGGAATGGTATAAAAATAGGTACAGAGAGACGTGCCCACAGCCAGCACAGAACTGCACAGGCCTTAGGAAAACTGGCCCTTCTTCAGGAATCAAGGTTTTTTTAGAGCAGTGTGTTACCAAAGCAGCAGGTTCTGCAAGCTGTTACTTACCAACCCCTGAAGCCTTCACAGTGAAGGTCTGGTGCGCCTGAGACCTCTCAGCTCATGGCACTTGTGGCTTTGAAGCCATGAGTGCTGAGGACTGGCAGTGCCTGGAACGCTTTGCAGGACCCACAAGTTGCAGGCCACGGCTCCTCTCTGCACAGGGCGTTGTGCGATGGAGTGGACCCGCCACGTGAGCTCTGCAACCAGGAGTTCTGTGGCAAAGGTGGCCATGTCATGCTGTTGATGTACCCAGAATGTGTCATGGGACAGAATCCTTGTGCACGTGACCACTGTGAGTGGGACATTTTATGGGACAGGTGACTCGCATGTTGCTTCTTCCTTAGCAGTGAGTCAGTGCCAAAAGGTGTCCCAAAGACTGTGCTCCATGGGTAGGAACCAAACTGGCTGCATGCATGCTCACCAGGATCTGCAGATCCATCCTGGATACAAAGGGCTGTCTGCAGAGACCCAGTGGGCTGCTCTGGGACCCTCCCTGGGAAGGGCAGACATCTCCTGCAGTGTGATTCTGCAAGCACAGGGTGCTACGTATTTGCTTCGGATCTATCTGCCTCAACTCTTTCAAGTCACAGATTTTCACAATCCCTTCTTGTCTGCTCTAAAAGGAGAAGTAAATTCTGTATCAATGGCAACCACGAGAAGATTGTATAATTTTGAGTGCATGTTTTCGAAGAGGGTGACAAAGATACTCGGCCTTGAAGGATAAGGGTGTGTGGGCAGTGAGGTTTGCTTTGCTTTTATCTTGGACAACACTTTTCAACGCCTGGTGCCTCAACAGCTGCATTTTTGACCCCAGGGAGTTATGACTCACTGTTTGCAAATCCCTAAGCTACCAAATTGAAGGTATGCTCTGCAAAGCACAATTGCCTAGAACTAAAATTGTTATAGGTGGGTGTTAGAGCTCCAATTACTCTGTTCTAGCACTCAGGGCTGGCTTCATATCGCTGCCTGAATTCCTGGCAAATAGAAACCAGCACCTCTTACTTTATTTATATGAACAGGATCTCCCTATGTTTGCCTTCTTCAGTGAAGTCCTCCACCAACCTGAGAGGACTCCCTTCTACTCCAGCACAATGCCAGCCTGAGGAACATCTGCTGTTGCTGATGGCACTCCTGCCCTCTGCCAGATTGCTTCAGACACCAGTGGCACCCCAACATCAGAGCTAGGGCTGCCCTGATGGAGTACAGGGAAGAAGCTAAGGCTGTCTCTTGGCTGCTTTCTGGATGACCTGAGTGGGACTACATGCTTCACTGCTTGCTGTCCTTTCTGTTGGAGAGGATCAGTTTGCTGAGCAATACCTGCAGCTCAGGGAAACACAACGCAAAACACTGTATCAGGCATTTCTTAGCAGGCAGGTAGGACAGCTGTGCGTAAAGAGCCTGAGACTCGCTAGTAAAGAACAGAGTAAGAGTGATCTTTTGTCCTCAGGTTTCTTTTTTTTCCCCTTGATCATCAGTGTTTTGCTTATCAGGAAAGAGTGATTGCATCCACTGCTGTTCACAGAGGGTTAATGCTCCCTCTTTTTGGGTTACACATCAAACAGCCTGTGGTGGGAAGGAATCACCACCAGCCATCTGGCATTGTCTCTGGGGAAGGGGCCACATACACACATGCCTGAGGTCCACGAACAGCCAAGCTTAGGGCAGAGATTTTGATTCAGCCTGGCAGGAACACAGGAGCCACCTTTGCAGGACAGATGTAAATCCCAGTTGGCACTTCGCAGAGCATCATCCAGGGAACTCCCTCCCAGCGGATTCAAAAATTTAGTAACCTGGTGAGAAATCTGCATAATCTCACAGCAAACACTGCTCAAACACCAGGCTCCTGGAGGAAGGAGAAGGCACAGCAAGAGCTGCCAATCTGCAACCCCCCCCTTGCTGCTGTTAGTGAGATCCTTGATTTCCCACTGTCTGTGGCAGATCCTGCAAAACTGAGGCTTTAAAATCCAGGTTTGAACTCTACATGAAAAACAGGCTTCCAAAATAAACACACCAGCAAGCACTTTCCTTTCCAAAAACAAGCTGAGAAGGAGGAGTTTCTCGATGCAAAGATGGAAAGTCAGTTGTTGTACCGAGAGCAGCCAGTGGTGATTTCTTGCTGGGCTTCCTTGATACTGAAGACAGGATGCTGGCCCTGGGACTGTATTATTCTCAGGTGGGTTCTGGCACCACATTTGCAGGGCCTTAAAGTGCTAGAAGGAAAAACGCAATGCTGCTTCTCTGAGCAATCGGGCACTACATGGCACCAGAGTCCCATGGCGCCTTGCACTGTGTTACTGCACAGCCTTCTCTGCCTGAAGGAGATGCGTGCCACCTCTTCCCAGTCCTTCTCCCTGGGAACAAAGGCCACCTCCTGCAGTAGCGCCAGGAGATGCACTGAGAACCCCAGAGCTTGGCGGGTTGGTGGGATGGCAATGCCACCGGGAGGATGCAGTGAAACCTGTTGATCCCCGCAGCGGATCTGCACGAGGTGCTGCAGATCCTGGTGAGAGGCTGTGGATTCCAAGAGGGACTGTGGATCCTCGTGAGGCACTAAGGATCCCCTGAGGTGCTGCTGCTCCCCGCGAGGGGCTGTGAATCCCCATGAGATGCTGAGGATCCCTGTGATGGGCTGTGGATCCTGTGAGGGGCTCCGTTGCCCCCCATATAGGTGACCTCTGCCCATCACACACAGCCAGAGGACGCAGCCTCATCGGAGGCTCCTGCCAGCTTTCACGAGCTGCCACTGCTGAGGTGACAGCCGCAGCAGCGGCGCGGCCCGGGCAGGGTTCACCCCCGGCCCCGCCACTGCCCCGCGCGGCCCTTGCGCCACCCGCGCCATTCGCGAGGGGGCGCTACTGCGCCAGCACCGCCCCGGCCCGAGCGCCCCCTAGCGGCGCCGGGCGGGCACTGCGGGGGGACCGGGGCGGGCACTGCTGACACCGAAATGCTGGCAAATAAACAAGACTCATAGACTCCCATTTTCTTATAGAAACACAGAATGGTTTGGGTTGGAAAGGCCCTTAAAGCCCTTTCAGTTGCAACCCCCCTGCCATGGGCAGGGACACCTCCCACCAGACCAGGCTGCTCAATGCCCCATCCAACCTGGCCTCGAACACCTCCAGGGATGGGGCATCCACAGCTTCCCTGGGCAACTTGTGCCAGGGCCTCACCACCCTCAGTGTGAAGAATTTCTTCCTAATGTCTAATTTATATCTTCTGTCTTCCGCTTCAAAGCCATTCCCCCTTGCCCTATCACTCCATGCCCTTGTAAAAAGTCTCTCTTCAGCTTTCCTGCAGCCCCTTCAGGTACTAGAAGGTCACCAGAACCTTCTCCTCTGCAGCCTGTCCTCATAGCACAGGTGCTCCAGCCCTCTGATCATCCTTGTAGCATCCTCTGGACCCGTTTCAACAGTTCCATATCCTTTTTATGTTCAGGATTCCAGAACTGGACACAGACTTCAGGTTGGGCCTCACAAGAGCGGAGCAGAGGGGCAGAATCACCTCCCTTGCCCTGCTGGCCACACTTCTTTTGATGCAGCCCAGGTCACAGTTGGCCTTTGGGACTGCAAGCTCACATTGCCAGCTCACATCAAACTTCTTATCAAACCAGCACCCCAAGTCCTTCTCTGCAGGGCTGCTCTCAATCACATTATCCCTCATCTTGTATTGAAATCATGGATTGCCCCGACCCAGTTGCAGGACTTTGCACTTGGCCTTTTTGAACCTCATGAGGTTCACACAGCCCCACTTCTCCAGTTTCCCCAGGTCCCTCTGGATGACATTCCATCCTTCTGGTGTGAGCACTGCCCCACTCAGCTTGGTGTCATCCGCAAACTTGCTGAGGGTGCACTCAATCCTGCTGTCTATATCATCAATGAAAATATTAAAGAGCACTTAAGCAGGTTTTCCTGTGTGCTTCCTGATGCTTTGTACAATTGCTGTGCACAGACAGTTTTCTCCATTATTTTTTCTCACAGTCTAATGTGAAAGAAAACCAGATATTTTTTCAACTCAGGCAGAAATTATTTTAAAGAAAGGTGAATATTGTAAAGGGGGGGCACTGAAAATTCCTGAATTAACCTGAAGAAACCCCAGAGGAGCAGCCTGAGCAGGCAGTGCCCCATTAGCACTGTCTCCATGTGAAGACACAACACATTTCCAGGGCAGGCAAACAAAGCACAGGAGCTGAGCCCAAAGCCGCCCCCCTCCAGGCCCACTACTCCCATGGAAATCACAGGCAAGCCCCAAGTGAGACTCACGATGTGTTTTGCTTGGCAGAGGCTCAGTGTGAGTTGTGCTGACTAGCTGAAAAATGAGGTTGTAAAAATAATGAAACTGGAAGACTACTTTTTTTTTTTCCCCAGCTCCTTTTTGAGGGCCTCAGCAAGGCCAAGTAAACTCTGCCATCATTCAGCCAGGTCATCCCTGCTCTCTCACAGCTGGGAACTGCAAAACATCTCCTGGGATGGAGCAGAGAGAGAGAAGTGCCCTCAGCCTCCTGCTGGCAGCCAGAAGGCACCTTGACCTTGCACGGACAGGATTCAACAGTGAAACACCAATAAAATCTGAAGCACAGAGTTTTATTTTGGTCATCACAACAGGCACGCACCTGTGTTTTTTTCAGGATTGCCAGTAGATTTGTATTAAAATCTGCAGGCTAAGATATTGCCAGGATGACTTCTGCAATACATGCACAGCCTTGTTTAATATCTCCTGTCCCTGATTTGGGCTTCACAGAGAGAAACACATTCTATCATGGTCCCTGCATATTCCTGGTGCAGGCTCCCCACTGGTATGAGGATCATACCGGGATAAATCCTGTTCCCTGCTGCTACAGGCTTCAGTGTGCTCCTTGGCTGTGACCGAGGAGCTCCTTCAGGAAAACTTCTCCTTTCCTCCTTGAGAACAAATTGCTCTGACAGATGACACAGCTCTGAGTTTGGCATCAGCCCTACAAAAACAGAATAGCGTAGGGTTTTTCCTGGGGTGCAGTTCTGTCCGTGGCTTATCCTGCCAGAGGCATTTATTAGACCGCTCTCATCCTTCAGCCCTGGCAGATGGCAGGGCTGGCACCAGCTCTGCCATGGCTGTTCCTCTCCTGCTGCTTGGTGTCCCCCAGGATGACCTGCCCTCTTCACACTATGTCACCTGGAGCTGGGGCATTACACCACTGCCTGGATGGCAGCAGGGTCTGCTCACCTTTCATGCTGCTTCCCAACCTGCAGCTCTCTAAGGCATCTCTGCTGAAGGAGGACATTCTCTGCAATGGGAGATTTTTTTTAAAAAAAAACAAACAGAAACATATAAAGAGAGAAAAATAAATGGCTCTGGACTCCTGGCTCTCACTGCTGCTTAGCACTAGCCCTGGGTGGCCAGATCCACATGCAGGCATCCCAGCCTGGGACGATTAGGAGGCAGAGGCTGGTGTGGGCTCTGCTGCGCTCCTTGCCTGCAAAAGCAGCCTCTCCCTGCTCGAACACTGCCCATGAGCTATCCCAGTCTCGGTAACCAGTGCACCCAGCCAGGGGCCTCACTGTCCCCATGCCAGCTGTTATCTGAACCCATGTATGAAGGAACAACAGCCCAGCACTGCTTAGCACCCACTCAGTGCAAGTTTAAAGGTCTACACAAAATGCAGAGCAGAAGTGAGAGGGCTCAGCAGAGCCAAACTCATCTTTGAAGCAAGAAGCCTAAAGGCAGCATCTTTTAAACCCAAAGATAAATTTAGTCTATGTGGTAGGGCTGAAGTCTTGGAACAGACACTGTGCAGGCTCGGCGTGACTCAATTATCAAGATGAGAAATGGATCTGAATTAGGGGTTAGTGCATAACAGCCTGATTCAGAGCTCGCCAGGGTCTGGGATGGGTCAGATGTTGAAACTCTTGCATTTGCCAGCAAGCTCAGATCCAGGCTCTGGGCTGAACCCATCAGAGAGCAGCCTTTGGCCTGAGATGTAACAACTGGAGGCCAATTATCTCCAGACACACGAGGAACGTGCATTTATTTCTTTCCCTCCCTTTGCCAGGAGAAATTGCCTGAGGCCAAGAGGAGGAATAAAGGCTGGAGTTGCATGTGTTATTAAAGATGCAGCCTGGAGTTCATTTATCCCCTGTGACACGGAGGCTGGGGCTGGAGGAAGGACAGTGACAGTTGCTCCTAGCAGGGGAACTTTCCACAGCAAAACCAGTGCAGACAACTGGAAAGCGTGCCCAGCTACAGCACTGCTGGTCACCTGTAAATTAGAGCCAGCTGTTTCACTCAGCCCTCTGCATTTCACGGTCGTTTCTCCTTGAACCTGCTTACCCAGCTCCCGTGGCACCAAAGCCCAGCTCTTTGGAGAACAGGGTCAAGATAAACATGCTTTTCCTGGAGAGCAGAGGAACCTGGAACATTTCCCTAGCTGGAAGCAGGAGGCTGAGGAGGTGGACACCCACCCTGCAACCATCTCCTGCTGTGCTGCTGGAAGATAGCTCCACTGTCACCCAAAACACAGTGACAAAACTACCTGCTTGTACTAGGATGTGCTAGCAGGGCCAGCTGCCAAATTCACAAGATTGGTGCCTAAATAAATCAAAGGGAAATTGAAGTCATTTGCCAAGAAAATTTCCATGATAGGATTTGGGGGGGGTTGCAGTGAGGGGAGAAAGGGAAGGCCAGTGAAGAGGTGATGCTGCTTTGAACATGGCACACCAGGAGACATCCCATTTTGTTTAGCCTTTGCCAAGGGGCTGTTTGACTCCAGATCCAAACTCGCAACATTTAGGAAATCCCCTTCCGATACTTGGCAAATCTCAGGCTAATTCAAAGCATTATCTCGGTGACTCATATTAGGATCTTAAAGAAAGGTCGAGTCCTGGATCACATTATGCAAACATGAAAAGTCTGTTGTCCCACAGGGCTCACAGTCAAAAGCCCTGTCTGGCAATCACAGCAGACAACATCCGTTCCTCGCTTTTATCTGCTTTAGATACTTGGGAATTGTCAATCATCTCTTCCCTCGTCATGTGTTAAATCGCTAACATTTTCCTTTCTCCAGCTCTTTATCCAAGTTAGCCCAGGGCTGGTTATGGTGCCTCAGCTGCGTACAGCACTTCTACTCTGGCATTGTTTAGTTGTCAATTATCAGTAATTTTCAGCAAAAGATTTGGATTCAGTTTAAAAATCTACTTGCATAAAACCTCGCCTTATAGAGCAACATCAGTCTGCATTCCAGCAACACAAAGCATTCCAATTTGCAGCTCAGTTATCCGTCAGGGTAATCAAAAGCATCGCAAGTCCATCTCTGGTGCTAAATCCCAGTGCTGCCTGTACCAGCTGTCCTTCTCCTGTGCAATTCCACCCTAACTCCATCTCTGGTGCTAAATCCCAGCACCAACTGCCCTTCTTTGGTACAATCTCACCATTAACTCCATCCCTGGTGCTAAGATCCTAATGCTGATCGCCTGTTTCTGGTGCATCCCTCCCTAACTCCATCACGGTGCTAAATCCCAGTGCTGAGTGCCCTTCTCTGCTGAATCCCACCCAAACTACAACCCTGATGCTGAACCCCTGCACTGCCCGGCCTTTGTCAGCGCCACCCCACACCAGGCTGGAAGCCTTTGCCCGCTGGCAGCCACCATTGCCAGAACCAGCGCTGGTGACCAAGGAGGAAACAAAGGCGCTGCTTTGTGTGGCGGCTGCAGGGGAGACTCAATGCACGCGGACTCCCGGCCGCCCCGGGCCGTTTGCTGGAGCGGCTTTGCCCTTTCCCAGGGGCTCCCGGTCGCAAGGATGCACCGGGAGAGGGCAGGCGGGAGCACCGTGACAGGAGGCCGCAGACAACCCGAGCCCCTGCAGCCTCCCGCCCCTTTTCCGCAGACACTAGCGTGGGGCCCCGAGCAGCCCTGAACGCCGCCATATTGCTCCTCCTCCCACAGTGGGCGCCGCCATCTTGTGCCCTGCCCGTACGGCGCGGGCGCCGCCATCTTGTGCGGTCCCCGCGCGGCGTGGCGGCCATGGCGGGGCTGCTGTGCCGGCTGCTTCTGTGCGTGGCGGCCGCCGCCGCCGATCTGGTGCTGGACGAGGCGCGGCGCTCCCTGGACCTCAGCACCCACCTGGCCAAGGTGTCGGCCGAGCTCAGCATCGCCAACGCGGCGGGAGGCACGGCCGCCTCCTCTTTCCTGCTGGCGCTGGAGCCCGGCCTGGAGCCGCACCTGGCTTACCTGGGCGTGCAGGTGAGGGGAGGTCTGGGGGGGCACACTGGGGGGGGGGGTGGTTGGGGACACGGGGGGCGCTGCCCGGCCCATGGGACACGTCAACACAGCGGTACCGGATACCGGAGGTGGGAGAGGCTCCCTCTGCCTCGCAGTGCAGGAGCCCAGGGTTTCTGTCGTAACGCGGGGTGAATTCACACCGAAAATACCAGCAAATAAAGTCCCCAGGGCTCTTTGGGGGGGTCTTTAGAAAGCAGCAGCCTTTATGTCAGTGCTGGGCGCGTCAGGGAATGATTCCATCAATAGAATCACAGAATCGCCTGTTTAGAAAAGATCTTTGAGATCATCGAGTCCAGCGTACCTGTGCACTACTGAACCATCCCAGAGCACCTCATCTGTTAAACTCCTCCAGGGATGGAGACTCAACACCTCCCTGGGCAGCTGTTCCAGTGCTTGACAACCCTTTCAGCGAAAAAGTTTTCCTAATATTCAATCTTAGCCTCCCTTGGCACAGCTTGAGGGTGTTTTCTCTCATCCCATTGCCTGTTACTTGGGAGAAGAGACCAGCACCCACCTCGATACAACCTCCTTTCAGAGAGTTGTAGAAAGTGATGAGGTCTCCTCTCAGCCTCCTCTTCTCTAGGCTAAACCACACCAGATCCCTTGTCCGCTCCTGGTAGGCCTTGGAGAGTTATCAGAAATTTCTGGTATCAGTTCTTGCACGCTGACTGCACTGCAATTTGTATTAATTGTAAAACATTATAAAAGGGCTCTTTTTAAAAATAGAGTAGTAATATATCAGCTTGTACTTTCTAGGGGGCATCCCTCTATTAAAAGGGATAGGGACTGTGCGGAGTTTGCCGTGAACATGTTAAGTCTTTTAAACAGCAGCAACTGATCATTCTGTTGTTTTGGAACAGGTGAAGGGGGAAGAAGAGGAGGAGAACACCTTGGAAGTGAGAGAGACTAAAGTTAAGGGCAAAAGGTGAGTGTCACCTGCTAAGGTCAGTACCTAGGTTTGTGCACAGGGCTTCCACCATCCTCCTTGCAGTGGAGCAGAAATCCTACCCCTCTCTTACATACCTGAAGATCCTAGAGTCTTTTGTTCCTGAGAATATCCAGTCCATACTCAGGCTGCATCCTGGGGTGCTTCAGAGCCAGGGAGCCCTGGACCCAACACGAGCAGGGCATACCTACATCTCACAGCCACCCACAGCTGCCTTCAGAGGGACTCAGCTGTGCTTCCTCTTTTACTCAGTGCCTTAAGTAATGCCCTATTTGTTTATTAAGGGACATCAGGTAAGAGACGCATTACAGCTGTGATCATGCTCTTACCCACTGTTCCCCTTTGAGGTCTCAAATGATTGGCAGTGGTGGTTACAGAGGGGCTGTAAGCACTCTCTGGCTGTGTCCCCAGAGCACCACTCTTGGTCCATGATGCATGGAGTACCACAGCGTGCTGGATGCTGTGGCCCAGCAGGGGCTGTTACCTCCTGTGGGGAGAGAGAATGCTCTCTTCTGCAAGAGGCTCTGTGCTGCCAAGCTTGGGCTGTTGTGCGTACGCTGCAAGACTGGGCAGGCGTCTGCTTCCTGAGCCATGAGAGCTGAGGAATAAAGGGTGCTTGGGAGGTGGGCCAGAAGCACGGTGCTGCTGGCTTTCAAGCAGACAGTAGCTGTGGAGTTAAGTTGCCAAAGCAGACCATGGTTTCTCTGGAGGCCTCATGTGATCCTGCTTTTGGATGATCAGGAATGACTTAAAGTAGTTCACTTCTGTCATCACCTTGGTCCGTGTGGTGCGTCATTACAGGTTTGGTTAAATCTCGATTCTTTCTGTAGAACTTCAGTCTAAACCTCTGCTCAGTTTCTGGCCATTCCTTAGTTTCAGATCATGTGGTCAAAAGTTGAGAATGAACAGACTTTGTGGGAACAGGTGCTAAACATGTTTGTGATTTGTCTTCTGGATATCTGCAGGTGCTTCCTCTGCTCAGGTCATTCTTGTCATCTGGAGGAGAATAGAAAAACCTGTGCTGAAGCAGGCTTTATAAATGCAGGACTAGGGAGGGGAGTGTGTAATGGACTCATAGAATTGTTTGGGTTAGAAGGGACTTTAAAGCCCATCCAACCCCCTGCCATAGGCTAGGACGCCTTCTGCTGGATCAGGTTGCCTAAAGCCTCATCCAACTTGGGCTTGGAACACCTCCAGGACATGGGGCAGCCACAACTTCTCTGGGCAACCTGTGCCAGTGTCTCAGCACCCTCACAGTAAAAAATTTCTTCCCAATATCTAATCTAAATCTCCCATCTTTCAGCTTAAAGCCATTCCCTCTCATCCTATTCCTGCACTCCCTGATAAACCAGCTTTCCTGTAGCCCCCTTTAAGTACTGGAAGCTTGCTCCAAGGTCTCCCTGGAGCCTTCTCTTCTCTAAGCTGTACAACCCCAACTCTCTCAGCCTGTCCTCATACAGGAGGTGCTCCAGCACTCAGATCATCTTTGTGGCCTCTGGACTCCCAAAATGGGAGCCAGGTGTTTTTGTGAAACAAAGACTGTAGTTGTGCCTGGACACTGTTCATCCTGTGCTGCCTCCTGTCCTACTTCCCCAGTCCAGAGTGAGCACACCCTCTGGGACAAGACATCTGTACTCCTTGGAGGAGTAAATACTGGCCCCAGTCACACATAATATATGGGATATATGGGCTCCCATCCACAGTAGATGTTGCAGGGGTTGGGTCTGTTTGCTCCCTCAGGGGACTTCTCGCACAACTTACTGTTCTTCCTTCCAGTGGAAAATTCTTCTCTGTGAAGCTGCCATCTCCTTTGGCACCAGGAGCCAAAGTCCGTGTATCTGTTGAAATGGTTTTCACGCACGTCCTGCAGCCCTACCCCACCCACATCACCCAGAGTGAGAAGCAGTTTGTTGTCTTTGAAGGGAATCACTATTTCTACTCGCCATACTTCACCAAGACGCAAACAACCCGGGTCAAACTGGCCTCTAGGAATGTGGAGAGTTACACCAAGCTGGGCAACCCTTCCCGCACTGAAGACACGATTGAGTATGGTCCCTTCAAAGACATTCCTCCCTACAGCCAGGTAAAAAAACTGTGCAGAGCAGTTGTGGTCTGCAGACAGCGTTTTGCAAATATGGCACTTGGCATCTCAGAGGCTGGAGAGTGGGAAGTGGAGGCTTTTGTGTAAGAATTGCAGGTCAAGCCTGGTTAGCCTGTGTGGGGGTTAGGAACGTGCTCCAAGAAGGTGCTCCGGGTACAGATGTCATTGCTGACCACTGCTTGGTGTCCATGGAGCAAACCATAGAATTAGAACCGTAGAATGACCTGAGTTGCAAGGGACCCACAAGGATCATCACATCCAACTCCTGTCCCTATACAGGACAACCCCAACATTCACACCGTGTGCCTGAGTGCATTGTCCAAATGCTTCTGGAATATTGTCAGGCTTGGTGCCGTGACAGCTTCCCTGGGAAGCTGTTCCAGTGCTCCGCCACCCTCTGGGTGAAGAGCCTTTTCCTAATATCTAACCGGAACCTCCCCTGACACATCTTCCTGCTGTTCCCTTCAGCCGCTCCTCATATGATGTCTCCTCTAGACCAAGCCAGTGTGTGCATGGTTCTGGCGTATTTGCAATGTGGAAGACTACATCTCTAGCCCCCTGCATGGTAGGACTCAGCCAGATGTGCAGGGTGTGACCTGTGAGTCGTGTCCCCCCCCCCGATACCCAGTGCCCTGGGTGAGCTGGGCTGGGGTGGCTCCAACCTTCCTGTGCAGTCAGCTTCAACTCTGCAGAGTCTGTCAAGGAGGTTTCTCTGTGGGACATGGAGACAGAAGATTGAGAGGGGACGTTGCTTCTTACTTCAAGTCTAATAGTTAATCTGTTTTCCTTGTTAGGACACTCTGAAGGTGCACTATGAGAATAACAGTCCATTCCTGACCATCACGAGCATGACCCGAGTCATCGAGGTGTCTCACTGGGGGAACATTGCGGTTGAAGAGACAGTTGATTTAAAGCACACAGGAGCAGTGCTGAAAGGCCCTTTCTCCAGATATGACTACCAGAGGCAGCCAGACAGTGGGATCTCTTCTGTCAAGTCTTTTAAGGTTGGCTTTTTGTTTTTTTTTTAACTGTGGCTTCCCTCTTTTTCACATCCCCAGAGGAAAAAAAATAGTTGTCCTTTTCTTTTTCTTTGGTAACTGTATGCAAGTAATAACTGAATATTAAAACTCTGACCTGTTTTCAGAGAAGGCTCATGCGAGATAGGAATAGCTTTTGGAGATAGAATTAGGAGGTTATATGCTTCATTGCATCTGTTGGCCAAACAAACTGCATATACCAGGGCAGGTGCTGTTTCTCTACACTCCCACCCCTCCAGTCTGGGTGACCCTCTAAAACCCTTAATCCCTGTGTTGGCACCTCTGCTTTCCATTTTCCACTGTGCAAGGGCAATGCATTCCATCCCCATTCTCTTATTTTCAGAGTTACCTTCTCTGTCATATCCTCAGCATTAATTGGAAACTCACCCATTCAGTTCCTTGCTCACAAGGCACACAACAAGAGTTAAAGCTGTGGCTCTGCTAGCCAGATGTAAAAAGTATTATGTGTTTTCATCTGAACCAAAATCTTTTTCGCTGCTTGAAGCCTCCAGGATTGATTGTTGTAATTCTCTAAGGTGGTGCAGCCAAACAGAAATCTCATTTTGCTGAGTGTAAAGCCAGCAAGCTCAGTGAGCTTGGGCAGCGGTCTGGAGTGAAAAGGGAATTGCTGTCCTGGTGGGCATGATGAGATCCCTTGCTGTTTGCGGTATTTGAAACTGGGCTGGAGAAAGCACATTCATTTAGAGGCCAAGTGATTTTAGTGCTGGCAGCTGCTTCTGTGGCTGATTGCTTATAATAGCACAATTTTACCACTCAGTGCAACTGAATGGCCATTTTGTCATCTCTCACGTGGGAGCGCGGTTTCTTGATGCTTAACAGCCATTATTGGTTTTGCCATTTTCCCTGGAAATAACTCCTAGCAGTGTGCTGACTGTTGCTTCTCTCCATACAGACCATTCTCCCAGCTGCTGCTCAGGATGTCTATTACCGAGATGAAATTGGAAACATCTCCACCAGCCACCTCCTTGTCCTGGATGACTCTGTGGAGATGGAGATCCGTCCCCGCTTCCCGCTTTTTGGGGGATGGAAAACCCATTACATCATTGGCTATAACCTCCCAAGCTACGAATACCTCTACAATCTCGGTGGGTGGCACAGGGGAAGGGAATAAGAAACCTTCTCCTCTGTGTTTAAAGGTGGTTGCTGTGCAGTAAAGAATTTCAAAGCTGCGGTGTGCTGCACCTTAGCAACAACGGTTGCTAGCTCTTATTTCTAGAATATGCAGATCCACCTTCTTTTCTGTGCGTCCATCAGGGCTTTGTAGACATCTGGTTAAAATATACTTGAGGGAACTGGTGCCCCCTGCTGCACAATGCTTCCATCTGAATTCTGCGCTTGCTTTTGTTAGGAGCTGAGCTTGAAGCTTGCCCCTTGTTCTTTGAGGAGCTGTAACCACCCTCTGGTCTGCACTTTCCTAGGTGATCAGTATGCCCTGAAAATGAGGTTTGTAGACCATGTGTTTGATGAGCAAGTTACAGACTCTCTGACAGTCAAGATTGTCCTGCCAGAAGGTGCCAAGTAAGTGTCATTACTCCATTACTCCCGGGTTTTTACTGCAGATGATGCTGTGTTGATGGCAGTTGTCCAGCTTGCTCTGATGGCCTGAGGGCAGTAAAACAAAACCATGACTGTGCATGTGGAGGAGACCTTGGAACACAGCTTTGTTTTCTTTTAGAGTGTTGTTTAAACTGCATAATTTGCCGTGTGCTAGAGGCACAGTTGGTCAGCCAAGTCCTAGGTTACATCATCTCAAATGCTGTAGAGTCATATGGGACTTCCTCGTTTTGTCCACAGGAATATCCATGTGGACAGCCCCTATGAAATCAATCGTGCTTCAGACGAGCTTCACTACACCTACCTGGACACTTTTGGACGTCCAGTTATTGTGGCACACAAGAGCAATCTGGTGGAGCAGCACATCCAGGACATTGTGGTGAGTGTGGTTTCTGAGTGGTTTGTCTGAGCAGTTGTGTCTCCTCTGAATTCAGCAGCATGGTCATAACACCCATGTTGGGGTGCCTGAGGAGAGGAGTTCTCTCCCACAGTAACAGGAGTCACTGTTCAGTGTTTTGAACTTCTCTTCTAGGTTCATTACACCTTCAACAAAATCTTGATGCTGCAGGAGCCTCTGTTGGTGGTTGGAGCCTTTTACATCTTGTTCTTCACTGTGATTGTCTACGTGAGGCTGGATTTCTCCATCACTAAGGTGCTATATGATGAAGAGCCCTGTGAGAGCGTTAACGGCTTACTCGACTTATGCCAATAATTCTCACTGAACAGTCCTTCAGATTGGATATTTTACTGGATGCTTAAATGAAGCCCTGGTTTTGTGCTGCTTGAGCATTGATACTCCTACAGTGTTTGCACTGGTGTGTTAGGGCTAACCCAGAGTTTGGCTTCTAGATAAAAAGGAATCCCTCTCTGAGAAGCAGGGATGTCCACAGTTCTTCGGTTATGTTAGGCTGTTTCTTGGGCTGAGTACTGAAAGGTGCTTGCCCTAGTCATTGCTTGAACCATTCCCCTAATTACTGTCTGTTGACTTAATTGCAAAGGAAGTTGTTTCTGTGGCAGTCTGCAAGTGTGGCTTGATGCGGATCAGGAATGTAATTGCTTTGATCTTCCCTTCTCTCTTCTTTCAGGATCCGGCTGCTGAAGCTCGGATGAAGGTTGCCTGCATCACGGAGCAAGTGCTTACTCTGGTGAACAAGAGACTTGGGTTGTACCGTCACTTTGATGAAGCAGTGAATAAATACAAGCAGTCACGGGACCTCTCCACCCTGAACAGCGGCAAAAAGTCTTTGGAGACTGAGCACAAGGCCCTGACAAATGAAATAGCCTCTCTGCAGTCTAAACTCAAGACAGAAGGCTCTGACTTATGTGATAAAGTAAGAAATCCTTTTTTTTTTAAGCTGTCCTATTCCTGGCTCTGTCAGGTATTCTAGGTGAGTTTTAATTTGGAGTTTAGTTTCTGCAGCCTGTATTATTTTTTTTCTTTGGAAATGGCTCGATCCCTGCCAGGGGTGCAAAGATGAGTTTATTCTGTTTGAAATAATCTTGGTTACGCAGCCCTGTAAGGTCTGCTGGTAAACAGCTGCTTGTGCTGTTTCTTAAACAGCCCTTGAGCCAGCAGCATGAGTACTGATGAATGCTTTTGTAACACAACCCTCATGGTTCTCATTGAGCTCATGGCTGCGACACTTAGGCAAAAAATGGGAACTATCAACACATTATCAGTTCTGACTCTACTACTGACACCAGCTAAACCAAAATCTCCCTCATCTCTTACTTTCTTGCACATGTGAATTTTGTGCTGACAGAACTGTAGTAACATGATGCTTCTCAGGAGGTGCTTCACTGTAGCACGTTGAAAACAGTGGCACAGAGAGCACACACCCACTATCCTTTCTTTCCTCTGTTGTATTTCAACACTTACCCGGAACAGCCACTTAACCCCAAGTGAGGGACACTTTAGCCTCCAAGGTCCATTCAACCAGCAGCCACCTTGCTTTATCTGTAATTAACTCAAAGAGTAGCTCTGTCATTGCAGACTTGTTTCTCACACATCATTAACTGTAGGGACACAGCTTCCAGCTGTCATAGTTGTGATTTAGCTTGAAGCCTTTAAAATCTATCATAAACACTGTTTAACAGTCATTGCACCTGTTTTCTCCCAGTATGGCTCCTGGGTCCTCAGAGCCCCTTTATCTGCACTACTTAATTATCCATTCGTGAGATGTTCCTCATAACGTGATGCCAGAGAGAGGTGATGTCTCAGGAGGCAATTTTAAGGGATTGGAAATGTTTCCACTTGGCACTGACTTAATCTTTTGCTCCAGCTTTACCATTTATTCTATTCTAGCTTCGCTGTAGGGATGTTTTCTGCCTCCTCTAACTCTCCCTTTGTTTCTCACTCGTGTAAGGTAAGTGAGATTCAGAAGCTCGACGGCCAAGTCAAGGAGCTTGTTCTGAAGTCCTCGGTTGAGGCCGAGCGGCTGGTAGCTGGCAAGCTCAAGAAGGACACATACATCGAGAATGAGAAGATGCATTCCAACAAACGGCAGGACCTGGTCACCAAAATTGACAACATCCTTGACGCACTGTAACTCCCTGGTTTAGTGACCAGGTAGAGGGAAAACGTATGAAGAGAGAAGCCTGGGAGTGGATAAGCTTTGAGCCAAAACTCCTTCCCAGCAAAATTAGGGGAGAAGTTGATGTGAAGTGTCTGAAAGTACATTTTGGTTTTCGATTTTTGTATAGAGCCTGTCTGCTCAGCAGCATCTGCTGTGCAAGGGACCACGTCATGCAGTTTGGCTGGGTAACAGGGTTTCTTTACCAGAGCTGAGATTCGGCCAGGTTATAAGAGTCTCTCACATTTGTTTTTCCCTGTGTAGTTGTTCCCTGACTAAACTCACACCAACAGCCAGTCTGAGCAGACACACTCATGGCAAATCTGAATGTTGCAGCTCCAGAAAGAATAAAGACAGCTTTGTCCTACTTTGAAATAAAACTGCCAGTGCCTGGCCTGGATGTGTTGTGCTGGAGTTGGGAGGAGGCAGAGGTACTGGTGCAGAGGGGCTGGGTGGCCCTATCCTGCCCCTGGGCAGGCAGTGCGGTTCCCTAGGGAGCAGAGTTCAGCTCTCAGCTCCAAAACTGTGCCACCCCACAAGTCCCTGACCCAGGCAGAAAAGAGAGACAAGCCCTTGTTCCCTGGGGCCATGCATGCACCTACACCCTGACAGGGAACAAAAATACACAAAGCAACCCCTCTTGATAGCCTCTCGCCATGTTGTGCTTTCCTGTGGCATGTGACAGCAGCCCCTGCAGCCCTTGTGCTGCCCAAGTAGTGCCAGCTCCCTCCCATGCCCACAAACATCACCCTGCAGCACGGGGGGCAAGCCTAGATCCCCTGCCTTTCTGCTTCCTGTGCAGGTGCTGTTGGAAACCCTGAGTCCTGCTTGGCCAGGGTGGGGATGAGAAACAGCTAAAATCAAATAAATCATTAACCCATGGGGCCAAAACATACGCACAGTACTCAGAGAGGTACCAGGAGCATCCAAAGCCTGACGGGCTGCCTGTGGCAGCAGGGGCAACACAGACAGGTCCAGGGAAAGGAGAAGAGGGATCAAACTGATGATCCCAGAGGTATCCTTAACTTTTCATTCTCCCTGACAGACGAAAGGCAGTGCCACACTGCTTTCCCCACATCCCACCTCTGCCTGGCTTCTCAGGCAGCCCAGACCTCACAGAGCTCATCGTGGCCATCACATCAAAGCCCCGTTAGGTTGGTGGTGTGTCTCTATGTCTTTCCCTTTCTATCCCAAGGGATTCTGCTTATCAGCACATGCCTCAGCCCTCGTGGCTGCTGGGCAGCTTCAGATCCTGGTTGTTAATGGAAGCCCCAGCTGCAGAGACAGCAGCTATAAATAGGGAAGATGAACGCAACCAGCCTCAACATAAAAGGCCTCTGGTCCCTGAGGAGAGCTGCCCCAGTTCCAGAGACCGAGAATAAAACAGCCACTCCAAGAATAGGTGCTTTACTCCTCTCCTGCTTCTCCCTTCTGCTGCCCTCTCTGGCAGCCACAGCCTCCTGCGCTGAGCACCCCGAGCCCTTTCTGCCCCCAGAGCTGCCCCTTCAGGGCCAGATCATGCACAGGGAAAGGGCAGTTTGGGGTGAGTAGCCCAGGGACATCCCCACTCTGGGGCTCAGCATGGGCCCTTGGGCAAGGCAAGAAGACCCCTGAGAAGACAAGTTCTGACCACTACACACTTTTCAACTGGGTTATGAAATGGGATGGAGATACTCCCCAAGGTTAGCTTCATTCCCCCAGAGGGGCCCCTAACCTTTGTAAATGCTCTCCTGCACCAGCTACGCCCAGGGCTGCTGGGGAGCAGCAGCAAGGAGTCACCCCACACCCCAAAGCCTCCCTGCCAAGCCCCACAAAAAGAGAAGTTGGGTGTCCACAACCTGAGACAACAGCCTACAGCAGCACAGGGAACCCCTTCACCAAACACGCAGAAGCAGAGTGACCTAAAAACCAGAACCATTTCTGGATTTCTGCAAACTTACTCCTAAGAATAAACTAGAAAAAGGAGGAGGAAAAACCATAGCACCTACCAGAAGCTCAGGGTCTGCTGCAGGAGAGCCAGAGCAAGAGCACCTGATGACAACAAATGGATCAATTAAATCTGCAGCTGTTAGTCTCTGGCAAATTTAAAGGAGACAGCTTCCAGTATATGAGGTGGGATAAAGAATGGGGAGGATTATTGGGTCAGAAAGGCAGCCAGCTACCCGTGTCCTGCCCTCCTTCCATTCAACTCTGAGGGTTTGGGGAGATCTGACTTCAAAATTTCTTTTGTGGTTGAGTTTATACAAACCATCAATGCATTCAAGGAGGTTTCAAACTGATCTCCATGCTCAGGCCCCAGAGAAGCAGCCCCTTGCCAGATGCATTTCCCTGGCTTCTTGCTGAGCATGGTCTTCCTAGGAAGGAGCTGCTACAGGGCAGCCTGAAATTGTCCCCGTCGGCAGAGCCCCCAGGGAGCTCAGTCTCTCCTCCATCTGGCTCAGGCCATCCTTTCTTTTCTCCTGCAGCTGTTGCTTCCTTCAGCCAGTGTCACCGAGCTGGTCTCCCCCACCAGGGCAAGTCCAGCAGGTCTCCGGCCAGGGCTGCCTTTGCTGGTACCATTTCTGGCTGGCTCAGGATCTGCCTGAACTCCAGCTACTGCTTTCCAAGGATATCCCTTATTCCTTCCAGGCTTGGCAGCTCATCAAATCAGCAGGCTCCCAAAGGATCATAACTAGCACTGGGCAGGGATGTAGGCACTGTCACCAGAGAATCAAGGCACAAGGACTCCTCTGCCCTTCTGCTATGCACGTGGCCATCCAACCTGAGATCCGTAGGCAGAGGGATTCCCAGGCTGATGGAGAAGACAACCCCCATCCTCCTACTGCTTCCAAAACCAGCCAGGCCTTCAAGAGAGGGATGAGAGCTGCAACAGGACTGGGTTTTCTCTGTCTCTGCTGTTCTGCTTGGAGAATTTTCTGGGCTGGGAAGTTCACTTGTCATCTTTTTCAGAAAAAACAGCCTCAGGAGTCTGTGAGGAATTGGGAGGCATCTGCTGGGGAGTTGCAGAACAGCAGAAGTAAAAGAAAAAGAAAGGCTCGGATAAGAGAGCACTTGAGACCCTCCAGCAGATTAACATCTCATGGGTAATTAAAGCTGAGCTCTGCTGGGACTCTGTGATTAGTTTTGCTCTTGTGCACAGTTCAGAACCAAGAGGTTGGAAGGGCTGAAATTTGCCTTCACAGCAAAGGGAACAAAATGAAGAGAGAAGGAAAAAAATGTATGTGTAGAAGAAGGAAAAGGAAACCACACAAATGCAAGATTTGCCGGTGAAAGCGAGCAGCCATGATTTCAGGTCCCCAGCTTGGTGCAGCCACCTGCCTTGCACAGGGTGGCACGCAGCTCCCCCTCACCCCGTCCCTGCTGCTCCCCCTGCACCCCACAGCTCCCCTTCTCACCAGGGTGCTACCCACACCCAAAGATTCTCCTGGGCAGCCAGAGAACAACTTCTCCCTCTTTGGCTTCTTGCTTACAGTCCTCCACAGGAAAATACTGATGAGCCATCCAGGAGGTCCAATGCATCCTACACTGGATACTCAAACTCAGGAGCTGGAGAGAAAATCAGGTTTTATAGTCAGGTGCATTGTAACTTCCACCCACACCCTCCAGCCCAAGCCACCCCCATCCATCCTCTGTGGGTGGGAATAGCCAAGGGCTGTTTCTGCACCATGGACTCTGCCTCCCCGTGCTGACACCTCCCCTATGCTGCACAGGGATCAACCACCTCTTCTATTTGTTTTTTTTTTTCATCTACCAAAATAAAATTACTGGGCTTAACTCAGAGCAAATCCTGCAGGTCTGTGATTCTATTGAGGCTTTGAGCAACCTGATCCAGTGGGAGGTGTCCCTGCCCATGGCAGGGGGGTTGGAAGTGGATGATCTTTAAAATGCCTTCCAATCTAAACCATTCTATGATTCTACTGAGGTCTGCAGTTGGCCCTGGGAGTGCTGCGTCTCTGCATGCCCCAAGGAAGCACATCTGGTTTAGTGATGCCTCTTCCAGCAGACCTGACCCCACCACTTCGCAGGGAGGCAGAGTCAGAGCACATGCCAAGCACCATATGAGCTGCTGTGCTCTGGTGCTGCCTGCTGAGTAACAGCCTCAGGGAGTGCACACCCCACACCAGCACTGGGGTCTAAAACTGGAGCTCCCAGGTTAAACAACATCCATGGTCTCCTTCACCTGTTCATGGACCATCCCTGGTACCCAAGATGTACCCCAACCCCATGGTACACTTGGCAGCAACTCTCTGCATGGCTCCACAGATGGACAGACTTCTCCACGTGCTCTTTCACCATTTCCCTCCTGATGTCTCTTGCGGGGAAGCCCAGCTCCCGGCCCACCAGTTCGGTGGCCACTCAGCCTGTGGTGGCTGCACACCAGTGGTCCCAGCTGGTTTGGTGTCAATCTTGTCTGCTGGCTGGCTGAGGGATGCTGGGGTACCTCGCACCCCCTCTTGCAGTTCCCACTCTCTCGCCAGCACATCATCCCAGAAGAGGACCATGTCCCACAGGGTGGCAGCACCCAGAGGACCACATCACAGAGGACAGTAGTGCCAGGAGGGACAAGAGAAAGTCCCCATGGCACTGATGGAGCCCAGAGGGTCTGCGGTGCCACCATGGTGCCTCGCCACTGCCACCACTAGAGGCCGACACTGCCCAGGGAGGCCACACCGCCATGGTGGCCACTCCAACCTACCCCATCACCACCCTGCCACCAGCCCTGACGCTTGGGGCACCCATTGCCACACCGGCACATGGGCAAAGCCCAGCTGAGGATGGCCATGAGCATCTTTCTTTCTTTTTTTTTTTAATGGTTTAAATTTATTATTTTTTTTCCCCCTCTCGCTCCTCCTTGTCCAATTTGTCTTCGAGGCTGACACGAGAGAAAACCCCAAATGACAGCGCCTGCCCGGCACAGTTTTACCACAGTATCCTGAAAAAGGCATCTGGCGAGCTGATAGTGCAGGGGGGCTCCGGGCGGGAGCCCCTGCCGGAAGCGGAGGACTGGCAACGGTTGAAAGGCCGATGCTTCAGCACGGGCAGCAAACAGGAAACATCTCCCAGGCCTGGGGAGGTCCTCCAGGGCCGCCCAGTGTCTTGAGGCACAACTGAGGTGTCCCACTCCAGTGGGGCCATGGTGGGCCTGCCGGGACCCCCCATGCTTCCCACCCAGCCCCACCGCCATCTTGTACCAGGCCCCATGTTGTGCCTTTGAGCTGTCTCCTCCTCCCAAAGGCAGCCATCATGCACACCACGATTGGAGAAGCTCTGTCAGGACTGTATGGGTCTTGCCTGAGTTGGTGGGCAAGACCTGGCTTTGATGGCTCTGGATCAAGGATGTCCCCTGTAGGTGCCACCTGCACAGATCCAGAATCTCATCGTGGTCTTCCAGTACCTAAAGGGGCTACAAGAAAGCTGGGGAAGGACTTTTTACAAGGGCTTGTGGTGATAGGATGACAGGGAATGGCTTTAAATTGGAAGGGGGAGGATTTAGATTAGACATTAGGAAGAAATTCTTCACACTGAGGGTGGTGAGGCCCTGGCACAGGCTGCCCAGAGAAGCTGTGGATGCCTCCTCCCTGGAAGTGTTCAAGGCCAGGTTGGATGGGGCGTTGATCAGCCTGGTCTGGTGGGAGGTGTCCCTGTCCACGGCAGGGGGTTGGAACTCGATGATCTTTAAGGTCCCTTCCAACCCAAACCGTTCTATAATTCTATGATCTATGCAGTGCCTGGCCCAAAGCCACCGCTGCACTGGAGCTCCAAAGGCACTGGGGAGCACCCTCCTCCCATGAGGACACGAGGACTGCATGTCGAGGTGGCCCACATGGCAAACCTGCGAGATGCAGAACATCTTCTGGCCAGCAGGGATGTGGCTGCATTGTCCCTACAGCTGTGGGCTGGAGGAAGGCAAACGGAGTGAGGAGCAGCCCAAGAGCATCCCACGCTCCTGAGTTTGGCATAGCATGGGACACCCAAAAGGGAGGACCCTTCCTCCTAATTCCTCCAAGAGCACAGGGGTAGGCAGCACAGAAGCAGTGAGCTCATGGCTAAAACAGAGCCACACTGCATGTTGCACCAGGTCCCTCCTCACCAAGAGAAGGTGTTGGCCCCAGCACGCGGGCTCTGCTGGCTGCCACATCCATCTGCCAGGGGACATAACGTGGTCCACTCTCCCCATACCTCCCAGTTTCTGGCTGCCATGAAGTTACTGGGCAGCTGTGCAAAGCTTTGTCCCAGAGCTTGTCATTAGGATGAGTCTTTGCTCTCAGCCAGGTATGTGAGCAAAAAGGCCCTGGACACTTCTCACCCTCTGGCTCTTGAACTATTCTGAACTGGAGTGGTCCAGGGCTTGCTGGGCTTGGCCTGAAGACCAGAGATGCTGGCTTACCAAACATCCTCCTGAGGTGAAAGTCTTGTGCTCACTGCTCCCACAACAGCGTCACGGTGGCAAGAGTTTGGAGCAGGAACGGGGAAGGTGAAGTTCAGCACCTCTTTGACAAACCTGCCGTGCAAAGAGAAAAAGGGACAGGTGAAGGCAACAGCAATGATGAGGTCAGGGCCATCACCTGGGGGATGCTGATCTAAAAAGGCAGCCTGGTGTCCTCAGTCAGGGCCAGCTGCTCCGGGTGAGGGTCACAAGTAACTTGCCACCAAAATCCCTGGGGACTCCAAGGGTCATTTTCCAGCAGGTACCTTGTTCATCTGGTTGCCCCAGAGGCTGTGCAACAGAGGCAGGGCCCTCCTCTCCATGCTGTGGAAGTGGGCTCATCCCTGACCCCCAGCCTCTGATGCTTGCATGCAGTAAAGACTAGGACAAACCCAAAGCCAGCCATCAGGAACACACCTCTGCTCCCTGCTTGATCCTGCTGCTGCTGCACCGGCCCAGGCAGCCAAGATCACACTTTTCTGCTGCTCAGGGAACTGGTGTTTATGCCAACACACTTTAATTGTAAGCTTTGGTACTAGAGGGGATCCTGCAAGATGAAGACATTCAGAGGGGGCTGAGGAGGAGGATTTAGAGGAGGTGGTGCTGAAAGAGCAAATCCACACGGCGCACGCTAGTAGGGACAAGGTGTGAGCTAAGGTATAGAGGATCAAACAAGTACCAGCACTGGGGGAGGTGAATTATTTAGATGCTAAAAGCTAAAAAAGGAATAACAGAACTGAAGCTTAACAGCAAGCATCCTAACAGAGCTCACTGTCCTGGAGAAACAGGTCCCTAATAGCAGGCATTGCTGTTCAGGATATACACCCCATGGGCAGCAAGTTGAGCTTGCACCTTGCCTGTTCTCCCTGCTCACCCCATCCCTGCTGATTGCTGTGCCCGCAGTGCCCCCTGCCTTCACTGGCACAGGCCACGCTGGCTCCCAGGCCAGCTCTCCCCTCAAAATTGTGATGGCTTTGGCCTTGGGATATCCTCATACCTAAGCAGAGCACGCAGGATATTTTGCCACCTTTGGAATACCAGGCACCTGTGCCACAAGGTGCCTCTGCATGGCAGCTTTATAAAGAGGCAATAAATCTGCTGGAGGGCAGCGTCAAAATTCATTGTCCTGATTCTTAGCTAATGAGTCACAATCAGGCTTTGATTTTTATTACCTGTGTTCAGCATCCCCGACTGTCTAACAAATACAGTGAGGGACCAAGTGCAGCTGAGACCGATGGGCACTGCACAAATAGTTGCCCCTCATCTCCCAGCTCCTGCAAGATTTACTGCTCATTGTTCACAGAAGACGACTTCCCACCCACCACTGCTGTTTGTGCCTGGGACAGGTGGCTCTGGGGCACTGGTCACATCCAACTTCACAAACAGGAGCAAGCATCACCTTTGCAGTAGCTCAGTCAGTGCATGAACTCGTGCTTGCGGCTGGTCCAGCCATCCTCTCCTCCTGCAGACTGGCAAGGAGGGGAGAAGGATGTCAGATTAGAAATGTGCTGAGGTGGAAAATGCCTCTCAGGGGAGGGAGCTGAGCCAGGGAGGGGAAAGTCTTAGTTCCCCTTCTTCTTTCAGCAGAGAAAAAGGAGCTGCAGCTGCTTGGGGGATGCTGTACCTGAAATGAGCCTCTGTACCATAGAATCACAGAATGGTTTGAGTTGGAAGGGACCTTAAAGCCCATCCAGTTCCAAGCCCCCTGCCATGGGCAGGGACACCTTCCACCAGACCAGGCTGCTCAATGCCCCATCCAACCTGGCCTTGAACACCTCCACGGATGGGGCATCCACAGCTTCCCTGGGCAACCTGGGCCAGGGTCTTACCACTCTCAGCGTGAGGAATTTCTTCCTCATGTCTAATCTAAATCTTCCTTCTACCAACTTAAAGCCATTCCCCTTGTCCTGTCACTCCAGGCCCTTATAAAAAGTTCTTCCCCAGCTTTCCTGTAGCCCGTTCAGTTATTGGGAGGCTGCTCTAAGGTCTTCCTGGAGCCTTCTCTTCTCCAGGCTGAACAAGACCAACTCTCCCAGCCTGTCCTCACAGCAGAGGTGATCCAGCCCTCGAATCGTCTTCGTGTTCTCCTCTGGACCTGTTACAACAGTTCCTCATCCTTCTTCTGTTGGGAATTCCAGAACTGGACACAGGACTCTAGGCAGGGTCTCACCAGAGCAGAGCAGAGCAGAGAGGGAGGATCCCCTCCCTCACCATGCTGACCACGCTCTGGATGCAGACCAGGACACGGTTGGCCGCCTGGGCAGCCACACCTCAGGGTTTCAAAGCGGTCATCCGTGCTTGGGCTCCCCGGCCCCACGGCTGCAGTCCCGCCTGGCGGAGTGTCCGCAGCCCCCGGCCGCAGCGAGGCCGGCAGCCACCAGGTGTCCCTGCAGGCCTGCGCTGGGCACGCCGCGGGGACACCGCCTGCTGCGGGGGAAACGGAGGCACCTCCTGCAGGGGGAATCGTGTTCCTCTGCCCACCCTGAATCGGGGTTTGGAAGTGGTTTGCTGGCTCGGCCGGGTCAGGACGGAGCCGAACCCCATCTCTGCTTGTGCAAAGGGATGTGGGGCAGGAACAGGAGGGATGCGGGACAGGAACAGGAGGGATACAGGGCAAAGGGAGGACCAGGGTGGCGGTGGCCCTGCTGGACCCCAGCTCCTGTGGCCAGTTAAGCCCTGGTTTGGGGCTGCCTTTTCTCTGCCTTATCCTGGTGGGATTTTTGTTTGTGATGGTGCCATGGGCAGATTTTGAAAGGCTGGATACACCCCTAGGATGGACACACAAAGAGCCCATGACACAGTGAGAAGCGAGGAGGGAAAGTGATGCTCCGGAGGCTGGGTAGGCGACATGGCCTGCCTTGTTCAGGTGGGAAAGAGCATGGGACCCATCAGATGTGAACATTGCCTGAAAGAGCAGCTGAGAAAAGGAGAAAAACACCCCTGTGGTCACCAAAAGTAATGGAGCAAAAGAAGCATCTGAAAAGCTCTTGTATCTGCACAGCTGAAAGCCATGGGGTTCTGGAGAAGCTGTGGTGATACCAGACGACCAGGGAGCCCTGAACAATCAGGCTTCTCTGGCAGTGCAGGCAAGGCCAGAGCAGCTGATAAAAATGATGAGGGGAGCTCTGTTCCTGCAGGTGGCCATGGCAAAACACCTTCTTGTAGCCAAGAGTTCTCCCAAAGCTAAAGCTTTGCTGGTAGGAAACAGTTGGACAGCTGCAAAGGAGCACCAGCAAACCCAGCCTGTGTGGGAACCCATGGTGCTGCTAACATTAGTGTTCAGGCTGGTATGAGGGACAGGTTTCTCACCTGCAAAGATGGGGGATTTGAGGGACAGGGATTGGCAAGGGTGATGCTTACGCTTCAGGCAAACCCTTCATCCCTTCCTCTCTCCCCAAAGGCTGCAGGGGGGGATGAAGATCTGCAGATGCAACGATACTGGGAAACACAGCATCTACCCCCTTCGCCCCCCCAGCACAGCCCAGTATCTGTTTGAGTGCTGTCCGCCCTAGTTTCCTCCCCTCTGACAATCTGACATTAATCTCCCCTGCGTTGCTGTCCTGGTCACATTCATTTTTATCACAGTTCCGTTAGTGCCAGGCTGAGCTTTCCAGGCGCTGGCGGGGCCCTGTGCACAGTCCTCATGTTGGTGCTGCCAAGTCCCCACAGTCCCTCTGCCACCAGTCACCCCAGTGGGGCTCCCCCCACCCTCACCAGTCGGAGCTGCTCACCACATCAGGATACAGAGCAGTGCACCAATTCCGGCCGGGCTTATTTCAGCGCTCTGGTCAACCGCAAGCCTGGCGGGTTTCACAAACAGGGCATGCCAGCCCCGCGCAGCCTAACGGATGCTCCGGCTGCTCCATGAGACCACTCTGACAGTGAGATCCCCTGCAGCCTCCCCAGAGTGAGTCCAGCCCAGGTCTGGTGTCGCTACTCCAGGCCAGCCATCCTGGGCCCAGGTGGGGAAGAAGCCTGGGGGGTACTGAGCCTCTTTGTTTCTCAGCCTGGTCTGCAGTGCTTCACGTAGCACGTGGCAGGCCCTGGACAAGGTAGAGGCTTTGCCCTGGCTGTCTGCCTTCTCCCAAAAGCTCAGGTGCATCCACAGAATAGGACAGACCTGCCTCTGCCAGGCACAGCTGTGTGAGCCAGGCTGCTGCAGAGCAGGATGGTGCCAAGCCCATGTGTGACCCATGCTGGAGGAGCTGGGCCAGGCAGGTGATGACACGCACTCAAGTTCCCCACCACTTAATGAGTTATCAGAGCTAATAAGTTATCACAGACAAAAAAAAGCTGGTGCTGCGTGCTGCCGGGTGAAGCTGTGGTTTCAGCAAAGAGCCTGGGCAATCACTGCAGCTCACTAATCCTTATACTGCAGTAAATGTTCCTGGCACTGTTTTGTCAACCTCCACAGCTCTGCCTGGGTACATGTTTCTACTCAGTTAGACCTGGATCCCAGTGACTGAGGCAACAACAAAAAATCTGCTGAGAAGAAATGCAACTGAACAAGCACAGAAGGGCCTGCACAGAGCAGGAGAGCAGCTCTGGAAAATCCCGTGTATGGGCACAAACTGCCCCCTGCCCAGGGCCTGCATGGGGCATTGCCTCACTTGGGCCCTCAACCCATCCTGAGGGGGGACCCATTTTCAGGCAGAAGATGCCACTCCACAGCTGGCTGCCCACACAAGTTGCTGGTCCCCTTGTGACCACACTTTCTTCACCAGAGCACAGAGCAGTTACTGCAGTGCAGGTGTGGGTCTCCAGGCGAGAAAGTCCTGGGGAGCAGCAACACAGCAAGGCAGGGGTTTTGTTGCTGTCCAAGTTTTAGCTTCTAATTGCTCCTGATTGCAAATGATTAAAAAAACCCCAAAGAAATAATCCCTATGCTGCATTACCTGTTTACCTGCTGCCCCTCCTTTAACCAAGCTCTGCTGGAGCCTGCACACATCACATCCCATCATCCCTGGGGTCTTCAGAGCTCCCGGATGGCAGCAATGGCCTTGGGTGGCACAGAGAGATGCCATGGCGGGCTCCCCATGCCCCAAGGTAAAGTCAGTCGCCCTAGATTCAACAGTACCTTCATGCCTCTTGAGCCAAAAGTAATTTATAAAACAAATAACTGGAGAAGTGAGTATCTGGCCCGTGACACAGGCACCTTCACACTCTGAACAGACACTGCATGGGGGAGAGGGATCAGCCCATGTCCACAGCCAGGGACAGGCAGTACAGACACCCAGGGACTCACAAGGTTTACCTGGGCCATCAGCAGCAGAGAGGCATCAAGATCACTCACCCTCATCACCTCTTCTGTCTCCCCCTGTCACAGAGAGCCTTGCACCCTGTCTGCCTGCCTGCAGGACCAGTGGTGCTGGAGGAGTCCCAAGGCACACAGGAAGGGTGTTCTGGCTGAGGCAGAGATGCAGAGCAGAAACACCTGCCCTGAGCACATCCCACCTGTGTCAGGAGGCAGAGGCTGCTGAGGCACTCCTCTTGTCTGTCATCAGTGCAGCTTCTTCTCTTCAAGGTCCTATTGTGCCCCTTTGAGCACCTTTGGAAGCCTTGCCAGACTAATCCTGCCTGGTATCCACTCCCTCTGAATGTAAGAAAACAATGCCAGCCCTTAACTTTCTAAGCTCAGCAGGCCAGGGAGAACTCACACTTTGCTTTGAAGGCAGCCCTGCCTTAGCCCATCTGCAGGGCAAGGCTGGGAGTCTCTATCCTGTGTTGCTGTCCCCTGACAGCTCCAGGAGGCATCTCTCACCACTGGCCTGGTGTGAGCATGTGGATGGGATGGCACAGTCTGTTGGAGGGGGCACTGGAAGCCCATTCTTTCCCCCTACCCCTACCACAGCAAAACCCAGCCAAAGGGCCTGTTGCTTCACCCAGAGCCCCAGGGGCCCATGGCTCAGGGCAGCTTGCAAGGGGCTTTGGGACTGCTCAGAGCTCAGCAAGGGCTCAACTGCCCAGCCCAGGTACTCCTCCATTCCCCTCCTGCAAGAGGTCCAGGGGGATGAAGTGGGTCCCAGCAGGTGGGGCGTGGGGTTGCAGCACCCTGCCAGCCATGGGGGGACCCTGGGGAACGCTGCTGCCCCTACCCCTCACCCTGCGAGGGACAGGCTGCTGGGTAGTAGCAGGGTGCAACACAAACAGAAAAGCTGGTGGGGACCCAGCCCTTCCCAGCTGGGACAGGAAAGAGACACACTGAGTTGTGCTCAGGGCGTGAGCGGGGTGCGCTGGTGGCCACAGCGTGGGCACTCAAGCACCGAACAGAGCCCACTCCAGGGTGTCCAGCCCACCAGGCTCCTTTCAGGATCACCTTTATGCCCCCATCACTGCCCAGTCGGGGCCAGATGGCTGTCAGTCTCCCTGAACCTAAAGACAAGGGTCTGTTGCCAACCCTTGAACGGGAGGGAACCCACCAGGCTCAGGATCCCAGGGGGATGCAGGAGATTCAGATGGGGGTGCAGGGGCTGCAGTGGATGCAGATGAGGATGCAGATGGGGCTGTAGGGACCTCACAGATCTGCTCTGGGTGAAGAGCTGGCCAAGCAAAGCAGCAGCAGCCCGATGCCTGCACAGTGTCTCAACTGTCCCCTGGCTGTTGTACAGAGGTGGGAATGCAGCAGATGGGAAGCCAGGGAAAAGCAGAGGCCAGAGAAGGGAAAACATCCCGACAAACAAATCAGAAGAGCTGTCCAAACTCCCCGGCCTGGAGCCCGGTCCAAACACGGCCGGGGGTTCCTCGTGCTGGGGCTGGAAAGCGCTGGGCTCCGGGTCCGCAGGAGGGCACCATCCGCCCGTGTTTGCCCGCAGCCGGGGAGCGGCTGTCGGAGCACCCGAGGCTCAGCCCCAGCCGATCCCAGAGCAGCGGAGGCGTCAGGCTGTACATAGACACGTTAGAGCTGCTTACATCTAGAAGCTATTTTCTAATGCACAGAACCTTCCTCCTCTAGCAGCCCTACCCTGTTCAGCCCCGCAGGGGATGTATGAGAAGTCGGCACAGATGTCCCCACACTAGTGACAATTGGGCAGGAGGGAGCATGATCCCAGGGAGATGTTACCCGAGCATCCTAGTGAGAGGAGGCAATCCCATGGCATTGGGATAGTCCAGATCCTGAGGGCTCCTGATCCTCGTGGGGAGCAAGGGAAACTTCGCTGTCCTGGGTTGTATCTCTCAGCAGAGGCAACATCAGGATGTTGGTATTAGAAGTAATGAGGTTTGGTCCATGCTGTGAGGAAAGGGCTGGGTAGTCTCAGCTCATCACATTCTGGTGATGGGTGCCCACCACATCTCCATGCTGAAACCCATCGAAGTGTGGTATGCTGAATGCCCACCTGAGTTCAACCATGCTGGTTCCTGCAGGATCCCAGCCTCACCCAGGGACTGGCTACAGTCCTGAGCATAAATGTGCCCTCAATGAGACAGAGAAAGCCAAGGGAACAGCATGGCTGTAGTTTCAAACACAGGCACACCTGACTAGCACGAAAAGTTGATGGAAACCTACAGTGAATCCTCATTTGGGACTTCAGCAAACTCTTGGAAAGACCCAATGGGCATCTTAGGGTTTTCTGTATGTTTTCCAAGAAAGTGGAGATGGGGGAGAGCCCTTTCTTTACACTTCTCCAAGTCTTTGACCAAGCCCTGGCTCCAACCCCTGCTCACATGGACCACCTATTTTTCTACCATTTCTACAGTGGTAGAAAAGAGCCTTGCCAAGACACAACCCAGCAAACACCTGATTACAGCCTAAGCTTGAGCATTGCAGAGGCCGAGAAGGAGAGGCCAACACCTGACCTGCCCCTGTCACCTCTGCAGGGTCCCAAATGCTGCCCCCAGCCTGTGGCCATGCTGGCTGCTGTTCCCTGCTCAGTCAAGCCTTGACACACCTCCTGTCACCTGAGCACTTGCCTTCATTTGAAGCACCTTGCTGCTGTCTGCCAGCGATGTGCCTCTGTCAGCAGCGTCACCCCCCCTGTCAGCGCCCCGGCCGCCGCGCAGGTGTGAAGACAGGACAGCCCTTTGTGTGTGAGCCTTCCCCACCCACCCTCACCCCCAGCGCTGGGCTCCCTCCAGCCCTGGCACACCTTCCTCCAGCTTTTCATCACCTCTACTCTCACCTATCACAAAAGGTAGCATGGGAATGGGAGTCACAGTGAGACAGCATGGTCTGTTCATCGCAGATTGGTCTTCCTGAGTCTGGGCTCCCCAGGGAACAAGGGAAGCAGGGAGACAGATGCATCTCCTGGGCAAGCCAGGATGGAGGGCAGGATACAACCCTGGGAAGTCCCACAGGGACTCCTACACAAGGACTCCTGCACTGCTCCCACCTCCACACCTCCCACCTGCAGCCATGCAGCAGGAGAGAAGGGATTTGGGTGTGCACTGCTCCAGCACTCAGCTCAGGAAGTGGTTGTGCCCCTCCACAGTGCTTCTCAGGGTGAGGAGAAACACGCAGAGGAGAAACCTGCTCTCTGCATAAAGGTTTGCACTGCACTGACGTTTGCAGTACCAAATGCTCTTACCACCATGAAGGAGCGAGTCTGGCCTCTTCCTCTCCTCCAGTTCCTTCTCTTTGCAGTTTCCAACTCATTTCATGGAGGACTTTCCTCAGGGAGGACAGCGGGGCAGTTGTCATTATGCCTGACGGGGTGTTTGCCTGCAGGAGACTGGGAATGGTTTGTAAAAACAGAGAGAGCAGCTCTTCCTGTAACAGCAAAAAATCTGCTCGCAGCCCCTGCCCTGGCACACATCACAGCCCGTGTGTTTGTTCAGTGGCCTTGAGATTTACACCTGCAAGGACCAGCGCAAGAGCAGCCATTGACCGCGCTGTCCTGGCTGCCTGCCCCACTCCAGGCCGGGCATCTCTGTGGGCTTGGGATATCCTGTTCCTTCTACCCCTGGACAGCAGGTGCTGCCCAATCTCAGCAAATCCCTTGCTCCTGCCTGCAGGCATAGCTCCAGCACAGGCTGCTGTGCATGTCGTCCAGCTGGGACAATAGGTAAGGGAAAGGGTCAGCTCCTCTGTGCTGTAGGCTGGTGACCTTGGGTGCTTTGCAAAGTGTTTTTTCCCCCTCCCTTACTCCAAGTTTGCAGCACTTGGAGCGACCATTAAATTACAATGATTTAAAAGTGTATTTTGCAGCTCATCACTCTCAAGTTGAGCATGACCAACAGCCTAAATCCCATAGGCTGCAGAAGCAGCTTGCTGTTGAGTTTCCTGCACATGGAACAGAGGAAAGCTGATGCTGCCTCTCTGCACCAGGACTCCCTGGGATAGCCTTGGGGTGATGCCACTGCAAAGTCCAAGAGCAGCCCCACCATGCCCATCCAATGGCTTCACCCCAGCTGGGTCTGCCAGTGCAAAAGGGAGATGTGAAGAAAAGATACTGCTATGTCCTACACCCACACAGAGCATCGAGGACACATTCAGCCCTTCCAGTTTTGGCTGGAGAGCATTGCCCTGGCCTGTTTCCTCATCCCACACTGTGCTGCACTTCACAGCCCTGCGCTGGTCCAGGATCACAGGTCCAGCAGGTCTCAGGCAAGGGAGGGAAAAGCTGGCACACACCAAGAGGCAGCAGGATGAGGGGCACAGGGTTAGGCTGGGGAAGGCTTTCTCCACTCTACCTCCCCCCTCTCTGACAACAAATGAGGCAGCTCACTGCATTGTTCCCTGCTGCACTCTCTACTTTCCAAAGCCCATGCCAAACATCCCTCTGTGCCTCCTCTCCTCTGCAGGGCCCATGCTCCAAGCGCTGGCCCTTCCTGCCCTCTGTCCCGTGGATCATTAACCAGCTCAGCTCTCTCTCTCTTTTTATTTTTTTCCTTCTTCCCTTTTGAACATATCAGCCTCATGGAATCAAAGAGGCATTTCAGTGACTCAGGCGTTTCCCATTGCCCTATTCCAGCATCCTCTACTCTTAACGCTGAGAGCTTTTCACGTCCTATTTGGAACTGATAGGAAGCCCTTTCATTGTTTCACTACATGGATATTAACACTGATGAAGGAAATGCTCCATCTGATAACAGAACCGTTGAAAAGAGCACCATTTCCAAACGAGTGGACTCGGAGACAGTGCATTCCTGCAGCTCACACCAGCTCAGCACACTCGCCTAGGGCAGCTCAGCATGGCTGGGACCCGCTCCCCATTATTTGCATCCCTGCAGGCTGGAATCTCTCATCAGGACCTCCAGAAAACAGGTTCTTCACTGTCACAGGCGCATGACGTTGCTCAGGTTTATTCTTGAGATCAGCTTGGCATCTTCCATCTTTTTTTAGGAAAAGCTGCAATTGCTCTAAGATGCTCTGACTTGAGTAACCCAATGGCCAACAGGAAGGTCAGCCCATGGTTGGAGGGAACAAGCCTCGCTCAAATGGTGAAGAAAGAAAAGCATCCCACTTAGGAGGAGGTCAGCTGGCATTTAAGGCATTCTCTGAGCTGGTGTTGGTTCTACTTGCCGGCTTTTGATGAATTAAACCTGAGAGCCCCTCTTGGGGACAAAGCCTCTAACCAGAGCTTGGAAGACATAGATGACCCCTTGGGGAATGGCTACAGAGGAGAGCCAAAATCTCTATCTCATACCCCAGTGCAGAGTGCAACCATCAGCTCTCCCATGGAGCTTCCCAGAGCAATGACAGCTCTGCGCTACCAAGGGGTCTCCACAAACAGCACAGGCAGGTATACTACTTCTCTTCAGGCTGTAACCCAAGTCAGGCACCATCCCAGAGAAACGTCTCTTTCCAAAGCATTTTGATTGTTTGGGGATTTTCTGCTCTCGTCAGGACCTCACCAAAGCTGGCTGGGCACTGCAGTTTTCTGTCACTCCTGAAAGTCATTTCCTCCTGCTGTGGCTGTCCTAATCAATTAGTGACCTATAAATAGCATCTCTGATTGCATGGCGACATCCAGAGAGCATCAGCACTGCCAGCTTCCTCCTCTACCTGGGGAGCAGGTTTTTTCCAGAGCGCAGAGTGTGGGTGGGGAACACTCCTCTGCCCAGCCCTCTTTAATACTTCCCACCTCCAGGTGACTTTCCATTCTCTGCCCATCTCCTCCCATTCCTGTGTAACGGGACCAATTCTGTTTTCAGCCGTTCTATGTTCTGGTAATAAATTGACAACCCCAGAAAGGTCCCTCTCAGGAGTGCTGCTCTGAATCCCTACCTGAGCTCCCTTTGGAGTGGTGGTCACTATTACACAGTCCCTCCAAAAAACCTATTCACTCCTGAGATCATCAGAGTTGGTGCAACCATCCCAGAGGATGCTCCAGCTTCCAGAAACGATGCTTAGCATGGTCCCTGTTCAACAGCAAACCTCCTAATTCACTAAACAGGCCAAAAAGAGAGTCAGGACACTTTGGAGAGTCATCCAGCACAGGGACCATGAGTGATTCTGCAGCTGAGATCCAGCCTGGCAGCACCAACCTGGAATGAGCCTCTTCCCATGCTGTTGGCATTCCGAATGTCTCAGGCAGGAGGCTAAAGTGTGGCCACCACTGCATGATCACTGCTGCAGGAAAACCATCATTAACTGTCTCTTTCTTCCCCTGTGCAAGCAGAAATAATTAAATCCTATGTTAACAACCAAAACATTCGTCAAAACAAACATGGGACCAGAGGGAATAGGCGATTGTGGCTCATTTTATCACCAGTTCCCTCTCCCAGCTGAGGTGGAAACCCCGAAACTGATGGGCCCATCAGGCTTTTGCTCTGTGCTTGTTCAACAGATGAGCAATTGAGGGATTTTGATTTGGAGTAACTGCAGCAGCCAAGCTCGCTCACGAGCCTAGAAATGCAGGAATTCATGTTTTTTAAAATATATGTGTGTGTGTGTAGAAGTGGAAATCCAAGGTCATCTATCAGAATATATATTACTTACTTTTTTAAGCAAACATCGCTAGACACCTCCCTGGACTGTGCAGCAGGGCTGTCCCACAGAAGCAGCTATCTGAGGAGCCAAGAGACGCAGCAGTTAAACATTTCTTCTTTTCTTGTAGCTCGCCTCCAAAGGGCTGCCTCTGGCACCACTCGAGGAAGTCACCCAGTGTTTTGTTCTCGTAAACTGCCCCTTTGATCAGCTGTGATTTCAGCGGATCAAACAGCTCTGAGGACGTAACCGCAAATCCCGGGACACGTTATGACGGGCAGGGAAGAGGTGTCTGCAGCGTGAGCTGGCAAAGCCTCAGCCAACACAGCCAGGAAACAGCCCCCCACCCTGACCCAGCCTGAAACCCCCAGCAGACACCTCTGCATTGCCACAACAGGCGGAGCCGACGGCTTGGCTGGGGCAAAACTCCTGGGACATGGCTCGATGGCGAGGGTCCCACCCTGCCAGCACGCCAGACCACAGCAGCAGGGCTGTGCTGCCAAACCCCAGGCTCAAGGGCATTTCCTTCACCATCCCAGCTGGTGTCGACTGCTCCAGAGCTGCTTCCTTGTGCCCAGCTCCTTCCCCTCACTTGCGAACTCGCAGGGCCCCGACACCTGCTGTGTGGGCCAGTCCCCACCCCTAAGCACTGGAGCAACCTGCTCAGAGGTGTTCATTCAGCCCCACCTCAGATGGTGACACTGGATGAAAATCAGCCACCAGCCTCATCAAATCATTCATGCTCATCATCCTGGACACACAGAGAAGGGCTTGGATGGAAAATGAGACCATCTAGAGATGAGGATGTACCATAACATTGCATGTTTGACATATATTCTTTCTACATATAAAAATCAAGGGGCAGGAGCTGGGTGCACCATTCCTCAGCAGGGACCTGAGTAGACCCTCTGTCTGGTCTCCCAGTAAAATACTTAAATAGACACCAACCCAGCAAGGTGCTTATAGCTTAAAAGCATATTGGTCTGGAAGCTGCTGCCCTACAAAGCCAGCTTTCCAACAGTTTTGTGCCCCAAGTGTGCAGCCCCTTGTGGAGTCTCTGCTGGCTAATAAGGGGTTGAACGTACATTGTGCTCTTTCCCTCTGTGGTAGCACTAATGGGTCCTTTTCTCTGCTACGTCAGTTCTTCGTACAAATTTACAGGGGCCTTAGAAAGCCTAAAGAAATCTGTGGGAGTGGCACACCCTGGACTTCCATGACTGATGTGCACCCTAACTTGTGTGTTGGACAGTCAAGTCTCTACCCTAAAAACAGGGAGCACAGGGGCTGCTGGTGGCCTGGATGAGTCCACCCAGCATGGGGGACAGAGTACAGTCCCCTTCCATTCAGCCACCATATCTTCCATTAAAGGGACCCCAGCCTCCATGACCTGCTCTGCCCATGCATCCATTGTCAGCTACCTTTTGCCAGCTCTCAGGCTGACCAATGCCCATGACTGCCAGCTAACGTGGCTGGTTTTGGTGAATTTCTTAAACCCTCCAGCTCCTGGAGTCAGAAGAGGTTTGATTGTGATTTTTTTCCCCCCTAAAACAAGGGGGGTTTAGCCCTTGGGATTACAGAAAGAAACCCCTCTCTGGCTCCATAAAGCAGCAGGTAGGCACAAATAACTCCCAAAGCATTCATTTTTGTAGAAGTTCCTGATTTCTGGTGATTCAGACCAACCACAAGGAAGCAGGGATAAGTTGAACCACCACTGAAGGATGCTTGGATTGGGCAGGGATAAAACCCTACACAAGACAAAGGCATACAACGTACAGGGATGGTGCTGGACTGGGCTGGGAGGGAGCTGGAGGACAAGACCAACTCCATCAAAGGGCTCACCTTGAAGGGGGACCATCAGAGGTGCCAGGCAGGGAGGCTGAGTGCTCTAGGGCTGCTTGCTGCTGCAGGCCAGGGATGAGCCCTAGCAGGCCTTCGCCTCTCTGGCGTGGACCAGCCTTAAGCATATTTCCACACAGCTGGAGGGAAACCCCAGCTGCAGTCCTGAAAAATAACAAATAATAAAAGTGGCTGTGAGCAGCAGCAGGGCTGGCAGGAAACATTCCCAGTAGCAGCTGCTTCCTGAGTGCGACATTTATTTGATCCCCTGGCACCATCTGGGCCATGCCCCACTCTTTGTTTTCATTAAGAGTTTAGAAAAACAATTCAGCTTTGACTAATTGCTCTTTAAGATCCCAGGCTCACCCTTTCTCCTCCCCCCACATTTCCTCTCCCATCCCCTCACCCTCCATCCATGCCCTCCGTCCCCTCCAGCCAGCCCTGGGATCTCCCCTTCCACCCATGCCACACATCCTTCTTTGTCCCCACATTTCCAGAGGTACCTGTTATCTCCCAATGCCACGTGGGGCACATCTTCATGTGTTGCCTCCTGTGAGCAACCTCCATGGCCTGCACAGGCAACAGGAGCACAAACATAGAAATACATGCCACAAAATGCCAGGAGATCCCTGAAAAGTCCTGCTGCAATGCTGTTAGAACCACATGCCCCTTGGGAAGGAAGACAAGGCAGACCACTGATAGGTCAGTAGCTCCATCCAGGACCACTGTGCCATGTGTGGACACCTCCCAAGTCCTGTGGGCTGGGAGCTGCCGGTGCCCTACCCAGACCCCTCAGTCTTTCCACCTCCAACATGAGCGTGTTGACCTGGGGGAAGCAGCCCTGCAAGCCAGCCCAGAGAGGGAGTCTATTATGTTGAATGTGTATTTTCCACCCTGGAATAATCAGAGAGTAAAAATGTCAAGCCCTGATGTGACATTCTTGCCATGGCAGGGGGGGTTGTTATTGCACAGGACTTGTGTGTTCCCCCCTCACCCCGTGTCCTCACCTGATGGCTTTAGCAGGATTTGCAGGGACGACAAGGAACCGGAGGAATTCCGGCCCCCTAATTACACTTACTGGGAGGAATTTGCTTTAGCAATATCCCCGCTGAGTTAACCTAACAAGCATGGAGACGAACCTTTCTGATTTAATTAGCAGCTTCACCGTGAAGTCCCCTCCATGGCACGCACACGCCAGCTCCCCCCTCCTCGAATGCTGCACCGGTATTTGTTCCCACTCCCCTCACCCTTTGCCCTCTGTAAAAGCTCAAAGCAATTTTGCTCCATCTTACTCCCACTTTCCGGTCCTGAAAAGTCTGCTTGGGTCGAGGCAGCGGCTCCGTTTCCTTGCTCCTTCCTAACAAGCACTTCCTGCTCCTTGCTGCCCGCGGTTATGTGGAGCTCACGAAGCGCTGGGATTTCCTTCTCTGGAACCACGGCGGCTCCTCTGTGCTCTCCTCCCTTCGAAGGGCTGGGTAACTCATTACTCCAGCCCTGCGATCTCAGCTGGGAAAGCAGCCGCGTGGGAAACCGCAGCCGCCAGCCGCGCTCCCGCTTCCTACGGCGGCAGGTTGGCCAAGGGCTGACCGCTCCACAGGGGAGCATCAGCCACAGGAATGCTGCCAGGGGGGGTTGAGGGATTTTTTTTTTTTAAGCAAATTGGGCTTTCTACTAGACTGAGGTGGCTGGGACACGGGGACTGTGCTCTCATGGACTTGCTGGAAGCCGCTTAGGGGCCAGCAAAGCCCATGGGCTGTGCTAAAGGGGCTTGGTGAAGTTCACAGGTAGAGGGATCACTCTGCTTCCAGGCATGCTGTAAAAGATCCAAGGCAGCAGAGAGATTGCTGGTGGGCCAGGCTTAAGCTGGCAGGCTCATGCTCCCAGCGTGAGGACTGCCAAGGGAAAAGCACTGGGGGTTTGCAGGGTGATCCAGACTGACCCTCTCCACAGCAGGGCTGCACTGGAAAAAAGCTTCAGTGAAGAAGCTTGCCCTGTTCACTAAGGTGGTCAGACTTGGACTAGAATGAGAGATAACGGAAAAATAATTTTTCTGAGCCCAGAAAATACACGGTGCTGACCTCACAGTGTTGGTTGGCAATGTGGTGTTTTTCCCTGCTATTATTTGTGGAGCTTCAGTTGCCCTGGGTTGCACCCCTAAGCCATAATGGTGGGTGTCAGCTTCAAATGGGAACGCTGGCACCCTCTTACCATCCAAAATGCTGCTCAGTGGGACTTTTCTCACCTCTTGTACCCATCTGCTTTCCCTCAGCTGTGCCAGCCTAGCTCAGAAGCCGAGGCTCCTGCAGTCGTCCCACTGTCAACATTCAGTGACCTCCAGAGTGGCTGTCAGCACCTCCCAGCGCCCCGACAGGGAAATCAAAGCTGCATGCTGAAAGAAAGGACAGGGAAACAGAGCAGCAACATCACAACCAAGGGCAGCAGCGGTGGAGCAGTGGTTTTTGCATGGCTGAGAGATGCCAGTGAAAACGCAGCCAGGATACAAGAACAGGATGGGAGTTCTAGTGCAAGGGTAAACTTGGACATGGGTAATTTGCAGAGGGTTGAACTCACCTGGTGGGCTGTCAGAGGAGAGCAAAGCTGAAAACCCTCTTGGAGATGCATTGTTGTACCTCTGCAGAGCCTGGGCTTGTTTAGTTTGGACATTGATTAATTGAACATTATATAGACAAAAGCGAGTGGGAATTGCAGAAATCTAGCAGGAACACAAAGGTAATCACAATGATTATTAATCAGTTGAGGTCTTACTAGCTAAACCACACGCACCTTAAAGGAAATAATCCAAAGCATAGATGTGGAAGAGGTTGTGGGAGAAGATCTCAAAGTCTCTTCTGCCTGGATTGCAATCACCAGGACAGGCAGGAGAAATTCCTAGTTGGAGAGGGCATGGTAACAAACCCCACCCTTGGCTGTAACCCTGCTGGTGGAAGTGGGTGGTGGAGAGGAAACAATACCATCCCTCAGGGATGGGTCCATTTCCAACTGTCCTAACACACAGCAGCTTGGTTTTCTCTGGGGCCAAACCCCAGGAGGCACAGAATGGAGGTACACGTGGAGACAGGACCTTGCAGGCAGTGTGGAATGGTGTGAAAGAGAGGTGCTGGAACAAGCCTGCAGTGGGAGAGGAGCAATGGGGCCAGGGGACTCCATCTGGGACTCATCGCCATGAGGCACTGCTCGTTTCCACACCAAGGTCACCTAAACAGTGTGTGCTGTCTACTGTTGCCATTTGCTGTCACCCCACCCTGGTATAACCATCGCCCCATTGGGGTGAGATCATCACCGGAGGGACTGCAGCTGGGACCAGTGCCCAGAGCATCCTCAGGATGACTGCTGAGCTGCATCCCATACCCCACAGTGAGGACCGAAGCCACCAAGCATCTCTTCGCTCCCATTGCTGAGAGCAGGGTCCCTGCAGCCCCAGGGACACATCCAGCCTCCTGGCAGGCGGTGCTCAGGGCGGAGGTGCTCCCGGCATGCTGCAGGAAATATGACTCGCGTTTCCAGCATGCAGGAATGCCGGGCAGGCAGCGGCCAGCTTCCTGCTGCCTGCTACACGCTTCCTGCCCCTCTCCCTGTCCCCCGCCGTGACTTTACTGGAAACCCTGAGTGCTGCCCAGTGCTCCCAGCCTGGCCACCAGCACTATCCAGGTGGCAATGGGCTGGTGTGAGACGAGGCCTCACTCTCCCTCCTCCCTTCTGGCTTGTGCTGCTGCTAAAGCAAAGGAATTCTTTGCTTTCCATAGGGGTGTTAAAAAGGGTGGAACAGAGAAGGCCGAGGGGAGGAATGGCACAAGCCCTGGTAATGGGAGACACTGTCAGCACTCAAGGCCATGGGGAGTGCAAGCCAACTCATCCCACTTGGTGTCTGGGCTTTTGGGGCAGGTGCTCTCTCTTGAGATCATTTATTGTGCTCCCACCTGATCTGTAAACAGCATTAGACAAGCAGAGGGTTCATCCCTGCAGGGTGTGGGCTTGCAGAGCTGTGCTGATTGCCCAGTAGAAGTACAGCTCCTCATTCCACTTGCCTTCCAACCCATGCTCCTTCCCATTGACCAGGCCTCACCCCCAGGGAACTGTCTTAGTCTCCTCTCTGCCCATCATGCATCCATCCCAGCTTTGACCAGCAGTTTCTCGCTCTTCAATATCTTCCTCCTGTTGTGCAAGTTCCCCTTCCAGCTGCAATAACCATCCCTGGGGGATGCTGTAAACTTCTTGAGACCCACCTCAGCCCCAAACCTGCTTAGAAACACCACAGATCAAATCTCACTGTTTCCAGTCCAGCTCCCCTCACATGGCCTGGTTTCACCTTGACTCCATCTCAGCAGGGAAGGCATCTCCCTGTCAGGTCCCTCAAGTTCCCTCCTTGGAACTCAAGCCTCATCTCCAATATTAGTCCTCTCCTCACAAGGCAGCCCCAATCCTCTTTGTCCTTTTCAACTTTCACCATTTACAAGGATGGGTAAACTCATCCCACTCGCCTTCTGGGCATCCCCAGCCCTTCCTTGACAACCACAGGCAGGAGTCAACTGGGTGCTTGTGCCCCACTATGGACATCAGCCAACACCTAATGGTCTTCCCTGGGCCAGACACCTTTGCCATGAAACACAAAGGAAGCCATTCCCAAGCTGGACACCAAATCAGTGTTGCTTAAAATGCACCTCAGCTGGGCAGGAGTGTCTCCTGCTGTACTAAGCAACCACCTAATCTCCTCAGAGACAGTCCTTCAAGGCTGTTCCTGTTCAGGCACTGATAAAAATCTGACCAAAATATTTTCAACAGTAAGCCAGGAGCGATTACAAAGCAACCGTCCCCTACCCTCCAGCTGGGAAAGCTCAGCCTGGAGTTTTCTTTAGAAACATGTGGATTTTTTAATTTTATTTTTGTTTAACATAGTCTTTGGTGCCATTATGACCTGTTGGTGGGGGGAGTCCCAAACCCAGCTCCCTGGGACTGGGAGGAGGGAGAGGGATGGACTAGAGGAGAGGCAGAGCTCTGTTCTCCCACCGGTCAAGGGCCATGGTGGCACTCAGGCAATGGTGGGACAAGGAGCAGGGGTGGGACCTGGGCTCACCTGCAGCAAAGCCAGGCAACCTCTTTGTCTTTGGGAAGGTGGCAGAGCTCTGCTCACATGAAGCCTTGGGGAACAGGCTGTGGAAAGAGAAGAGGGCAAATGAAAATGAAGCAGTAGCTCCTGAGGTGGGTTTTCACCTCCAGCTTCATTTGTGTGTGTGTGTGTAGCACTGGTCTGGGTACACTCACAGCTCAGGTGATAAGTAAACCAAATGTGGAGACATGCATAGAGCATCCCAGCAGTGCCTGCAGCAGCTCTGCCATGTAGAGGTCAGTGACTACATCTGTCGTGTTCCATCCTTCTCCAGCAGGCCTTCTCGTTGATGGTTTTTACCACGGTCCTGTGCCCGGATGCTGTGCCTGATAGAGCTACACACAGCATTGTACTCATCTCTACCTGCTCCTTCTTGCTGTTGGCAGGACGAGAGTGCAGCAGTGGACCAGCTTGGCAGAGGGGTGAGGAGTCTCATCTTTGGAGGTCTGCAGGACTTGAGTGAGCAAGGCCAGAGTTGAGCTGATCGCATGCCAGAAACAGTCCTACTCTCTCAGTCTGGAGCCCTGCAGGAGCTGCTTTCAGCCAGTATGCCCAAGACTGATCCTCCTCTCCTGTGACCACACCAGCTGAAGCAATGTCTGCCCTGGAGCTGCAGACAAAGCTGTTTATGTGGTGGATCCCAGATTCACATTGGTGAAACTCTCCAGGCTTGACAAGAACCTGCTCTTCAATAAAATGAGTGAAGCCACCCCAGGGAACCTTGATCCCCTTGGCTGGGAAGGTGTAACATGAACCCTTCAGTGCAGAGATGGGCACTGCTGTCAAGAGAGGGAGCATCCAGACAGAGCAGCAGCCACATATCCATGCTGGACACTGCAGGCTCTCCACAGCCAGGGCTGCCACCCACCCACCCAGCCCTTGCTGTGGCATCAGCCTGTGACAGCTCCATGGTACCAACCCCAACCACCCAGCACTGCTTCTGCAGCTCACAGGATTTGTGCATGTTACTCGTGCAGCTACTCATTAACTGAAAAATTACCACCAACAAAAACCCTATCACAGATAAAGCATTTGGCATGTGAGTGAACGAGATGGCATTTTTGACTGGAGGACTTAAATACCTTCCCTTTATAGTGCTGCCAACCCACTGCACAAATGTGTCAGTGCATGAAAACCATTCTGTGAAATTTAGCAGGCTCATTAGCCAAAGGCATTAAGGGTGAAAATTGACCAAAACACCCTGGAAAGTAAATCATATTAAAAAAAAAAAAAAGTCCTGGATAAACAGGAGCGTGACAGCAAGACCCCTGGGAGAACAGAACTCACCCAGCTCAGGGACACAATGTCCTCCCCAGGCAACTCTGTGACTGCCACTGTGATTTTGGTTCAGCCTCAGGGTTGGACTCTGCACATGCCATGACTGTGATCTGGCTAAAAAAAGGAATTTAATTAACAATTAAACCAGCCAAGAAAGTATCAATATCTGATCTTGGGGAGCAACAGGTACTTTAAAAAACCCAGCCTTTTTTAATCCTTAGAGCCATAGGGAAATTGCAAGCCAGTCACTTGACGATCACAGGAAAATTAAAAGTCCAACTTCAGTGACAACAAAAATAACCGAAAGTCACAATGTGCAATAAACAGCACAGGGGCCAGAAGGCTCTTTAAACAGGTTTTTAATCTCCTCTCCCCTCTGCTCATAATATTGCCTTTATTATTTTCTGATGCAGAGCCTGATTCTCACAAGTGCAGCGGATGCTGACAGCAGGGTAATGGAGCAGCAGCAATTTCTCCCAGGCAGACCTTGGGGATTTAATATGCCTGGAGAGAGAGAGGGGTGAGAGGCGGCTTGGGAAGAGAAGGTGAGCTGGGCCAGGAGGTGCTGTGCAATAAAGCCTGGGTGATAAAGAGCCTGCCACGCTGAGCAGGGTTCATCAGTGATGGGTGAGTGATGGCTGCTCACACCAGAGATGTGACCCTTCCCCTTGCTCTGCAGCATCTGCCACAGCTGTTGGGGTTGGTGTGAAAGGTCCCTCAGGGACAACCATGGATAGGGGTGATGAGACCCATGTCCTCTGGCCTTTTGCCCAAGTCTGCCCGTGGCTGAAGTTTGCCAGTTCATCCTTGAGTTAACAAGCCATCGATGTTCTTGCCAATCCAGGAGGCTCGGTCTGCACAAGTGCCTCCTTGCAGCCAAGGCCCCACTTATTTGGGATGGTGACTAGCAGGAAGCCCAGAGAACAGAGCTGCAGGATGGGAAGAAGATGCCTGACCAACACACAGCCACTGTCTCCAGAAGCTTCTTAACATGTGGGCAGGTAGAGTCCTGCTGCCCATTTGCTGTTGCTCATCCAAAAGCTTCCCTTTTAGTTGAAAAAAACTCACCCAGCTTCATAGGAACAGTGTGGATGCACTTGTTCCTGCAAACACCTGCAATCCCCTTCCTTATTCTGGCTTTGGGCTCCTACAGCATCCTCCGATTTGCACAACATCCTTCTCCTGCAAGGGAGATACCTGGGGCCTCCAGCTGCTGCAGGTCCTTCTCACACGTGCTTGCTGATGTCAGTTGTGGTGGTACACGCTGTCCCACACCAGGAGCACACTGCACTGACTGCCACAGAAGACAACCTGGGCCCTGGAGCCCGCAGGAACGTCTTTGCCAGGTTAAGAAAAAAGGAAATGTGTTGAGATCTCAACAGTGGCTTTCACACTCACATCCCATGCCTGGTTTCTCAGAGCTACTGTAACCGTCATCTCTGCCATGTTTTATGCCTGAGGTTCCGATGGCCATTCACCATCACCCAGATTTTGACCACCTGTGTGAAACCAACAGCACTAACAAACGTGAGGAATATTTAATGGCAAGACATAAGCGGCAATGCAACGGATCTGGTCTGAGCAGCAAACCGTGCCGGAAGAGAGGTCACATCCCATCCGCTCTCACACAAGAGCACCCACTGCAAGGGAAAGCTCTCCTGGTGCCTACAGCCCCAGTGCTGCCTGCCTGTGCCCTTCTGCCTGACAGTGGGACACGTGACTGCGGCTGGAGTGATGGATGGGGCCGGAGTCTCTCTTTAATAGTATCTCACAGTGGTTTCCGTAAGTTGATGGAGATTGCATAACACAACCAACTGCCGTGCCGGATATATTTTGCAACCAGGGCTTCTATGCCACATCTGTAGGGATGATATGCCAGAGCCTTCTGAGGAGGCCTGGAGAAGTTTGAGCACAGGAAGAAAAAGAAAAAAAAAAAAGGAAAAGAAAAAAGTCGACAAACCTCTTTCCATAGCAGCTATTTTGGTGAGGCACCCTGGGGTGCACCAGCCAGCCTTGGAGGCACAGCAGCACAGCACGCTTGCTCAGAGCTCTTCCCATCCCCAGCAGCTGGAAGAAGGTCCCTCTCCCACGGGTGGGTGGCAGCACACATGAAATGCTCAGAGAGGAGATGCAGACACGACCTGTTCTCACTGATGAGTAGCTGCAAAACAGGCCTTGAGATGGCACCAGCCTCCATGGAGAAGAACCATTGCTGAAGCACGATGATGGTGTTGGCCAGCTGCCTGTGGGCTGTCCCAGCTGACAGCCCTGGGAACGCTGTCTCTGTGTACCCAGGTTCACTGGCTCATGCTGGAGGGTGAAAGCTCCCATTGGCCTGAGCCCATGCCATCTGCCATTCTCTTGACCTCCAGGAACTCCAGGATACGTGAACTGGGCTGGAAGATGTTGGTGAAGATATTCCAAGAGGCACCAGCCCAGCTGGGACATTGTGCATCACAGATAGCAGCTCTAGCAGCTGCATGGCAGAAGCCCATAGCATTGACCCAAAGACACGTTGACTCTTGACTTCAACCCACACACTGTCATCGTGTGTCACAACTCTCAACAGCCCAACCCCAAAAGCAAACAAACCAGCACACCCCACAGCAGCATATGATATAAAAATTATCTTCTTTGGAAATATTTTGGGCCCAGCAAAAGACTCAGCATGTTGACTCCATCAGGATAAGGAGGCCAAGGAAAGAGGACTCCAGGATCACTCTCGTCCTGGACTCAGACATGCAGCCATCAACTCCTGGTTTAGGAGGAAAGAGATAAGCTCTGACACAGGGGACCAAAAGGACTCTACAGATAAAAACAGGCCATGGGGAAAGGGGCAGGACACCAAAGACATAGATTTGCTTCCCTATGCAGCAGCTGCTCATCAGCAAGGAGATATGGGTGCAGAGCCAAGCATGGAGCCAAGACTTCAAAGATGCTCAGGGCTTAAGTGGCTGAAAATGAAAGTGCTGGGACACTTTTTCAGCCTGCACTTGACAGTGAGGATGAGATAACATCAGAAATGCTCAGCAGAAAGCATCTCTTGCAGAAGATTGATTATGCCAGCAAGAAACAAAGCCAAAAACATCACATCAGCCACCATCCCCTTGGAGCTGAGATCTGCCATGTGCGAGACCCCTACATGCTGACCAATATGGGTCCAAGTCATAGGTTCCCCACCACTCATGAACCAGACTCAGTGCTGTTCACATCATCCCCTGGCCTGTGCTAGACCTCCCTGCTCCCACCCCAGGACTGACTCAGTCAGGGAACAAGCAGCTCTTTTGTCCCTGGATCTAATGGGTTGAAGACCCTTCATGTGCCAACCAGATCTTTCTTGGGTGTTAAGGAAACCTTATAAAAACCCAGAAAGACACAACTCGGTGATAGGTCTGCCAAATACTGCCAGTTGTGCCCACACATCTCAGTCCTACCTGCACTCAGACCTCTGTATAACCACGGCCTGAGCATAACTGAAGAATGGAGAATTATTAAGAGGAGGTGTCTCACTGCCATGGGATAGAGAAAGTCTCATTGAATTACCTCTTGCCCCAAGGTAAATCCATCTGAGGAGCCACATACCCAGCTGGCATGAGGGAGAAGACACACTATGCTGCTTTTTTCAGTTACTTATTCTGGAAGTGCTCTTCAGCAGCAGTCAGGACTCCAGCAGTGGGACAGATGTTAGCAGCCCAAGAGAAAGGTTGAAGCCTCCCGGAGGTGCCGTTTGTGGGTGAATCCACCAACCAGCCCAGCTGCAGGACTCCCACCAGCTGACCTGGCAATGGTCTGAGCAGCCCCTCTCCTCCCAGCACTTGTCTCCTTAGAGGCAGCTGGAAGCAATTCCCTTTTCCTATTTCCAGATGGGATCTGGACTCCCAAATGCTAACATCAAACAGTGGCCTCACTTATTTGTCTGCTTCAGCACCTCTGCTATTTCATGAGGACCATCCTTGTTGCAGTGCTGCCTGCACTCACCCATGCAGCTCAGAGCCAGCATCACCCCACACTGAGTGCCTTTGCCTGGAGATTTGCCCAACAGCTTAAATCAGATGCACAGGAGCCCCTGCCTGCTCCTGTAAGCCTCAGCCACCTCAACGGTGGCCTGGCTAATCCTGATCACAACGCCTGTTCCCGCCTCCTCTCCTTTTAGGTGTCTCGGTGCCACCTTCGGACAAGCAAGTATCCAGCTGGTGGACATAAGCAAGGCTCCCCTCTTCCCTGAATTGCACCTCTGAAACAAAAATGGGGTCATTCTCATGCTGGCAACTTTCCTCTCATTTTGAGGAACAACCTGGGAACACACAGGCACAAGAAATAGCTGCTCCTCACAAGTGCAACCATCAGCTTTCCTTTAATGCCTCAGCCCAGCCTGATTTCATCCCATTTAGAGGCACAGATAATCCAAACCTCAGTCACTGGTTGCTCAGGATGCACTGCCCCAGACCCTTTGCGGAAGGCCAACCCTTCTCAGCACGGTTGTGCTAACATTCCTCATCACACCCTCCTTAACAATGCCATCAGCGACACTCACCAAGTTGTTATTTGTTAGTGGTGCTGCCTGGTGCCTTCTGAGCAGGTTAAACAGCCAGAATGCTCCTTGGAGTGGGGTTAGGCTGGAAGCAGCAGGACTGTGCATGTCCATAACACAAGCATCCAGGTTCACTTGGGAATGGGAACCACATGCAGGAGTGAGGATGATGGAGGAATAACATGGAAAACACCATCTTTATATTTCCCACTCTTGGGAATAAATAAAAAAAAAAAGGAAAGGTAAAAAAAAAAGGAAGGGAAAAAAGTATCTTTTTCAAAGCAAGGATGTGGTAAAGGCCCAAACAGCCTCCCCTGACACATAAGCCAGGATGCAGAGATGCTGATTTTTTTACAGGAGGAAAGGAGGGATTTTGCCAGCTCCTCCATTTAATGAGAAATCCATCTTGCCTCTCTGCAGATGGGGCAGCTCAGCCTTGGCAGCACCACAACTCCGCATCCCCGCACCTTCCTGACCACCAAGAGGCTTTGGGGGAGGCAGGTGGTTGCTGTCCTGTGCCTCAGTTTCCCCACCAGTAAATCAAGTTGCTGTTCATCTATGGCAGAGCTATTCAGTGAGGTTTAATCAGTAGCTGTCAAGCCCTTGGAAGCCTTCACACCTTCCACCATCCATCACCATCTAAAACACAAACACGGGGGTTTTGCAGTGCAAAAGAGCAGGTCCCAGGCAAGGAGAGGCTCTGCCCCTCGGGGCTCAGACCCTCTACTCACTCACCTCCCCTCCTCCAGCAACAGGCTCCTTTCCCTCATCTCCTTCCTGCACAGGCCAGAAACAGAGCCAAGCTAATAATTCAGATGACAGAATTAAACTGATCTTGATTAGAAAAAGCCTTTACCCTGAAGAGAGCAAAATCTGGCTCTGTGCTGCCTGTAATCCAATAGTCTCCCACGGCCACCACAGCAAACCCAAAACTTGCCTCCAGGCAAAGACACTTTGTCTTGAAACAAGGGAAGTTAAATACATCTTAATGGGAATTTTGACACGTTTTGCTTTGATTTTGCTAATGTTACAAAAGTAGCTGTTAGAAAATATTTCAGCCCTCCTGTGAGGGACTTGGGTCCTCATGAGTGTGGGCATGCTGCCCAACTGGGCCCTTTGGCAAGGAATCATGGCTAAAGGGAGAAGAGGTCTCAGTGCCAAATTGCCCCACACTTTCCTGACTGCAAATATTTCATTACAGATCCATCAAGGAGCCAGGAACCTTCCAGCTTCCCCAGTTTGCAATGACATCTGTGGGGCAGCCAGCATCATGGATAGGACCTGTTCTTGTCCAAAAAACAGGCTAATGTCAAGGCTGCCAGGGATGGTGGGGTCTGGCACTTCACTCAGTGGGAACTGAGGATACATCCCACAGGGCCCACAGAAACACCATCATGAAGTGCAGGGAAAAAAAAGATGCACAGGAATTGCTGTGAGAGGCTAAGCCAGGACCCACCTGTGAGACTTTTCAAGAGGCAAAGACGTATTGTCCTCAACATGCCCCAGGTAAACGAGGATCCATCTCTGCCTGTTTCCATTTCACTTGCACTGCTTGAGTACAACAGGATGGTCACTTCTTGCAGGAATGAGGCTGGCTCTGCATGGACACAGCATTGACCAAGCAGCAGATGCTGACTGCCATTGTTCCCATGTCCACAGGCACTGCAGGAGAAACCCTGATGGGGGCATGGAGACAGGTCACTGCCATTCTCTCAAGGGACTGGAGACTGCCCCCTTATATGGAGCATCCTGGCAGCCCTACCTGGGGTTCCCCCCCTGCACTCTTTCCAGCCCTGGGCCAGTGTCTTTCATCCACCCAGGGCAGAGCAGTTTGGATTCAGTGCAGGCAGGATGGTGACAGGAGCCATTAGTAACTTCCTGAGGCTTCAGCTATTTTTTTTCCATTTGGCACCAAAACAGCAGCTGGTGTTTCCCTGGTCCTCACTGACTTGGGGCTGGGGAGATATCTTAGATGTTAAGTGAACCCCACTGATGTTTCAGGTACATTTAACCCTGAAGTACCTGGGCAAACAGACTGGAGGTGTGGGGTGGGATGTGGACAGATGCCTTTCACAGTGAGGCACTAAGGTGTTGTTAAAACCCTTGGGCAGTAGAAGTGGGACATGGTCTCCCCAGCGCATGGGAGCGCCTCCTCACCAAGTTCATGGGTAAGATCATCCCTGATGGATGCAGTCTTGGTCCTAACTGGGACCCCAATGAAACACAACACATGGCTCCTGATCCCAAGCACTTAGTGGGAACAAAGCAGGATTTCCTTGGCTTTCCAGCCCCAGCTTAACCCTGTGGTCATCTTACTGGGCTTGCAGCACATCCCTGGCTGAAGCACTCGGGTGTCCACTGCAAGGTTGCTGCATGGGCTGAACTAGGAGGAGTTGGGGGCAAAACCTGATGCAGTCAGGACAGCACCAGTTTTAGTGAGTCTAAATGCAACTACCCCAGACTGGAATAAATCAAACAAACAACTAGGACTGTGGGGTTGCAGGAGGAATCTCTGTGCCTCCTTGGAGATGTTGTTTACTTGCAGTGGCTTTTCCCGTCCCTGTTCCAGTGGCCCCATCTCCACCCGGCCCACCACAGCCCACATTTGTAAGCTAATTTTTGTTGTTTTAACGCAATGCTGCAATTCTAACCCAGAGCCTCATATTGTCAAACAGTTGTTCTTTTTTTTTTTTCCTTCAGAAAAAAAATACAGCTGAACTAATTTGATGAAAGGGGAAAATAAAACGTAAGCCAGACTAAACACATGCAGTTCCTACCTACAGCCAGGGCCCAGCTTCTCCCAGGCCAAAGTCAACACATGTCAATTTTTAACATGACAGGGCTTTAAAAGGGAGGTTTGAGCCCTAGATGAGAGGCGGCTGGAAAGCATTAATAACAAGGTCTGTCAATTAAAGGCAGGCATGACAAGCCACTAAGACAAGGGCTGGGGGGTTTCCCATTCCTCCCTTTCTCTTCCCTCTGAATTTGGTGAAAAAAGTGATTTATGAAGAAATCCATCCATTTGTCAAAAAAAAAAAAAATGCAGCCACATTACCAAATGAAGGATAGGCTTTGTTTAGGAGCCCAGAGAACAGTCCAGCAGGAAAGGGTTGAGATCAACAGGTTAAGGAAAACATTTCTATGAGGGATGCTCCCAGTGGCCCCTCCAGTCCCTGTACAGATGCTTCTAGTTCACCTGCGGAAGAGCAGCAGCCTGACTGCCTCCTCCAGAGCATCACTCTCCAGCAGGATTTACAGTTACTATGCTGAGCTGGTGTGGTGATGATACCCCTGTTGCACTGCAAGTGGCTATTTTGGGTTCTGGCAACGACAACAAAAACCCAGACCCCACCACCCTGCTTTTATCAGCCCCATAGGAAGCATTTCTATGGTTTCTGTGGGCTGGGCAGGTTTCTGTCCCAAGCCACCCACTGAGCTCCAAAACAGCCAGGAAAAACATGGGAAAGGGGCAGAGTAGCAACAGCCCAACCAGCTTTCGGAAATGAAGGCAAAAGTGAACAGAAAGATGAATAAGGGTGAACGTTTCATTAAGGAGTGGAGGGAGAAAGGGTTTTTCTCCTGAAGTCAAGGAAACATCCACCTACTGTGCCAGGAGGAGGTTCCCGTGCTCCAGAGAAGCAGTGTTGTCTTTCAGCTGGGGGAGCAGGTAAAGATTCAGCCCAGAGGGGAACAGCACAGATTCATTTCACCTTCAACACCTAAATAAACACTGTGCCCATGAACATACACTCTGCACAGTACATACCGTGCCAGTGTGCATTACACATCCACACAGCACAGGAACCGGCTGGGAGACCAGCTCCAATATCTCCTCCTGCAATACCCTGTCCTCAGTAGCAGCTCAGCCAGGTGCTCCAGTGGTCAGATGGTCCAGCATCTTGTCCAGCCAGATGCTGCAGGGTCTGAAGACACAACCCACTCTGCCTCCCAGCACCAACTGTCTTAGTCCCCGAAGTGGAGAGGGCTTTCCTGGAGATCCTGCAGGTATGGGCAACACATCCACCTGCTGACCTGCCAGCTGCCCGTGTGGGGCCAGAGCAACACACTTTGAGTGGCTGCTCAGATGTGCAGAGGCCTCAGGGATCGTGGGTGCAGGATGCATCTCTGCCTCTTCGTGCACCACTTGCCAGAGTGTGATGGGAGAGCTGGGCTCCAGCCCTGCTCTTAGGTTGTGTTTCGCTTTCTCTGGCCCAGTAAACCAAAACTTCATTCCAACACTCCTGGTGTTCACTTTGCAAAGCCAGGCAGAGCCAGTCCAGACTAATTTATACAAACAAGCACCAGACTGGGTCCCTGAGTGGATGAAAGGCTCCTGGACTCTACTAAATATCATCTCCCCTTTCTGTTGGGTGCAAACCAGTCATTTTGTGCACTTTTGCTCAGGGACTGACCACCATTACAGACTGTAAGGACAGACCAAGACTAACATGCCACAAGAAAGCAATGGGGAAGGTGGCGACTTCAGCCCAGTAGAGATTAAATGCACTGAGAATGCAGAAATCCTGCAGGAGAACCTGTGCTGGGTACAGTCTCATCATCCTTCCTTGCTTGGGGCTCACCAGCATCACTGCCCCACTTTGCCCACCACTGTGGCATCCGGCACAGCCCAGTCACACTCCACATCCCAGAGCTGGGGCAGGTGAGAGGAGCTGGTGTTCAACAAGCCAAGCCATGCACTCCAGTCTCAATGAAAGAGTCACTTTTGTCACCAAAAAACATTTGGAGGCAGAGCTCAGAAAGCCTTTGGCTGTTCCTACTCTGCACCCACAACTTCTGAGGAGTGTTTCAAGAACGTGCCTCACCACCATGGTGGCTCTTTGCAGCACTGGCAGCATCTCCAAAACATCAGCCTGAACAATGGGAGCACCTTAGCTGAAGTCAATAGCAGCTGCCTGTTCTCCTCGTGCTGATCATTTAAATCATTAGCACTGGTGGCTGATTCCAAACCCACCCCCCCAGCACCGTGCTGGGCGAATGCCAGCTGCCAGCTCATTCCTGGCCCTGTGTTTCCCAGGACAAAGCAACAGCAGCACAGTATGAGTGCTGGGGCACAGGTAAAGGGCACCTGAGATGATGTATACCTTTGCAGCAGGTACATAGTTCGGGCTTTCCAAGGTACAGTCAGCCACATCACAGCAGAAAACAGCTCAGAGGGGAATGAACCAGGGGAGCTGATGGCTCTGTGGTCAGCAAGGACTATCTATACATCCCAGTCCTGGTGGCTGCCTGCTGTCACCATACTGTCACTGCGCCCAGACTGTCCCCAAGCACAGGTCCAGCCCCACCCACATTTCACACGCTGCTCTCTTCTCTGAATACCCAGCGCAGCCTCCCATGCTGTCCTTCTCCTCCCCTTTCCTTCCAGGCAGGCAAAGCAGTACCTGCTCCCTGCAGTATCACCCAGCAGGATCACACAGCACAGGGGACAAAAATTGAAGGAGAGCCCTTTTAAATCAAGTTCACACCCTGCATCAAGAAAGGTTAGTCTTCCCACTCCCCAGATAAAGGATACAGATGTTAAACTGATGCCATGTTTGATCTCAGACAAAAAGCCAAAAGGGTTTAAAACATTCATTCATCTCAAGCTGTAAGCAAACCTTATTCTCACTAATCTCGATAATTACTCCGCTTCTCCTCCATCATGAGGAGCAGCCATGCCATGGCAAGGTCTCCTTCCTCCACAGGACCCTGCTCAGAGCAGGCATCAGAGATTTGCAAGAGATTATGTCTTTAAAGAGGTGCTGCTGGAAGTGCTGGGCTGGATTCAGCGGGATTGCTCTGGACTTGGAGCAGGATCTGGCCCCAAATTCTTAGTCAAGATGAGCATCTTTGATCCAAAAGCATTGGAGCTGTTGGTGTCACCGTAAGACCAGGAACATGTGAAGTCATGAGGGATCAAGAGTACTTAAATTCTTCTCAAACTCCACAAGATCTTTTCAGACACAGCAATAGGGGCAAGGATAAATTATCTTCAGTGCAGTATCGAGTGAACAATTAGCAGAGAAAAGCTGCCCATGAGGGCCTGAGGGAGCACACAAAGAGATTTTCTTCCCAGAGACGTCTGCTAGAAACAGCCTGAAACTTTTCCATTTCTGTTGTCTTTTAATAGCAAGGTCAGCTCCTTTCTTCCTACCCTGACATCCTCCATCAGGGCCTCTTTCTGGGAACTCACAGCAATGCACCAGATGTCACCCAGAGACAGAAAAACAACCAGGGGCCAAACTGGGGCATTTCACCACTGCCCTGAATCCCAAACCGCACGGCGCCAGACTCACTAGGGAGAAGGAGCAGAGAGCATCCCCTCAGTAGCAACGCCAGCCCCCTGAGCCCCTAGGGTTGGAAGGAGCCCCTTCCTCACAGGCACGAGCAGCCACCCTGCTTCTGCAAGAAGCCACATGGCAGCAGCCCCACGTGTCTCCAGGCTTCTTCCCCCAGCAGTAACTGGCCACTGGAAATAACGTAAATATTTACAGCCAGAAGGGCACTTGCTTTATTTTTTTTCCCATTTTTGCTCTATGCTGGGTTTGAAGAGCTCTCAGCACGGCTCTACAGCATTCCTGGCAGCCTTGCTGTGCACCCATACACAAGCATCCCCGCTTGCTGGAGGACAGGGATCCTCACGGGGAGCTCCCCACACAGCACCCACACTGCCAGCACCGGGGCAGCTCAGCCTCTACCTACACCCAGCAGCAGATTTCACAAAAAGGTCACAGCTACAAGAGGAGAAGACCAACTCCACCTCTCCAAGAAGAGGAACAGAAGGGAAACATCCCTTTTTAGCTGAAGAATACAGTTACTCCCAAGATTTCTAGAAGCTTTCTCAGGGCTGCAGGCCCCAGGCATGCAAATACCAAGGCAGCTACTGCCCAGGGTGGCAAGGATGAGATAGAGAGGAAAAGAAACCACATGACTTAAAAGAGAAAAACACTTACGTTTGGTGATACTACGCTCTTCAAACTTTCAGCTCAGGGTGTACTTTCATGCTTCTTCCCTTTAGTAAAAAGGCTGAAACTAGAAAAATTGCCACCTTATTTTTAAAAATAAAGACTCAGGATTCAAGGCTTAAAAGTAGCTAGCTCTGTATTACCCCTAAAAATGCAGTCATCTGCCCTCCACTGAAAGGAGCAGAAGGAAGCAAAGCCCAGTGAAATGGGAAGGGTGCAGGTGTGTGCTTTTATGGGTGTACAGGTGTCCTAGGTGAAAAGCTCCCCAGGTGGGGAAGTTCCCCGGGCATTCCCTTCCTAAATGCACTGCCAAGGGGCTGCTGCCTGGTTTTGGGAGGTGGGAATGGCTCTGGTCATTGTTGTACACCTACCTGCAAACAACTTATTAAAACCACCTTCAGGTACATGCTGACCTCTGGCAACACCATGCGGGTGTGCGCCCTGAGCCACCCAGGCTGGGGGAAGCTGAGGCAGCAGAGATGGGGGATCAGGGCTGGGATTTGGCTTTGCCTGTGCTCGCTCCTATCCCTCACACCACCTCACCATAGCAGGTGCAGGTCACTTCCAGGGATAGGCTGGGACGCAGCCTCCTATTTGGCCCATGCTGGGCTGCTCTAATTGCATGACTGAGATCACCTGGACACCTCCTGTAGGGTCCCCTGGGAGTGGAGGGATGAGGAAAGCAAGGAGTGAAATAATTCTTCAATCCTTCTGCCGCCCACAAACGCCTCCCCTTTTGCACATATTTCCAAAACCTCTGTTTTTCCACATTAAAAGAGGCTTGGATAAGTGTCACGTTGCAGCAGGTACCCATGAACAAAGCCACAAGTGTGAATGGCCACATGCACAAATTCTTTCCCTTGATTTTCCAGGTTTACAGGACTGACCTTGGAAAAAGTGTGAGCTGTAGTTCTTCATGTCATGGGTGATAACACGTTTGTCACCATTCAAACTGTCTAAAGGCTGCCTAAGTTTTATTTTATTGCATTGCTAGGTGTCACCAAGACCCAGCTGAATTACACTGCCAACACCTTCATAAAAAAACCCCAAAAAGCAGCTTAGAGACTGCTTTCCATCTCTGTGGAGATTGGGGCTCAGGGGAGCGATGCAGGGTTCAACACATTATTTTTGCGGGTGTACAATAGCAGAAATTTGCAGATGAAGGACACATGAACAAATAAAAACGTTTAACCATCGCAGGAATAAGTACATATGGACTCCTGAATAGTTTACAAGTCCGTGGTGAGGTTGCACTCATTCTTGCACAGCGACGCGGAGTTGAGCAGTGCCGTCCCGCAGCCACTGCCCCTGAGGAGCTTCTGGTGGGGAGTCGTGGGGCTCCTACCCTGCTCTCCAAGTTTCCCAGCCCACGAACTAAAAGGGGGGGATCCTAAATCCTCCCCCCACCCCCAGTCCTGACCCAGCACCGCCGCTGTCTCACCCGCCTCAGCCAGAAGGTGACGCCGTCTGCCTGCAAATTGCTCCCAGACCAATTAGGCGGCCGCTATCGGCTGCAATCACGGCTGCTGATAGAGATAAATGTGGAAGGCACTATCTGCCCAACAATAGTGGTTTTTTTTTTAAAAAAAAGGGGGGGGGGAAACCTAGGAGAAAAAAAAAACAATTGAACTTTTCATCAGCTGCTAATCATGATTTTTTTATTGCTTTGCTTAGCATTTTCTGGGGAATAAAACCTCAGAGGAGCCCAGTCTTTTGTGGAAAATGAAAGGGCATATAAAAAAATGAATGTACATGGATTCTAAATATTTCAGGTTGTATGACTTTGTGTTTGACCTTAGCAGAAGATGAACTAATCCTGCAATATAATAGACTTTCATAGAGATATGGAAAATGGCTGCTTTTTTATCTCAGTTGCCATGGGAACCATCAGAGAGAAGGCCTAGCTGAGATGCAATAGAAGGTTATTAAATGTGTGCTTGTGTATATTGGAAAAATACAGCTTTTTGTCATCTTGTGTCACTCATAGGTCTTTAATACGTAATGTTTAGGTTATTAATAAACTAACACAGGTCCATTTTTTACAGGGAACAACTGTGAATACAGCCATAAAAAAATTAGTACAAGTTGAACATTTGCAAAACTCTTGAGCACGAGCTGGGGAGGGCGGCTGCTTGCCTGCAACTTCCCACAGAAGTTTCTCTCCCTTCCCAGGCATGGGAGGGATGAGCTTTGCTGGACAGGCAGAAGAGACCAGGACACCATGGATGTCTTGTCCCCAAAACCCAACCCGCTGGACCCCTGGGCTGGTTTTCCAGGGCACCACTGGGAACACAGGGATGTGCTCTGGCGGTGCAAAATAAAATGTTACCTTGTTTGGTACCTGGGCAAAGGTTTCGGTGCTGTCAGGGGAAAAAGGTGTGTGTGAGGGCTAAGAGGACATCTGTCCCCAGCTCTGGGTTGGGGAATCTCCTTCTCTGGAGCTGAGGGCTACACAGACAGTCTGGGAGACATTTACTCTTATGCAGAATTTTTTTCGGGGGAAGGGAAATATAGAAAATAAGGAACAAGAAAATCTAGAAGAAAAAAAGAAAGAGCAAAAGAGTGAAAGAAAGCAAAAGAAAGAGCGGAAGTGAAAGAAAGTGGGTGAAAGAAAGAGTGAAAGAAAGTGAAAGAGTGAAAGAAAGAAACCCAAAGAAAGAGCAAAAGAAAGCAAGCAAGAAAGAAAGAGAGAAAGCGAACCTGCCCTGAGCTGGAAGGGACAGACTTCACACTAATTCCAAGACCGAAGAAGACTCCCTTTAGGTGGGGTTTATTTGTTTATATTTCTCCCCAGGAACACCAGTTGCTCCCCAAAAGTGCCCTGTCCTGCCTGCAGCTGGGATGTGGGAGAATCACCCAGCACAGATAGGGAGGACCAGGATCTGGCTCCAGCCGCCGGGGAACCCGAAGCACTGACCAGGCTCCACGGCTGGGGCTGCTGGGATATGGGGGACACAAGCTGGAGCATCAGGAGGTTTTACCAGGCTGGTCTAACTGAGACCTGAGACCACCGAGGTCTGGGGCAGGATTAAGGCGTGACCGAGCCAAATAACGGCTTTCTGTGGGGCTGGGGATCTGTGACACAGCCGGGGTCAGCACCCCTGGAGCAGCGACCACTCGTAGGTGCAGGTGAATATGACTGCCGATGCGGGAGTGAATATGAGCATTACTGGGTGCCCAGGATGGTGGTCACATCTCTTCCCCTCTCCCTGCAAATCTACCAGCTCCACAGCCGAACAACCCCAAATTTCCAAGTGCGTGATGTGGCAGCACCTTGCAAGGTGGGTTGCTGTCCGACTCTGCTCCTCTGGGTTGGGGACAGCAAGGGACACTCTCCTCACCCCACGGAGTCCACAGCAAAGACTTGCATGAACTAAGAGCCTCGGGGGTGTCCCAGGCCTGGCTGGGGGCACCCTGCATGCACAGCAGCCCCACGTCCATGCATACTAAGTAAAGTGAGGAATACATAGATTTTGCCTATCTGCCGATCAAACGTGGAGATCTGCTCTGGTAAATGATGCATTAGATGCGGTGGCTGTATTTGTTGTGTGAGTTTTGAAAGGGTTCCGATAATCTGGAAGCGAGAGATAAGGAACACCATTTATTCAGCAGCACTTTGGAACCAATTTTCAACCCTGTTCAACCCCATTCTCCAGCAGCCTCCAGGAGCCCAGGAGATAAGGATTGGGCTATTCATTATCTTCACAAGGAACAAAGATTAGCTAGCAGAGATGAAAAATTACCCCTGGATAGTAATAATAAGGAAGCGAACCTGGAGAGTTGCTGAGCCTATATTCTCCCTGCTGCTGGTGCTGCTTCTTCCCTTTTTAAATTCTCTCCCTCTCTTTTTTTGTTGAATCAATATTGAAAAGGTTGGGGTTTTTTGTTTTTTTTTTTTTTTTAAATGGGAAAAAAATCCTTCCTCACTGTCTATCATATTTTTCAATATGCAGAATATGGTTGTTACCGTGGAAGAGAGCAGAGCACGGTCCCCTCTTCCTTACAGATTTTCAGATGACATCTTTAATACAAAAGATAAACAGCAGAGGAAAACATCCTTCTCTTCCAGCAGGCATAAGGGGAATATCGCGCTACTACCCCACTCCGGCCCCAAATACTTCTGGTGGCACTTGAGACGTGGCCTTGGCCCCGGGGCAGCCTGGGATAACCCAGGAGGGGAGCAGGCGGAGGCTAGGTGAGCCTGGACTGGGCAGCCCTGCACCTCCACCGGTCTCTGCCCTCCCGAACTCCGGCTCGGACAACCCCAAAAAATCTGCAGGCTTCGAACCCCGCGTTTCGCGCAGTTTTCTGCCTGAGCGACGCTCCATCGTTATAGAGTCGTTCCCTGCGCGGCGATCCCAGGGCGCCGCTGGCGACGGCGTCTGCCTCTTCCTGGGCACAAGGGAAAAAAAGAGGAGAATATATATATATGTATATATTTTAATACGGCATTCTTTTGTATTTCCCCCCCCCCTGCATAAATCTGGCGATGTATCTCCCTCTCAGAGGATGAAGGGTAATACAGGAGGAGTAATTAAAACACTTACTTTGGAAATGGGCTGCGTGGGGCTGATAAGAATTATCTGCCGCATATCAAGGACCCTTTTTCCCCGCGAACCATATTACAAAGACGGACAGAAAATGCCAGTAGAATAGGATTCCCCCCCCTTTTTTTCCCCTGCTCACATTTTTGCCTCCATTATAATGATAATTCCTCTCCCTCGAAACTTTTCTCCATCCCTTCCCGAATCGTATTTCGTTCCCCCTCTCCCGCTGGGCCCCCGCCGGACCGTCCGGCCTTTGTGTTCCCGTTAATACGGTTTTCCCGCAGCCTCGGGCGGGGGTCTCGCTTGTCCCCCCCGGAGAACAGCGCCGCACCCCGCGCCGCCTCCGCGCGGCCCCTGTGGCCCCCGCGGCGGAGCCCCCGCGGCGCAACCCCGGCCCCCACCACCCCATCCAGGCACCCGGCGCTGGGCGAGGGCATCCTCCCAGCCCCGCACACACACACGCACCGGGAGGAATATACTCAGCAGGTGAAGACTGCCAAATCGGGACTGGGGTTCACAGTCATTTCCAAAAACATTCGTTCTGGCTGAATTTCCTAATGGTCTACGAGATACGTGATTTACCGTTTCTTGCCTAGCTAAAATGACTTGTCTCATATCTGTTTGCGCCTCTTCCAGCTTCTCCGCTGCCTCTCCTACATGCAGGTGCATAGCCCGAAAGGCTAAGTTTGAGAAGAGAGAGGGGGACAAGAAACACGAGGTTATACAAAAGCCAGGCTGGCCAATGCAATTATAAAAAAAATTCCAAAACCCTCCCAAATCCCTAAAACATTCCCCTCATTAGGGATTGAAAACAAAAATCATACGAATAGGAATAATTTATAAGCATAATTGATCCTACAAAGCGGCTCCCCCCACTCCACCTTCCTTGGGATCCAGTGGAAGAAGCGAGCGGCTAGGGAGATGCTGGGGTTGCGGCACCGGAGCCCGGTTTCCCAGCGCCTGGGCTGTGAGTGTGTGCTGTTGGTATAATATCAATTCATTTAAAATATGAAAGTCAAGTCGCGTAGACTGTGACAGCAACCGTAACAAAAGGTGCAAGCAACAGACAATGTGATGTGCTTGTACAGATATTGTAATGATGCAAATGAAGTGGAGGGGACGAGCTGCCTTATTATGTACATAAATACACAGTGGCTCGCTGTGCCATCCTTGAATGCAGGAGAGTGAGAGAGAGAAGGGGAGGGAAAGAAGGGAGAGAGGAAAAGAGAGGGAGGGAGGGAGGAAGGGAAGGGGGGAAGGAGGGAAGAGAGGAAAAAAAAAAGCACCAAACCAAACGTCTCAGCTCGGAAACTGCTGCCAGTTTTAAGCAGCGCGCACCTCGGGCAGCCCCTCCGCCGGGCTGCGCGCACCCCCCGCTCCCGGCGCCCCCTCCCCAGCCCGCAGAGCGGCCCCGCGGAGCAGCAGAACCTACGCTTTCCAGGCACCGGGCGCAAAACTGAAAGAAAACCGAAGGCGGGCGAAAGGCAAGGTAAGGGGATGCAGCTGCGCGGCTGCTGCGCAGGGGAGCCGCACCGGCCCCGCGGCCCCAGCCCATCGGGATGCGGGAACGCATCCCTCGGGGCAGTTTCCCCCGGGAACAAACCTGGCATGGTTTTATAAAGAACGAAAAACCCTTCCAGCACGCCCGGAGCCCCACTGGCTCAGAGGAACCGCGGGGGCTCTGCTCGGGCGCTCCCGGGTTGCCCCCCGCACCCACGCCAGGGTTCGTTGTTATTGTTTTTGTTTGTTTGTTTTGTTTTGTTGTCCCCTTTCCCATTGTCACCGGGGTAATTATTTAAATCTCCATCTTGGAAAGTTGTATTTCACCCAGGGCGGCCAGGCAGCCACTTCCCGGAGACAGGGTGTGGGGAGTCTCGCGCCCCCTCCCCGCAGCCACATCCTATCTCCTCGCTCCCATTGTTGGTAGATTTGGGCATTAAAAAAAAAAAAAAAAGAAAAGAAAAAAAAAGAGATGTGTGGGTTTATTCTGCCCGGAAAAGCCGGCAGGACCCGGCCCCGCTCCCCCTGCACCTGCCTGCTGGGAAGTCCTCCTCGTCCCAGTCCCGTGCGGCAGCTTTATGGGGCTTTGCATGATTTAAACTTACCCAGCCACATCGGGGACCGCGGGCTCTTTCACTCCCCTCTCCCCCTTTTTCTTTCTTTTTTTTTTTGTTGCTGTACGTGCAAAGTTCCTCTCTTTATCCTCCTTTTGCTTTGGGGTGCAGAGGCTGAAAGGCGCAAAAAAGCCAAACCAAACCCAAAAAAAAAAACCCAAAAAAGCCACCAGGAGCAAAGCCTGCCTGGATTTGAAGGCAATTTCAATAAGAAAAGAGATTTCATTAAAAGGGTGCAGGTTCTGGTGGTGGGGATTTCTCTCCCCCAGAGCATCTTTATTAAAAGGAATTATTTATTTTTCATCTCGATGTCCAAACCGCAGCCCGGTCCAAGCCCCGCGGGAAAGGCAGGAGGAAGGCAGCCGCGGGCCGTGCCGCTGCCGGGGCCAGGTGTGAGATGAGCCCCGCTCCCTGTTCCAGGCTCGGTCACTCCCCAGCGAAGTTTTGTCTGTGCAGAAACAAATCAAACCTGCGGTATCGGTCTCTTTCCTCCTCCCTGCAAGAGCTGAGCCCGAAATAACCTTGCAAGGAAAAAAAAATATATGTATACATATATAAAAACTAAAGCGAGCTCCTGCGAACGAAATCTTTCTTGGCAGCTCCTGAAAAAAACGTTTATACCTTTTTCTGGACAAAGCTGTGCGTGTGCACAAACCCCCTTCGCACACATTCTTCTTTGGGGATTCGCACAAAAGGCGGTTTTGAAGGCAGACTTGAGATTTATCCTCCCCTTTATTTGCAGTCGAGCGAGCCGTGGGGCTGCGGGGGCCGGCGGGCACCGGGAAAATTGTGGACAAAGCTCAGGTGAAGGAGTGTGCGGGACAGGGCCGGGAGGGATGCTGGGACCGAGAGTTCCTACGGCGGGGAACAAGTCCCGTCTGCGGGATGGGGCGACAGCGAGGAGGATCCCATAGTATTCACAAAAAGAAAAAAAAAATATTAAGTATTCCTTGATTTATTTCTGTTCCCGGAGCTCGCTCTCTCTCTCTCTTTTTTTTTTTTTAATGCAGCTTAAATAGGGTCTTGTGGTTAAGAGGTAACTCTGTCATTTTATAACCCTATTAGCAGCCATTAATACGTGCTGGTAACGCAGGACGGGGGGGACAGAGGGAAAAGAAAAGCAAAGCAGAGTCCAGACCAGGAAGATGAAAACGCCGGGGAAAAAAAGGGAGAATGCAAGAACTTCACCTCCCCAAAAAGTCATAGGCGAGGAAATAAAACAGGGGGGGGGGCTGCTCCCGGGGGGATGCTAGGAGCCCCCGGGGGATCCTACCTGCGGCCACTCCCGGCCCCCTTCCCCGGGACTGAGCGCTTCTCTCTCTTTTTCTGTCTTTTCTGGGAGTTTTTCCTGTCCTCCTTGCTTGCAGTGTTGCACTTTGGGGATTGGGGGGGGGGGGGGGGGGGAGGAGGATGCTGCACGGCTGCCCCCGAAGTCTCTCTTTACCGTGGGCACCCGGAGGGCACCCCGGGAGGGAGGAGTGTCTGGAGGAAAGAGCTCCGGGTGTTGCAGCCCACACCCAGCCCAGCCCCGTTGGCTCAGGTACACTTTATTCCCAGGTCCAAGCTCCTAGGATCAGGGAAAAAAAATAAAAAAGGGGGTAGAAACCCCATTCCTGGCATGTAAATAGAGTCTGTGTGCGTGGCCAAGGGTATTTGTTTTCTGTGTTCGCCTCTGCCCGGGCATAGGTGTCAACTGCATCACATGGCGCTGCTTAACTGTTACTAAAACATGTTGTCGTCTCCCCACCCCCCCCCTTAACGATATGACATCACTTGTCAATCAAATCAAAATAACCAGTTGTGCTGCCAGAGCTGGGAAAGCTCCCTTATTAAAAAAAAAAATTACAACGGCACTAACAAAATAAAGTTAATAAAACGGGGAGAAAAGAGGGTGAATGGGGGTTTAGAATAGTGGGGTGAGTGAATGGGGCATATCCCGGCCCTTTCCCCGGAGGCTTGACAGAAAATTGAGGAGAGAGCTGCTCACCCAGCCGTGTGAACGGGCTGCGGTGCGGAGCTAAGCTGCTCGCCTCCAGCAGCCAGCGCGGGTTGCTGATGTTCCCGATGGGTGAATTAATTCAATTAAAACCCCCCAGCCGTGCCGCCGGGGCATTTAGCTGCCGAGAGCGGAGCCGGCAAACGCAGGCGGCGGGAACGGGACACGGTGGGAATAAAATAAAATAACATAAAGTAACATTAAATAATATAAAATAAAGTAAAATCCTGCGAGCCGGCTACTTAGGAAATCTCCCGGCACTGCCACAGGAATAAAACCGCTCCTTCAGCAGAAATCATCCCTGCTGGAGTGGACATTTATTTTCCAAAAGGTTTTAACGGGAGAGGGATGCAAAGCGCAGGATTTGGGTGCAGGGAAGCTGTCCGCTCGCCCCTTTTGTTTCGCATCGCCGGCCCCCGGGTAACCCGAGACAGGGGCTTCAGGGAGCCCCGGGCCGGGCAGCGCCGGGGTCTGCCTCACCATAAATCAACCCGCCTGATTAATCTTTACAATTTGTCTTTTAAAACAAACACGAACGAATTATCAGCTCGTTAACTGCGATTTTATCACCTGCCTAAAACAAACAGCCCACCCCATTCACCCACCCACTACACCCCCCAAAAAAAAATCCCGGCCCCGTGCTGATGGCAGGAGAGCAATAATTAAAACATCCATATTAATTATTAAGGAGCAATGAGGAGCTGGGTTGAGCCGGGATGATTCCAGTTGCCGAGGGACAGCCCCCGACAGCCCCCGGGTTCTGGGAGGCCGGGGGGGACCTACCTGCAAACGCCCGCGTTTATTTCATACTCACCCTTCTTTAAAAAAAAAATAAATAAAAATCCGATTTGTGGGGATGTTTGGGTGGTTTTGGTTTTAGTTGGTTTTTTTTTGGTGCGTGTAGAGAGAAAATCGCTTCAGAGGGAGAAGCCGGATTTTTAGAAAGCTCGCTTGGTTCTCTCTGCCTTTTAACTTTCCTTTTTTTCTTTTGCTTTGTTTCCCTTTCCTCCCTGGCACCTCCGGCTCGAGGTTCCCGCAGCTCCGCAGCGCGGAGAGCTTTTGCTCTCCGGCTCGAGCCCCGGCCCCTCTTCCCACCAAGCCCACCCCTTCCCGGGCCAACCAGCCCGTCCCGGGAGCAGCCGACTCCAGCGCCCCTCCCGCGGCAGCCGAGGAAAAAGCTGCCGCTCTACTCGCTGTTTGTGGACCCCTCCTCCATCGGCACAGGGGGGCGAGGGGCACCGAGCAGCCCCGAGGGCAGGGGGACAGGGGGGCAACCCGAGCTTTGGGTGCAAGAGGCCGGCAGAGGAAAGGATGCGGGGGGGGAGCGAGGTGGGGAGGGTGGTGGTGATGGTGGGAGGGCAGTGCCGACTCCCTCTGCCGCAGTCTCCGGGACCCCCAGACCGGCTTCCTTGGGGGTCTGTGCTGTGAGTCCCCTGGGGGGGGGGGGAGGGCAGCATTGTGGGGCCTCCCAGAGGTCTGTGCTGGGGGTTCCCTGGGGGAGCTGTGCTGTGGGTCCCCCCGGGTGGTTGCACTGGGGTGCCCTGGGGGATGGTTTGAGGGGAACAACGGGTAGTGGTGGGGGAACAGTTAGGGAGGGTGTCCCGTGTAGCTCAGGCCCAGAGAGGCTCAGCAGCGAGGAAAGGGAGTTTTTGTTATTATTACCATTATTATTATTATTATTATTATTATTGTTATTATTTTTAAAAAAAGTTCATTTCCTGCCGAATTTGGCAGCGGCGGGTGACGTCAGAGCCCCGGCGTCGTGGTGACTGGGGCGGCCGGGCCGGGGGCTGTGGCTCCCAGCCCCCAGCGATGCCCGCTGGTGGGGAGAGGGGCAAAGGCAGCATCTCCAACTCCAAGAATGCCCCGCTGACCCCCCCCGGCACCGCACGGCTCCCGCAGCCCCGGCCCCGCCGTCGGGGCCGCTCTCTGCCACCTCCTGCCTCACAACCCGGGGGGGCGATTCCTTACCCGGTGTCCAGGAGGTTTAAGGGATTAATTACATTTCCCTTTTCCCCGAAAGCAGAGGCTGAGGAATGGGAGAGCAACGCTTGGGAAACGGGACCAGGAGAAGCGCCCGGCCGCGCTCGGGGGCGTTGGTTGTGAATTTTACCATTATTATTATTTTCCGCCTCAAAAGCGGACGGCTTTATCCACACTTTCGCGGGGGGCAGAGCCCGAGCTGCGCCGCAAACTCCGCAAAAAAAGCCTGTTGATTCGGGCTGTGCCTCCTCCCGGCCCCAGGAGCTGCAGAGAGGAAAACTGTGGGGCTTTTCTTCTTAAAAAAAATTAGGGGAGAAGAGAACCCCTGGAGTGGCGGCGCCGCAGTCGCTGCGGGGGGGCAGCAGCCGGTCCCCAGACGCCCTCGTGCCCCGGGGGACCGGGACCGGGCAGGATTCGTCCCTGCCCGAGCCCACCCGATCCCTCTCCGAGGCCGTCGCGGAGGCGTTTTGTTTGCAATTCCTTTAGGGTTCTTTTTTTTTAAAAAAAAAAACAAACAACAAATAAACAATAAAAAACCTTAACGTGATGGGAACGACCACGCCGGGATTTGTCCCGCTCCCGGCTGCCTGAGTTAAGGAATTTTAGCGCATTTCTCTCCCCGGTGCCGATTTCCAGCCCCGGGCATCCCGGAGCCGATTTCTTTGCAATTCCTCCCCCCCCCCCCCGCCCCCGACTAAGGCACGTTTTTCAGTTTGTTTCAAACTAACGTGATGGGAGCCACCACGCTGGGTTTGTCCCGCTCTCGGCTGAGAGCCACTCTTCCCGATTTCGGGGATTTTAGCGCATTTCTCTCCCCGGTGCCGGTTTCCATCCCTCCCAGCCCCCGGCATCCCGGGGCCATCGCGGAGCCGATTTGATTGCAATTCTTTTTTTTTTTTCCGAAACTACCGTGATGCTAGCGACCACGCTGGGGTTTGTCCCGCTCCCAGCTGACTGATTTAAGGGATTTTAGAGTTCTTCTCTCCCCAGTGCCGTTTTCCATCCCCCTCAGTCCCGGGCATCCCAGCGGTTCTGCGGCCGGGCAGCACCGCCGGATCCAGCCCCATCACCGAGTCCTTCACTCTATGCTCACCCTCCCGCCCTGGCCCCCCCGCATCTCCGCACCCCCGCCGGACCCCCCCTCCCCTTTGCCGTCCCCGCCCCGCAGGGCGTGCAGATCTCAGGCGGGGAAAGCCCCCGGGCGAGGATGCTGCGGGCAGGAGGAAGGGGGGGTGGAGGAGGGGGTCTGCTGCCGCGCTGCCCCCCCAGGCCGGCTCCGTTTGGGGCCGGGGGTGCGGTTGGGGGCGGTGTGGGGCGGCGGGATTGGCTGGCCCGGCCGCCGGCCCTACGCGCCCCGGCCCGTCTGCGGCGCCGCGGCCAGCTGGCGCCAGCGCTCATATAGGATGCGCGGGGATGGGACCGAGCCGGCCAGAGCAGCGGCTTTGCCGGCTGAGTAACACCCTGCAGTCAGCCTCCTCTCCTCCTCCCGCGCTCCCTTTGCTTCCCCCCCTCTGGTTTCGGTGGTTGGTTTTTTTTTATTTCCCCCCCCCCCCCCCCCTCCTTTCTCCCCATCTTTGCAGCATCCTTCAAGCAGGCATCCATCACCTCCCGCCCCGGGTAAGTGTGGGGCGCGAGGGGGGGCTGCTGCCAGGGAGCACTCGCTGCTTTCGCTAAACACCCTTCTCCCCCCTCTTTCTCCTTCTTTCTCCTTCTTTCTCCCCCTCTTTCTCCTTCTTTCTCCCCCCTCTTTCTCCTCTCGTTCTCCCCCCTCTTTCTCCTCTCGTTCTCCCCCCTCTTTCTCCTCTCGTTCTCCCCTCTATTTCCTTCTCTCTCCCCCCTCGTTCTTTCTCCCCTTCTTTTTCTTTTGTGTCAGTTCGGAGTTCTCGCTAGAACTACGCTATATTGGATCTGCCGTTCTTCCTTTTTTTTTCTGTCCCGCTTTTGAAGCCAGCTGGAAAAACTCCTGTTGACGTTTGTAGCGGGTGAAAGAAAAAAAAGAACTCTTTTGCCTTTTTTTTGGTAAAGAGTTTGAAATGGGATCTCTGTTTATTTTGTGAGGCAACGAGCAGGGAGGGGTTGCAAGGCGAGGACTTTCGGGGAGAGGATATTTTTGAAAGGGGTTCTGCTTCTCCCTCCCCAACCATTTACAGTCGAGACACCGAGGCGGTGGGAGCCGCTCCCTGGGGCTGCCGAGCCGCTAACCCGCTCGTCTCTCCCTACAGGTGCTGCCCCGGACCTGCCTCCGCCATCCTTCTGTTGCCAGAGGGACACGCTGACTTCGGGGATCCTCCCCCACCCTTTCGAGGCCGCATTCCAGTCACCCGTCGGGTTTCTTTTTAAGAAAAGCCATCCCATCTCCTAAAACCCCCGCCAGCAACGCCCAAAGCCACCTCCAGAGCAGATTCACCCCCCTCCTACCGAGCGCCGCTCACTCCTGGTCCGGGAGTGGGTGGCAGGGGAGCCCCGAGGCCATGGAGGTGGCCACGGACCAGCCTCGCTGGATGGCCCACCACGCTGTGCTCAACGGGCAGCACCCCGAGAGCCACCACCCTGGACTGGCTCACAACTACATGGAACCAGCGCAGCTCCTACCTCCGGATGAAGTCGACGTCTTCTTCAACCACCTGGACTCCCAGGGCAACCCTTATTACGCCAATTCTGCCCATGCCCGGGCCAGGGTCTCCTACAGCCAGGCACACGGTAAATGGGTATTCGCTGCCCGCCTCTGTTGTGTCGGAGCCGGTGGGAAAGGATATCCAAGAAAACAGGATAGAAAGAGAGGCACGAGTGGATTTTAACCCTAGAGATAATCAGGGACTGGTGGGGGGCTGGGAAAGAAAGGGAGGAGGTGAGAGAGGAAGGGGAAATAGTGTGCGCACAGGCTAAAATTTCTCAGATACGGCTGCTTCCCGGATGCAAAATACAAACCGATTCAAATCGGCGATGGATTTTATTTGGGGGTGTTTTTAGGAGCCGAAGAGAGCCTGTTGCAGCAGCTCGGAAGACAGAGGAGAAAAGGGGGTTGCTGTTTCCGGGGTGGGGGGATGCCACTGTCCCGAGTGGCTGGATCTCCCTGCCTCTGTCCATTGCTCTTTTTCCCTGGGCTGGCTGGGATCGCCCTCGTAGAGGATGGGGTGAAGGGGCTGCTGTGCCAGTCTGGCTGATCTCTCCGGGTTGTGAAATCTCTCTCCATGCCCCGCTGCCCGTAGACTGGGGAGCTGGGGGACCTCTCCAGGCTGAGCTGCCCCACGCTGATCCCAAATGCTCTTGTGTTCCTACAGCCCGTCTGACCGGGAGTCAAATGTGCCGGCCTCATCTCATCCACAGCCCCGGGATCCCTTGGCTGGATAGCAGCAAGGCGGCACTGTCTGCCCATCACCACAACCCCTGGACCGTCAACCCCTTCACCAAGACCCCCCTGCACCCCTCGGCGGCCGGAGCACCCGGAGCCATCTCGGTGTACCCGGGCAGCAGCACATCCAGCACCGCCTCCGTGTCTTCTCTCACCCCGGCCTCGCACTCCGGCTCCCACCTCTTCGGCTTCCCCCCGACCCCTCCCAAGGAAGTGTCCCCGGACCCCAACTCCACCAGCGCTGCTTCCCCTTCATCCTCCGCCGGGGCCCGGCAGGAGGACAAAGACAGCATCAAGTACCAAGTGTCGCTGTCGGAGGGGATGAAGATGGAGAGCGCCAGCCCGCTGAGAAGCAGCCTCAGCAGTATGGGGGCCCAACCTTCTACCCACCACCCCATCCCCACCTACCCCTCATACGTGCCGGCCGCCCACGACTACAGCAGCAGCTTCTTCCACCCCGGCAGCCTCCTGGGGGGACCCGCGTCCAGCTTCACGCCCAAACCACGGAGCAAGGCCAGGTCCTGTTCGGGTGAGTGTCCCTGACCCGGTTGTGTCCCGGGTGGTAGGACCGAGGGGGTGTGTGCGTGTCGTGGTGGGCTTTGCTGGCTGTTGGGGGTGAGGCCGCTGCGAGGCTGAGTGCTTGTGTCAGCTCTCTTCGGGGCAGAGGGGCAGGCGACTGCTCCTTCACTTTTCCGAGTTTTTAAGGTAGGGGATGGAGATTGTACCAGGCTTTTGCGTCTGCCACCACATCCATAGCAGCTGCTAAGCCGGGCACCAGGGCTTAGGGGACCAGTGCAAGGTGAGATGTTGAATCGAGCTGTACTGAGAGGGGTTTGGGTTTACAGGAGAAAAATATGTTTATTGGAGATGAAGCTGATCTCGGCCACCCGAGAGGTTCAGGCCTGACTCTGCTCCTCCAGGTCAATAAACCCCCAGGATCACCGGTGGGGACTCTGTAGCCATAGGTGTTTCTCCCTCAATGATTCCCTTCTCTGTTCACCAACGCGAGCAGAGGCCCCAGCGCAGGGCGAAAGCGAAACCTCCCTGGTCACTTGCATTGCTACGGGCCCTGTTGCGCACGGCTCGCAGGAGCTGAAGTTCAAACACAGTTTACACACCAGTGCGGAAGGCTAAGGTGCCCAGTCAAGGCTTTCTTCAACCCAACTTTAACTAGAAAATACTTTTTTTTCCTCCCATTCCTTACCCGGCCATATCTCTGCTTCCAAAGGACGGCTGCAGATCCTGTCCGTGTGTTCACAGCTCTTCCTTGCATTTCGTCCTTAAAGTGCAGCCGTAAATCGGCAAGTTAGGTGATGGACCAAGTTTTAATTCCACGTGTACAACCAGACAGATAAATTAAGACCATTTGTATAATTCTGCTGACCTTCCATCTTTAACATCCTCAGCCGTGGAAGGAAATGAAATACGGGACGTTGGGACTGAATTTAGACAGCCCTTTAAAAATAAATGGCTATTTAGGCTTTTGTGTGTGTATTTTTATATATAATTGTACATCCATGCTAATGAATACACCACATGCAGTTATTTTTAAAAGAAACAGTAATTGAGAAATGTGACCTCTTACGAATTTTGCAACAAAAATATCAGCTATTTTACAAGCTCATGACCTCTATTTCAAATGGTTCCTCCGAGGGGAAAAAACGCACTCTCCCTCTGCCATTATTTAAATGCAGTTGCTTCTATGTATGTGTATTTTTTCAATAATTCACAGCGTAGTAAGTAGGGTGATTGGCAGCCTGAGCCTCGAGTTCGGACACAGGCTCAAGACCCAGGTCTCTGAAGATGAGGAGATCTCGGAGTAGCTTTTTAAATTTTTGTCCTGTAGTCGCTGATGATTTTATTACATGGAGGAAGTAAGGAGCTTTTTTTTGTTTGGTTTTAAGGCTGGAGTTTTTTTGTTTTTCTGTAAGGGACACCCCTGTGCAAGGAACTGGGGAAAGTTCGTGACCACTCAGTGTTTTTGTAGGAAAGCTAAGACTCACGACACGACGACTCCTGCAGCTTCCTGCCCTAGAAGGGACAAAAGCTACAAATGCAGCGCCGCGGAGCTCCCCTCATTTTTCACTCCAGACTCTGTGTTGTTTAAAAGCCACCCACTCCCTAGATTAAAGGAGACACAAGCCCCGCTGAACTCAACGTGGCCTGCTTCAGTTATTAGCAAAAAAAGAATTTCCTCTGCAGTTAAATACTGTGGGATTTGCATAAACTATATTAAGAGAGATTTCTATATTAAGCAGACCTGCCCTCGAACTATCAGAGGCAAATGAACTTTGCTTTAGCAGAGAGCTTTCTGAGGCAGAAAAAGATATCTAGTAGGAGTTACATGCTGGGTTTCAATAGAACCATTCTACAATGCCTTTTTTCTCATGTTGTGCTACTAAACCAAATAGTGAAGCAGTAATAAGGTAAACTGTTCCTTAACAAATCCAGACTGTACTGTTGAAAATCACACAAATGGAAAAGAACTGAAAGCCTGTTTTTTCAATAGTACTTTCCAGACTTTCTCAAGGATCAGAGTTAACAGTGTTTTTCTGCCTTTAGAACAAAAATCATAACCGAGCCTTTGGCATTCTGCATCCATTCCCAGTGTACTCAGCTTTACTTTCTCATCCTGTAGTATTTGCTACAAAAAGGAAAGCGCAGAATGGGACGTTTTGTCCTCTTCCTTTGACTCTAACATTTTGTGTGTTTGCAGGTGTGTGTGTTTGTGTACATGTGTATTTGTGGCAGAACTCTGGATCTAATCATCGGAGTGCAATAGCTATGAGAAGGGAGTGCTGCCCAGTGCTGATTAAGGGGGGTTCTCCTTACTGGAATGATAACTTCCATATGACACAATAAGCGTGTCATTCTTTCTCACCTTGCAGAGAGAGCTGCCTGGTTTTGATGGTGACATAAAATACTTGCTGGAGTCTGGGTGTTCCCGAAACACTGATCTCCCTGCTGCATGTGCTGTAGATGTCACTGCTGTCTGATTGTGCTTGAATTAACACACTGTTTTGACTTTTGGAAAATGCCTAAAGGACAATGCAAAAAGCTTTTGTGAATTTGTTTTTAAAGAAAGAAATCCGGTTTCTTCGTGTTTCCATTTAGAAGGCAGAGAGTGTGTGAACTGTGGAGCAACTGCAACCCCTCTCTGGAGAAGAGACGGCACCGGGCATTACCTGTGTAACGCCTGCGGGCTCTACCACAAAATGAATGGTCAAAACCGACCTCTCATTAAACCTAAACGAAGGCTGGTAGGTGACTCTCTTTCTCCTGGGTTTGGGGATAAATTAGGCAGAGACCACACGCAGGCACAAGTCGAATGTATCTCATCTCTGCTCAGCCCCTGCCTGGAGCCGAGCTGTACTGTACATGGGGGTCAGTCACGTCGAGGTCACTGCTGTGCCTCGGGCAGATCTCCTCCCGCACTCCCAGCCCCAGCAGCCCCCGCACAGACCACCGTGCCGCCGCAGTCTGCCGAGCGCACCGCGGTCCCGAGCCTCTCTGCCGCTCACAGTACGTGTGGGATATCGTGTATCTGTCTCCCCGTTTATCCTCGGATGACAGCTTTTAATTTAATTCCTCATTTATTCGGCCTCTTGGGATGTTTTGGGTACATACTGGGAGCGAAAGGGTTAGGAGCATGAATGTCCTCCACTGTGTACTAAAAAAAAAGTTCCAGCTCCAAAAAGCAAAATAAATCAGATGAGTCAAAGCTACTGCTCCCTACTTAATAATTATTTGTATAAAAGCCATGAAGTAATTTTCACTCTTATATTCTCTGGCAATATTAATATTGGTTCCCTCCCCAGACAATCCCCTACTGTTTAAAAAAAAATCCTCTTATTTTTCCATGGAGTCACCTATACTTTGTATTTTCATTTGAGTGATTTAAAAAAAATGTCCTTTCTAAGCTCCTGGTAGTAGTTTCCTATCCGGATATCTGTACGTTAAAGATAAGGAAACTTTGTGTATCTGTTTCCTGACTCTAAAAGCTTTAGAGAGTTTCTATAGGCAAGCCTTGCCAGTCATGCTTGCTGTTTTGAAATTTCTAATACACTCTACTCCACAAATAATGCGTAAAATGCTAAGAATAATAAATATATTTTTTGAAGCTTTGTGATTTATGGTCTAAGTCTCTTAGCTATTCATGGGCACGTTTCAATGAGGTTTGGAGAGCAGAAAATTGGCATTACTCGTCTAACAGTGCGATGGGATACAGAAGATTTCTGTCGTGAGTCAGAATTTCAGCTATGCAAGCTTCTTAATGACTTGCCTTCTAAAGTGACTGACATATAGAAAAATGTTAAGACAACAGTGTAACATTATCGTCTCTCAGGCTCAAGTGCTTTCCAGGCTGAATGGGACAGGCCATAGAGTTAAGCAGCATAGCTGAGTATCAGGAAGCCATCTCAAATATGCAAACATGGGTCTTCACCTTCCAGTGTGTTGGAAGACTGTTACATTTCATTCACTTTGAGGGGTTTGGGGGGCACTGGAGAGGTTTTCTTTTAGTTTAGATGTTTTAATATTTTGTTTCGCTTTAATTGATTTACAGCTTTGTTTATTGCCTCTTTTTCCACTGTACTTTGCTTGTTTGCGGGGGAGAGGAGATGGCCATCTTTGGGAATTTGTTCATCTGACTTGCAATAGCAAAGTGATCACATTAATAATGTCAGTGTTTGGATGTCTGGCATTAATTTTGTTTGGGTTGCATGAGTTTACTTGCAGTAGGGGGTACCCCCTGTTTCTGCCTTTGGCCTGTTCTCACAGGAGACTAACGGGCTAAAATATGACTCTCTGAGGGCCCGATCCTTGCCTTTAGCTGCTGAGCTGTCCAATCAGCTTTGGAAAAGTTACAGAGGGCCACGGTGTAAATCAGGAGCAAGTGAGAACAGAACCCGGTGCTCAGTCTTTTGAGAGTGGGTTCGATCTGTGCTTTGAGCGGCACCAGCATCCCCAGTGCAGCCGGCAGGGAAGTGCACAAAGTTCTCAGCTGGGAATCTCACCGCTCTGGGACTCTGCTCACGAAGATGCCCCATGTATTAACACGAGCTTTGCTGCTGCTTCACCCTATGGCTCTCAGTGGTTTAATTGCGAAAATATCCAGGGAGCAAGGCCCTAGGGAAATTACCACGATTGATACGCATTAGGAAGTAAACTCAGCTAATTTAAGAGAAAAATATTGAGTCCTCAGCTTTAATCCAATTGCACAAAACGGACTGTGTTTTGACCATTTCTAGAGGCAGGGCTGAAGCTCTCTAATAACAAAATTATTTTCCAAAATATGGGGTGCAATTAGCCTGTCCCTAACACTTCATATGACAGCACAAAGAGCGCATTATTGTGGGGTCTGTTAGACAAGGGCCCATCCAGAAATTACTGGCTGCCTGCTGTTCTACTTTTCCTGTTCTTGTTTTAGAAGGTGGGTGAATGTTTGAGCATTTTTCTTCACCCCCCCACTCCCCCCAACCTTGGTTTCAGCAGAACAATAGTTTTAGAAAGGGTGGTGGGTTTTTTGTGGGGTTTTTGCCCTTTTTTTTTTTTTTAGACAGTTGTCTGAGGGCTTGTCAGCCAAAGAACTAAGTAGGGACAGAGGCGGCAGACAGGTCAGCAGAATCATTGCTGCAAGGCATGAAATTTGGTTTGCTAAATATTTAAAGAAAGTTGGAGCCGGTTTTGTTTTCTCCCTTTCACTTGTAAATGGTAACTGAATTTTCAGTGATGGCTCTGACAAATACTTCACCCAGTTAAGTAATAAAGTTGGTTTTCTTTTGTGTCCATATTTAAAGGGCCAGAGTAGGGGTAAAAATCACACTCTTAAAGGTAGTTCCCTCTTTTCAAACCCAGTCCCAACATTGGTACAAATAAATTGATCATTTAAAAAAATAAGAGACAAATGCATTTTCATGACAAATGCATTATAAATCCTGGAAAAGAAATTTTTGTTTGTGGAGTTAGGGATGCTTTGTTTCTCTCCTGATGTCCCTGCACACATGGTCTGCATAGGAGACTACTTTTGTTTAAACAAAAACCTAACGGCCACAAAATGGAAATCTGACAGGAGCTTCAGCCCTGATGCCATGTGAAATCTTAGTAACTAGTTCTGCTCAACCCAGATATTGAGTCTGAATTGACCTTTCTCGTGATCTGCCTCCTCCTGCCGATAGATATTTAATTCTCTTTTTCTCTTTCTTTTGGTTAGTCGGCGGCCAGGAGAGCAGGGACTTGTTGTGCCAACTGTCAGACAACCACCACGACCTTATGGCGACGTAATGCAAACGGGGACCCAGTTTGTAATGCCTGTGGACTCTACTATAAATTGCACAATGTGAGTATTTACTCATCTCATGTGTCGCTGCTTGCCCGGCTGGGATTGATGTCTTAACTGCATGGTGTACACTAGGCTTTTATTGGTTTCAGGGGTTTGGTTGTTGTTTTATTCCTTCCCTCGTCTCTAAGGTTCCCCTGGGAAGTGACAGCCATTCTTTGTCGGCATAGTGATGCTAAGTTCAGTGACATTACAATGTATTAGCTTGGCTTGGGCACTCCGAGCAAAAAAGAGCTACCACACTTTGTTTTAACTAAACGTGTTTTGTGGGCTGTTTCCTTCCAGAAACACAGAGGCCATTTGGAATGGGCTTTGTGCAAAAATTAATCACGACAGGGCACCCTCACTTTTAATTTTTCCCCCCCCAAAATAGTTATATCTAAGGCTTTGTTCTATTATATTTTTTAAAAAAGAAAATGCTACGCAGGAATCACTTCACGTGTTGGAACGTTATTTAAACTATAAGCAACAGAGGTTACTGGTACAAGATTGCTCATGTCTTAGGACTGAATTTGGGTCAACGTGTTCCTCCTGGTTTGATCTCTTCTATTAGGAAATGAATGAGGACTGAGGGTAAGCCTACGGGAAAGAGAGTCATCAGCTGCCAAATTCAGTTCAATTTGTTTTTCATGTCTAGGTTTTTTTTTTGTGTGTGTGGTTTTATTAAACAAATCAATATAAACAAGTTCTGTAGAGAGAAACACCGTTTTTTTGGCCAGAAAAAGGTCTCCATCCAGGAAAAACACATGGGGGCTGTCCAAATATTTTCATTTTTGCACAATAAAGTCATTTTCTCTGCATGAGCCTGATTTTCTCATTTCTTGCAGGTGAACAGGCCTCTGACCATGAAAAAGGAAGGAATTCAGACCAGGAATAGGAAAATGTCCAACAAATCAAAGAAAAGCAAGAAAGGCTCTGAGTGTTTTGAGGAACTGTCCAAGTGCATGCAGGAGAAATCATCTCCCTTCAGTGCTGCTGCCCTTGCTAGTCACATGGCGCCCATGGGGCATTTACCACCTTTCAGCCACTCTGGACACATCCTACCAACACCTACCCCCATCCACCCATCTTCCAGCATCTCATTTGGACATCCACACCCATCCAGCATGGTTACAGCCATGGGATAAAACCCGACGACCAAGAGACCCACCCAGAGATTAAGAACATGAGGCTTTGCCTGAGACGACACCAAGTAAGAAAACGTTCTGCCAAGAGGAGAATGTAGGGATGGCAAAAGGGGATCTTTGTTCCCATGTGGTTTTAACTCATTGCTGGACTAAAACCTTGCAAATGATGGGTCTTCTGCAGAAACATGTAGTGGTGCCTGTAATGCACTTTGCCCCCTCAGGTATAAGGAAAAAGAACTCACCTGTTCGATGCTTAATGACCCAGCAGGAAGCAAAAGGTGGCAGAAGCTGAAGGAAAAGGCTTGGAACTGGCTTTCCATTCTCTCTTTATTATTACTGTGAATACTGTAAAGAGATATAAGGAGCTTCCCAGGATGGAATCGGCCCATTGGAAGCCAGACATGCTGGATTTCTGTTGCGGACTTAGTTTGGGATTGGAAAAAAAATTAATAAAAAAAGAAAAGGACATCTTTATAAATGTAATTTTTAAAGTGAAATCAGACACAAAGTCATATTTATTTTGCTCTTGTTTTCCACAAAAGGCCTCAACCCCTCTGACTGCATGGTTTTGTGCTGTTGTTTGCAATGGTTACCCTGTAAGAAAACCTGCCTTCAAAGCAAGGGTAAGGAGGGGGAGTGTATTCAGCAGCCCCCTTGGATCAGCTCCATCTATCTTCCATAGTAAAATATCTGCTAGGAAGGGGGAAAAGATTTGGGGGGGGCGGGATAAAGCAAAAATGTAGTCGTTATACGAGATTTTAATGTGCCCAAAATGGTGATTATTTTGACACAATTTAATCATTCTTTTCCCTAACATGAAAGGTTTATTTTTAAAAAACTGCCCTCCCACTTTCAACCACCCTGTTCTTCCTCAGAGACAGCTGGATCAGACAAACTGTTGGGAAGGCAATCCTGCACTAGTGAGGGGTGAGATACAGGATTTTACCGAACTGTGTCACAGCTAACTTTTAGCACAGCAAAACGCATCACAGGGCATAAAAACATCCAGTACGCAGACTTTAGAGGTTGAAGCATTTTGTTTGGTTGTGTTGGCAGCTGTCGCTTAAAAATGCAGATGAGCTGCTTGGGTAAACTTACGGCAGTGTGGCCTCCACGTCCACCCGCAGCCAAGCCAGTGTGTGTGCTGTCTCAGGCATCCAGGCCCCGGTGGACTTCACAAGGGAGGAAGGGCAGAAATGAGGTTGAGATCACTGGAGAGGGGAAAGAGAGAGACAATCAGTTTGAGCTTCACACATCCGTCAAATCCCAGATGCAGCGACAGCTGATGAGACGAGGGAAAGCATCGTTCTAAAAGGAACGTCCGTTTTCCATAGTGTATTTTATATGAAAAAGAAAAAACCAAAAAAAGAGAAAAAAACCTTAAAATTTCCCATTGTTAAACCATATTGTAAGTAAATGACCGAAAACAAAGCTATTGCCAATGTGAAGTGTGTTCTATTGATTGTTATGATCTGATGCCTCTCGTGAACACAAGCTCCAGTATAACATACAATGTACATATTTAGCTATACTTCTGATGAAAATGCCCCAATGAACAGAGGGGTTTGATAATGTAAACCACGTAAGCTTAACTCTGTGACAAGCTTTTTTATTTTTATTTTTTTTATTTTAACTTTTTTGTTGTTGGGGTTTTCTTTTTTTTTTTGATCGAGCCAATTGTATCTTTATGGCAAAAGTCCTCCTTTAAAGAAAAAAAAACACAACTAAACAAATAGAAACGGATGTATGGTAATTTTTTTTCTAAACATTAATTTGAATTTTGATAATGAATTAAGAAGTGGCCATGAAAATCCTGCTTTCCTCCTTTTTCTGATCTGTGTAGGCATATAGGTGCACTTTGTAAAGAAGTGGAAACAAAACAGGAAACTAAATCATTTGGGAGAAATCATAAGAATTTTTAATCTACTGAAGCAAAAAAAATTGGGTCCTTTTTACCATTTACAATGGTACAGTTGTACAATATTTGTATCCAACTCAAATTTCTGTAGGATTTGGGCGGGGGGGCGGGGAAGGGATGTGGGTGGAAGACAGGGATTACTGATACAGTTGACAAAGTGCAATATATTGTCAGTCACTGCAGCATAGACAACGGCAGTCAAGATTTAAATTATTTTGTACTTGTATCAGCATAAAAAAATTCTTCAGTATTTTCTGTTTTTATTTTAATTTTTATTTTGCTTATTTTTGGATTAGTGAACTAAGTTATTGTTAATTATGTACAACATGTTTATATATTGTCTGTAAAAAGTGTATGCTTTCCTCATATTCCTTCAAGGTGAATATTGCTAAGAATAATAAAATACCTTTTTTGTGAAAGTATCTGTGCCCAACTTCGTGTCATAAAGGCTGCTTTTAATAGGGAGAGAGGAAAAAATATTGTCGTTGTTGCCCATAGAATTATTAGGTTAAACTTTATGCAACGTGGTCTATTGGTACTTAAAAAACCTACCAGGGTAGGACAAAAAAAGTAGTTGGTGAATGATTTAGTACAAAAAGCACAGGTACAAAAGCCTTTTCTCTGGTGTTTTGGGGTGATAAGCCTACGCAGTGGTGGGGTTTTCTTTATTGTGTTCTTTATTTTTTAGTGTTTGGAGAAATACTTTTGAATTCAAAATAAGTTTTAAAAGCAACGTAAATACGGAAAAGCAGCCAGCTCCCTACTGGATTTCAAGACAGCGCCTGTGCCAGATCGGACAAAGTCCTCTGTAGGTTCTTTCAGTGCTGTAACAGCCAACATCATCAACCTGGAAACCTCTGTTTCTTGGCATCATCCATGGCGCGAAGGGAGTGAGGGAGGACAGCCTGGAGCTGCTCAGTGCTGTCCTGGGAACCACTGACAAGGGACACGGCCATGGGTACAGGGGATGCGTGAGACTGGAGAAGAGTGTTTACCAGGTACTCTCCCATGGTCAAAATTTTGCAGCTGCTTTCAGCATGCAGTTGAGCCTGACAAACAAGAGGAATTCTTTGGGGCCTTACAAAGTGAAGCGAAGTTTTGCAAAGTCCCCTTGCCATGTATGTGGGTGAATACTGCTGCTATTAAAACAATATTATCAAGAAAACTGCTAATGAACCTTGGGTTTCCTCCTTTGACCCCCTGGGAGCTGTGTCTTACTGCTGTGGAAACGAATCTGAGGATAACTCCTTACTCATTAAGAAAAAAACCCCCTTGAGTTCCTTTTTCAGCATGTGCGTGCAAAATCCAGCCCTTTCTATCATGCTTCTCTTTAACTGGGCAGCATCTTTCCCAGCCCTATTTGTAAGCCTTGCTCACAGATGACAAGGAGTTGCAGCAGCTCTGGATGTGCTTGGAAAAAGCACACACAACTGGGATAAGGCCTTCCCCCATCACTTCAGACAAGTTAATCATCTCTCTAACTTGTTCAGCAAGGTTTAGTGCAAATACCCATTAAAAAAAAAGGCAGTTTATAGTATACCGTGCAAGCTTCATTTAAAAAGAAACATGTTCATTTTCAGACAGGTTTAAAATGGGGTTATAACCAAACTCAGCCACTCACCTTCCATATTTGAATAGCTGAGATGAGATGAGAACAGAAGGGCTAACAACATCACTTGAAAATAATTCAGAATAATCAAGCTATTTTCAGACTTTGATGAAGGTTTACCTTGGTGTCGCTTCTCTGCAGGCATTTCACCAAGTCGTCCAATCCACTCGCAGGATCAGGGCCATAATCCATCATCTTGTCAGGACGGGTGGTGCAGCCCCCTGCGCCCGGAGGAGCTTGTCTCTTCTGAGCAGGGTCTTCAGGAGTTCCTGCAACACAGATAACAAATAATCCTGTGTTTGTCAGGTGGCACTAATCTGTGAAAGATCAAACCATCTCTCTGCAACGTGTGCATCGTATTTGTCTGCAGACATTTTGCATAGCAGAAGAAAAACAAACAGCAGGGACTGGAAATGGAGCAAGTGTGTAAAGTTCAATGTAAAGTGTAAGCACAGAGCAGATATCGAGGCAACAAATTGGGATTTATGATCCTGTTACTAACACCAAACACTGGGAGACAGGCTTTTTGTGAGGGGGGGAACCCTGACATTACTTGCCTTTGGTTCCTGTTGTTGGGATTATTGTTTTAAGCCGTGCTTAATTGTCATGTCTCCACGGCCACATCAAAAGCCAAGAAGATTAGGTTACAGGGAGTGTTTGATGTCAAAATACAAAATAAATAAAAGGAAAGCTGAAAAGGTACTGTATTTTCCATGATGTCTAGTGAGGTTTTTGCCTCAAACATTTTTTTTAATTATTTTGCAAAGGTTGCACTTTTAGTGACAAAATTTCCTTTACTTACTTCCAAATGACTCCACTGCTTTCCTGCAACAGCTCGAAAGGGTTAATATTCCCTCTTTGATGGCAAATGTGGTATAATTAACGCAAACTTCTTAAGTATCCTAGTGACCTGTAGATGGCCACATGAGAATTTTGTTATTTACTGACTTGCCAAACGTTTATTGCTTATAGCAGGACAAGTGGGAAGCAGGCATTAATTTTGATGCTGTTATCTGTGGTTGCGTGTAAAGTTCATAGCAGAGTGCCTACATGTCAACTGCAATTAAACATTTCCCCTATTTTTTTTAAATGAATTTCACTTTAGTGGAGGGGATGGGACTGGCAGCTTTGCAAACTGAAATCCTGCCCATCCGCAGAGCAGGCATGACACAACCAGACACAGGACAACTTCCCCTTACCTGCAGGCTGCAAAAGAAAACAGTCTGGCGCCATGGAGCATTTGATCCTTGGCTTCTCCGCAGAGACAGTCAAATCAGTACCAACTGTGGCAGGACACAGAAGGAGATTTTGTGGTGTGACATCTCCCCTTGGAAACCAGCCTGAAAAACACCAAAAATGAAGCCAAAAGTGGCTATCAGGTGAATATGTTCATTTATCATCAACCTGGACTGGATTAGAATGCATGACCTAGAAGTAAAATGCTTTGTTTAGCCCAACTCCCTGGGCCATCTGGTCCTCGCAAGTAAACATTTCTAAGTGAGATTAAGTGACTATTCTTTAAGCAGCATGGTGATATGAGTGCAAACTAGGCTGCTCTGGATCTAACAGATCAAACCTCAGCATCAGAGCAGCCTGCTGGTGCCGATTCAGAGACACCATTTGCTTGAACAGCTTTGGGTATAATTCTCCATGGTGCCGGCTTTGCAGTCAATCCCGGTTCAGTCTGATGTGTCCCTGTCAGACCCAGAGCTTGTCCTGAATCCAGGGCTCAGATTGCACCAATGTGCTGCTGGGAGGTCGAGGGCCCCATCAGAGGAAACTTATGGTATAGTAAGAACTACACTGCATTTGCAATAAGAAATAAGTTGCTTTTCTGAGCACCAAAAGCTCAGTAGAAAAAATGCAATTGCAGTGTAGGAGATACAGAAGAAAAGCCATCCAGCAGGTAGCAAAGCAATAGAGAGCTGACCCCTCCTTCAGGGAAAGGCTTCGACATACTGCTGAGGGAGGGAACTGCTACTGTTTGGTCTGTAAAAACTGAATCGGGGAAGTACAATGTTAACCCAGGCTATGCAGCAATGCCAGGGAGCAATCTGTATCTTGCTCCCATGCCTCTCTCTGTGGATCTGTGCTCTGGGCTGCAGGGAGTTATTTGGAGGAAAGTTGACTCTGGCTCAGGAGGGTCAATACCTTGTGTAAATCATTTGAAGTTGGGCCTATCAATGCTGGAGTGTGAACATGGACCTTTGTTTCTCCTAAACACTTCAATGTTTCACCGATACTTTTATTTTCATCTGGAGCTTGACTGAGCTCCTGCCTGGTCTCCATCAGGCAGAGAGGCCATGGCAGATTTCTTTACCTGGGACACAAGAGCATTATGTTGGCTGTCTTGGTTGTTTATCACTGTTTCTTTCATTCCCTCCTACCTGCCCGCATTGGCATTCTGGTAGCAGGTTATACTGCTAGAGTGACTTCAGGGCATCCCTGGAAATCCCTACTGGATTTTGCTGTAAAGTTCAGATTAATTTACCATCTCCTGCTGCATTTCAGCCTGTCTGCTTGCTTTTTTTGCCTTTTTTTTTGTAGACCTTTGTAAACTTGGAAGTAAAACTTGGAAAGTTAAAGCTAAAATAAAACTTGGGAAGCACCCCATTTTGAGATTTAATCTGTTAGAACTAGGTGAACAAAAAGGAACAGACCGAAACTATTCACATAACCAGGCATTCTGGGCTGTACACTATTTTTCTGTATTTAAGCATAAATCCCACCAACACAGGGAAGATGTTCTTTATGAAGAAGCACATCTCTGGGGCAGACCGCTGACTGGTGACAGGATTCACCCCAATCCCTCACACACTCACTTTCTGACAACAACAAAGTTACAGCACTCCATGCCTCAGTTTCCCCTTGCAGAGCAGGCATCAAAAAGACGTGACCTGCCCTATCAGCTATGTACGAGTGTTGACTTGCTCCAGTCTAGCAGACTTCTGGGCAAGTTCGAACAAATGTCAGTGTGGTGTGTCCTGATAAGCACTGGGAAAGGGCACAGGGTAGGGGCTCCTCCCTGCCTTCACCATGAAGCTGTTGCACTGCCGTTAGCCTCTCCGTACAGCTGTTTGTGGCAAAAATGACACATTGGAGAAATTAGTCATTAGAGTGTATCACCCGGCTGCCCCCAGCTGCTGTACACGAACACACACGGAGCCCTACGCACACACACGGAGGCACGCACTGCCTCCAGCCCATTGTGTAGCAGCCCTTTCTCCATCTCCCGTGCTGTCAGCCCCTGACCTTCCTTTCACATGCTCTAATGGTCACTCCAAAACTGCAAGAGAACAGAGTCAACGTAATTAAATAGCCCTAATTTGTCTCCAGGCCTTTCCCCTCCTCCCCCTCCACCTCAGTCTCCCGCGACTTAACTTTTAAAACAGCTGAAGTTTACAACAAATCAAAGCCTCCCTATAGGCCTAGATTGTCTAAATACGGAAAACAGGAAGTGAGTAACCTTCAACGGGAAATTGTTCATCCGATGGAGGCCAAGACCCAAGGCCCGGTGCTTTGCAGTGCTGCCCCAGCACAGGCAGACACACGGCGGGGACCGAACGGACATTCAATGTTTCGCAGGAGGGAGTGGTTTAGGGAAACTTTTACCTCTCTTGCAGTCACGTTGCGGCTTCTTCAAGAAAGGAATGGCTTTTGTGCCTGTGCAGAACAGAAGACGGACAGTTTGGGAGGGTTATTTTTAGGAAGATTGGGGATAAGGTGAGGAGGCAGATAAGAGTTGGAGGAGAAAACAGAGAAGGTGTGCGTGAATCCAAACTAAAACTGCCTCCTGCTTCCTATGAAGGTGAAGATGGCAAGAGAGTACCCCAAACGGTGTTGAGCTGCTTCCAGCTCACAAGGGTGGGAAGAGAATTTGTGCGACAGCCTGCTTGGTGATGAAAAGGAGAACACTTCATTTCCTAGGCAGAGAGAATAATAATTTATTTTTGTAGAATAACTTGCCTACTTCCCCCCGCCAGGAAAGATCTCAAATTATTTTACCGGCTGTTTATCTAAGGCTTATATTATTCACTGCTGAATTGCAACCATTACTGGGGTGGAACACAGCAGCTGTTTAACAACTCAAAACAATGCCCCTTTTTTGCAGAAGGTCATATTAAGATCCTCTCTAACTGAAGGTGAACTTCTTGCTACGTGTCACATCCACTGGAATAAAGCTCTGCTCACAATTACTCTTCTGCAGAATCACAAGACTGCCAAAGATACTCGGATGCACAAACACATCCAAGCCCACCTGAATCCTTTCACTCCAACTCTGCACAAGACTAATGAACCATGTGCCAAAAGTGCCCCCTGGGTCATAGATAACTTTCTTCTGACCCCTTGGAGCCTGAATCTATGCTTATATGCCAGTTATACTCCAGGGAGCTCATGGGATAAGCATGAGCAAGCAAGGCTATTTCTCTATTGAGAAATAGAGAAAAAGAAGGCACAGTCTGATTTGGAGTTTGGAACTACTGTCGAGGAGATGTGGGTTGATTGGTTCTGTCCTGGTTCCTTGCCATGGGGCTGGGAGTGTTTCAGGTGAAGGCCACTGCTAGGACAGATGTGCACATGTGGGACAGTCAGTTTCCAGAGGATATTAATGGACAAGGCATAGCTGGAATTAAACCCATTGGACTGGGATGCTGCACCTCTGCAAGACCAAGGCTTGAGAGAAATGTACAGCAATGGGTAACTGCTGGGTCTTTTGAGAAGTACAGTTAGAGATGAAGCTTCTAGTTAGATCTCTCTGCTGCAGCCTTTCAAATATTGGCCTGAATTTTCCTCTTAAAAATATATTTTAAATACTGTTTTTAGGTAAAATTATTTTCCCTCTTGCTCCTACAGTCCTTTTCTGTAATGATTTCTCCACTTCTCGTAGTTTATATAGGGGAGTAAAACTGGACTTGTGGCATTTGCTTCACAGAGATTTCCCCTCTTGCATAAAGATGAAGTTTAGTTGGTTGTTTTGGTAGCAGACCAGCTGGCTGTGAGAAAGATGCTCTTAATCAAATGGCCTCGCTGCCTCTCTGGGGAGAACTCTGTCTTTTTTCCCATCACAACAGGTTTCCTCTTTGTTCTCTGGTGGGCAGGTGTTGTCCCACTGGGATGTGGAAAAGGGCAGGCTCTGATCCCATTAAAGATAGCCTCATTGGTAACAGATCAGAGGGGCATCCCTAGGTTGTGGGAGACGTTGCCCGTCTTGCTTCACTGGCTGGTGAATAATAGAGCTGACTCTCAGTAATACTTGCAGGGTTTTTAACAGGAGTCCTGTTCTCCAGAGGGACAATAAAAGGGAAAGGAACCCAGAGGGTGATGGCTGTGTCTGGCATTGCCAGAAACCACAGCTGGTCCTGCAAGTGATGGGAACGGAGATGATGTTTCTACCCAGGAAAGATGTAAAACAATTCTCTCTCACTTCTTTATCTGCTTGCATTACTCTCGCTTTCTCCATCATTTCCACAGCAGACTGACTTTGAGGGCTGTGCAGCTGAATTTTGCTCCAGTGGAAGGTGAGGAACAGATAATCCCAGAGATGGAAGCGCTACTGCAAGCCCTGGTCTCAGCCCTTGGTCCTTCCATCTTGAAGGTAACAGCAGCTCAGTTCTGACTCCCTGGGAAAGAAAGATTGCTTGTGGGGGCTAAAGGAGGTCAGGGAGCTCCAACCATATCCCTGGCCAGAATGAGATGACCAGGGATCAAGGGTTGTGACTTGCCCAGCGGAGCCTGTCTGCCTGCAGTCCTGACATAGCACAGGGTAGTTTTTCTCTTGCTGACTTTTTGCTCACAAGAACTAAGATAGGAGCAGAGATCTCCAGTGCATTTCTTTCTCCTGTATTTTCTAAAGTGATGCAGGAGGTGAGTCCAGTGTGCCCACGAGCTACAGACTCCCAACATCTAGAAGAGTCTCTACACCTGCTTAACTCAGAAGCTGTGTCTCTGCCTGCTCAGGTAAGGCAGGATTTGTCTACCTCACATAAGGTTGTGACAATCCATCTGTCTGTGTTAGTGCAGGCCTTGGACATGGTTGCATCCCAAGAATAAAGCTGGATATACGCAGCACCCAAAATAAGCAGCTCTGGCTGCAAACCATACTATAGGCACATTAACAAACCATGCATCAGCAGTGTGGGTCAGAGGCTTGTCCAAACAAAACTGCAGGTCTTACAGACAGTGTGCCAAGCTCCTTGAATTTCCTTTCTTTGGCAAGATCCCTTTGGCCAGTGTCATACCAGCTCCAGCAAAGTTGTCCATGAAGGATCCACACCTGCTTAGCAAAGGCCTTGCATCCTTGAAAGAGTTAACCCAGAGCTCCTGACTCAATGCACAGGAATGCAGCCACCTCAGGTAGAGTCTCACTGGGGCCAGCCTTGAACACCTTCATGGGATCCTGCACAACTCTGGACTCAACAGCAGCTGCACTTGGTTGTGTCAGAACTGACAAGAACAGAGATGGTTCCAGCATGTTAAGACAGATGGCTATACTTTAACATGTTCATTTCACCTTTTTTTTCTACATCCTTCCACGGTGCCACATGGAAATTACACTCCTTTTGGCCTACGCACCCTGCACCAGTTGGACATCTTTTCATCCACGTCCTCTTTCTTTGTGCTCTCTTTCCAATGTTTCATTCCCTCATTTACATCCTTGCCAAATTCAGCTCTGTGGCTCACAGCCAGTCTCCTTTACTCCAGCAGCCCTAGGGCCTGGGAAGCCTGGTCATTCTCCTTGTGAAGCCACCACTGCGAGCCGCTCCTCCGCGCAATCCAGCCCTGCCACCGCTAGTCCTGCCTGAAATCACCGCCCCTGCTCAGCATTCCTGCAGGCTACTTTCACTTTTAGCTCTGATGCCGAACAAACCCAGCTCTCTCTTCACATACACGTATGTGTGTATTTATATACATATCCTCGCCGCAGAAAGAGACCTATTTTGCAAGGTTTAATATGCTCTGAGTTCTGCTGTGGACTCTTCCTCTTTTATTGCAGCTGTGGTTTTAGGGCAGGCTTTGTGGGTTTGAGAGAGTCCTTGGATGCCTTGGGAAACGTTCTGCAAAAGCTCCAAGCATTCTGCACTCCAGCCACCAGGTCCTGAAATCTCTGTGCACAGGTTTTCCCCTGTTTAAATGAACTCAAAATCTACTTGCCTTTCAGGCATAGTTTCTGATTAATACTACTTAATTATGCCTGCAGTGTCAGGCAAATAAACAACAGAGCCAGGTGGACTCCCTCCTACATCCGTGGCAGCTCTAACCAAGCCACAACACGGCATCAGGGTGCTCTGAATGGACTAACAAACACCACCTCACAGACACAGCAGCCCCGGGGTGGCTGGTGTAAGCTGCTCTGCCACAGCTCTGGAGAGAATTAGATCTTACCTGCTATCCTTAATATCTCAGTCCATGGCACAGGAAAAGCAGTAGTATCTACCTTGTAGAAAACAAGGGAGAGCCTGCAAGCACCAAAAACCTGTGAAACAGAAACACTTGTCTGCCCCTCCTGTGCTTGCCCTAGTTAACCAAGAGGGAAAGTAATTCTGTCTTAGGAGAGATGAGGATTAACCTAACACACCTGGGTACCACCTGCTGCTTTAGTGGCTTCAGCTCACTGTTTTGTGACAAGCTGGGTGCTTGGCAGCAGCATCTCTTTGAAATGCCAGGTATACTGCTGTAGGTTAGGAAAACCCTTGCTCCAGTACAGAGCAATTGTCAGTATGCATGAAGACAAGCTTCCTGGGGTGGGCTAGGAGCAAGAAGGGGACAACTTGTGAAGAGAAATGCTTCAACCACAGCACAAATCATGCCTTTGCTCCTAACCAGCTAAACAGCAACTTGGCCCTGCAGCGTTAGAGCAGCCTTGAGGTGGCTCTGACAGGCAAAGCACACAAATGCTGTGAAAAAAAAAATACACAAAGCAACAGAAACATCTCACAAGGTCTAAAAGCACAGCTGTTCAGCCTTGCCTATTTGTATGGGAAGTGGGAGCTGTGGCTCCAGAACGTGGAACTGGCAGGCAGCATAGGAAAGGAGAGGGAGGCGAGGTACATGGCTTAGGAATTTGCAGCCTTCAAGTTCCCTCTCTCCCACCTCCTCCTCTCTGCAGGAAATGAAAGAAACCTCTTTTGTGGAAGGAGCATGGTAGGTGTGCAAGCTTGAGTGTGTGCTGGGGAGCAGCCTGGCCTCACGGGCTCCTTCCCGGCGTGCAGGCGAGTGTGCAGGGCCGTGTGTTTGCACTCAGCCTGTGCTGAGTTGCGCTGAAGCGCTCAGGGCCAGCCCAGGGCCGTTTCTCAGAAGTCTCCTCATGCATGTCTGAAAAGGTGGATCACGCAACGGAAGCAGTGAAACCACCAGCATGCCCAGGCCCCAAATGACTGCCTCTTCACATTTTTTTTTCTTTCTTTTTTTTTTTTTTTTTTAAAGCACCCCCCTACTTCTTCCTCCTTCCCTCCCCCACTCTGTCCTGCTGAACCACAGCCCTGGAGCTGCAGGGCCTGATACTGGAGAAGAGCAAAGGGTGCAAAAAATGTCCATGGTTGCTGCAAAGAGTGATGCTGGGGGCCAAGGCTGGCAACACTGGCTGTGGGCATGGCCATCTGTAGCTGCTGCACTCAAGCCTGAGCACAGACTAGAGCGGGCAGCCAGCTGCCAGCTCTGGCAAGACCTGCCTGATGCCAGGGAGAGAGAACCTGAGGAGGGAAGGCAGCCCACATGCTGCCCCTCATAAACCTCCCTCCTCCCTGCCTCCATCCTGCTGTCTGAGCATCCCAGCCCTTGCCTCCATGAAGGCCCAGGCCTGGGGGAATGAGGTGGTAAGGGCAAAGGGAGCTGGCAGTGGGGTAAAAATTCTCAATATAGTTGTCTTTCTCCCTTCTTCAAACCACAGTGAGCTGGTTGCCCTCTCTCAGGGTGAGTGGCACAGGCTGCAGGGCTCCAGCGGCCCTTTCTTATGGACACCACTTACCCCAGCAACCTCCCAGGCGCTGACACAACACAGGAAAAGTTCACCTGTGACTATTCTCCAAGGGGGGGGTCTTTCAGCCTCAGTTTCCACAAGAACAGGGGTAAAACAATGGGCTGTTTAGCCCCATCCCCACCCACCAAGTTGCACGGCCCAGTAGGTATGGGAAGGAGAGGAAAAGCGTGGCTGGAGATTCCACTTCTGTTTACACCTCTTTGTTAGCAGTAAAAGTTTCCTCTCACCATGCTGGGTTCTGAGGCAGACTGAGGAGTGAGAGGGTGGCCCAAGCCCCCTCCATCTGCAGCCTAAAATCATTGTGGTCAGGACTGGCTGCCTCAGCCCCGCAATGGAAGACAAGTCTCCGTCATCCCCCCATGGGCTCTCACTGCCCCAACCCACAGCATCATCATGGCTTCTGCCACATTCCCCTCAGGAAAACACACCAGATTCCCACCATGTGCCACAGATTTGTTCCTCTGAGTGTGAGGGAACACCCCATTTCCCACCTGAGCCCCAGCAGGAGCCCCTTTGGAGATATTGCTGTTGGCACAAGAGGTAAAATACATTAGAAGAAAATAAAACCTGCTTAAAGCCATCAAGGTAAAGGCAAACCCAGCTTAGAGGCAGGGAGAAAAAACTGGGGACTGAGAGAATAAATGGAAAGGGCTGTCCAGAGAATCCCATTGAGAAGACATGCCAAGATGTTATAAAAACCCAAACTCTAGAGACACTGGAAGGCATTGAAAGCCAAGATCCACCTTTTTAAATAGTGCAGAGCCCACATTCAGCCCTTCTAGTTTTCTGGGTCAAAATTAAACCCTATGATAATAACATTTTTTTAAAGATATAATTGTTATTTTGCGTGTTTTCTCTGGAACAAAAGGTATTGGGTGAAAGAAGGGAACTGGCAGAGTAGGTGGGAGTCTAGCAAGTGGGAGAACAAATTCAACACAGTCAAAAAATTAATCTAGTGCCAAAGGAGAAAGGCAAATACATTGAAGGGAATTAAGAATTTGAGCAAGTAAGGTGCCATGTGAGGCAGTCCTGAAATCTACCCATGTGTAAGGCAGATAGGGTCCTTATACACACCGTAAGTAAGGTGAGAGAGAAAAAGAAGAGTAAATAAAGAAGAATGCAAGAAATAAGAGTGTGCAAAGCCTGCTCAGAGATCTAAGGATTAAAAAGAAAACCTTTAGTAGAAATGGAAAACAGGGAGGCAACCAAACAAGAATATTCAGTCAGTTAAGGCTTGCAGGGAAAAGATAAGGGCAGCAAAAATGCAGAATGAGTTAATTATAGCCAAAGGGATTAAGGAGAATAAGAGGCCTTTTACAAATATATCAGGGGAAACAGAAGCACTAGGTAGAAGGTGGGTCTGTTAATAATAGGTCAGAGTAGGGAAGAAAAATAATGAAACAAGGGGACAAATCATGCCAACGGCAGTGTGGGCATCTTCCTGTTACCAGCTTGTCTATGACCTCCAAGCCAGCACGACAGGTCCGTTAACTGGGACTGGTTTCAACCCAGAGACTCCTCATCCACAAGGGCAGATCTGAGCTGCCATCACAGTAGACTTGAGTATGGAAATGTGCCACGAACCTCCCTATGCAGTGACTGACACCTTCCTGAAGAAATCAATATATTTTCAGTGATTAATTGCCTGAGCCCAGTTTTTTTTGTGTTGTAGGATGCTGGAGAAAACACATACACCAAGGCAAGGGTATAGAAGTGGTGCAGTGGCCTTGGAAGAAGACCTGATTAAAACACACCAGTGGGTGATAGACTAACCAACTATGGGCTTCTCATCAGCTCTTGTGTCTTGGCTTGGCTGTTTCCTCTTTGACTGTGACTCACTAACCCCCCTTGAAAGCAACAAGAATAAAATCCAGTAAACCCTTTGGGGCTGGAATCAGGGATTTGCAACTATTAGAACTTTGCAAAACTTGCATCTCACTGATTTATGGGACAGATTCTCACCTCCTAAGAAATTTTGCGCAAGAATTTTAAATATTTCAGATATGCACACATTCCTGTTGTCAGGATTTTGGCTTCCTCCCTCTCCAGAAATAAAGTTTGGCTCCAAATCCCAGATTTCCCTCTCAGTTTCTATAAAAACAAGAGATTCAGTTATGAAAACTACAGCCTATATATGTTTTCTCAAAGTCAAAAGACAACTATCAGGAGACAGAAACTGTTTCACTCAGCTCTTTCACAGGAGGAAACCCATCGCTCTCCTGTCTGCCCGTGGGCATGTTTTACATACTGGAGGCTTTCCTTGAACAAGACCCCTCAGGCATCCTCCAACCCCCATCTGCCAGGGAGTCACACGGTGAAACAAAGGCCCAGCTCCTTTGTCCGAGGAGACAAGGTGCCAACCTGCCTGTCTCTGTTTACCAAAGGGAGGGATGTTAGCAGGGTGAGAATGAGGGGCTGGGACCATCGCTGGGTGGGGGCCATTTGTCCTCTATTCCCGGCTCTCCGGCGCTTTCCCGTCCCTGCTGTCTCTCTCTGATTTTCATGTCTTGTCAGCTTGGCTTTTTGAAATGCTTTAGGTAGTTATTTAGGAGGCTGCTGATTAAAAACAAACAAACAAACAAGCAAACAAATAAACAAACAACTAAATAACTCTATTTTTGCAAGAAAGGAAAACCAGGGAATGGCCTCATAGCCCAGACTCCCAGAAGCGAATTCCCTACAGCTCTGTCCACTAAAGGTACAGGGTGCTTTGACACACAAACTCCATGGTAAAGCAAATGCACACACACAGCTCATACCTTTTCTTTTACTCCATGCTTGCCTTTTCCTGCATCACTACCTGATCTCCTACAGAGAGGACACTTGGGACCGAGTCCTAGGACAGACCTGGCAGTTATACCACTAACCGAGCCATGCCAATAGACACTGGTTTGGAGATTAGAGATGACCTCTCATAGACAGTTTTCAATAGCATGATTTTCTACCAATATGTGTCCCTGCATGGGGCTGAACCAGAATAGTTTTGGTCAGACCGGAAGGTGAATGAAAGCCTGCATTTACAGAGGCTTTCACCTAGAGCGCATCCCTGCATATACCTGCTGCACACCCATGGGAGCAGCACGCTCACCTCAAGCCACACGTTTGCACACTTAACTGCATCAGAAATGTACAAAACCAGTCAGCAAAATGCATGAGACAATGCTGTAGCAATACCGAAAATGATGCTTCTTGTATCGATACTTTCCTTCCATGCTCATCCTCCTTATCCTTGAGACCACGCAAATGACAGAAGACACTGTCAGTCTTCCTCCATTTTTACCTATGTTCTACATTACAGAATGAAGTCAGTGCTCTCTATCTCCCTGCTGTGTCCTTGCACTTTCAACCCAAGTATGTAAAACTGCACAAGGAAGGAGAGGTTAAAATAACAGCACACCATAATAAAAGACAGATAATATACTGTCCTTTATAGGTCTTCTCCTTACACCACTGGTTCTTTTACCAGCATGATCACTGTTGGGTGTTATGTTAGAGGGAGTTTCCACGGAGATGCTGAGCGGATTAGAGGAGCTATAATAAATAAAAATATATGCCATTGTTTTGTATTGCATCCTCAAGCTGAGGAATGACACATGGTGACGCTGAGTGTTGCTGTCTATAGGAGATACATTTATGTTTGCCTGTCTCTTGCAGCTAGCCCAACAGCATTATATCATGAGACCTTGTGCTTCCTCTGTCCACTTGGGCACTCAGGATTTCAAACAGGAGCAGCAGGATTGCAACAGCATTGCTGCTTCCCTGGCTTAGACCCTGCTGGTCTCCTGACTCACTCAGCCTCTTCCTCCCCTGCAAAGGATCTTGCTGCAATAGACTTAACCTGCCTTTTATTTTTCCTTTCCTTTTGAGCACTTTTCCTGTGTCTCCCAGCTGCTCAGGAAATGGTTTGTAAAATCCCACCAGGAGAAGAAGTGGTGTTACAGGGAGAGAAGGTGGTAGAGCCTAAACCAAGAAGCATCAGCACCAAAAGCAGCAGTGACAGTGAAAGGCAGCGCTTTGAATGATCTCATGAATCAACCACGACATTATCTACAGTGAAATGCCTGGGAAGGGGTTTCCCATGTCCTACCCTGACCTGGAAGGCTGAATCCACAGGGGCCTGAAGGGCATTTTGATTGCTGAAGACAAAGGCTAAATAAGAAGGAAATGATATTTTATTTAACGTCTGCATCAGGCTGGGGGCCTGAGGGAAGGGTAGAGGCAGGGGGTGGTTACAGAGGCATGGGGATAATACAGGGGATTCATAACAGATAATTCAGTGCCATATGGGCTTGCACTAAAGCAGCATGTCCCACTGCAAAGCCCTTTTCCCTTGACACGCTGTCAGTCGCTACCAGGGAGGGCAGAGCCTTGCACACAGCCCAGCCTCCTCCATCAGGGCTCTGCTCTGCCATACTGTCTGCTGTTCGGTGCCAATATGGAATTTCCTTTCGGGAAAGGGCTGCAATAATTGTCTCTCTTATTTAGACAATGCTTTCCAGACAACGTGCTAGAGCCTGGAACCCTTATACAGGCAAAGCTCCCAGGGACACCCTGACTTGGCTTGAAAGTCAGCTAGGGCTGCGAGCACCCAGCATTATGCAGGATCAGGCTGCAGGATGGTAAACCTGAGGGTGCAGGAACCTGTAGGTGCCCCATTCCCAAAGTGTAGCGGGTGGCTATAAAATAAACCAACATCAAAAGGACTTTGGAGTGGTGGTGTGTGGTGAACTTACCTCCTAGTTTACATGGCATTAGAGCTACAAAGGCCTTAAATGCTTTCCTGACATGACATTCCTGTAGGAAGTTGCTGTAGATCACCTGAGGACCTAGATGATGTGGTGGGTGGGTGGGGAAGGGCTATCTAGCAGGGAGGGACTGGGAGGGAAGGCAGGGGAATGCAACTGTGCCTCTAAGGGAAGGTGAGGCCCATACTATCCTGGATGGTGGGCTTTATGCAATAATGCCCTGGAGGAGGGGTGAGGGCCATAGCTGTGCAGTACAACCTGTGGTGCCAGCAAGGTGAGGCCTGGCGTTTGGAGTCCACTCTGGTCTTTCTCTGATGAGTCTAAGAGCCTCAATGCAGGGAAGATAACATGCATATCTGAACATCTCCAGCTCTTCTATGAAGCTCAGCCTTTCCAGGACTGTTCTCTCTCAGTTTTTAGTCAACACAGAGATACAAACAGGGTGGATCAGAGAACCAGAGGGGTGAGAAATGGCAAAGACCTTCACTCCATATCGCTTCCTCTGGTATTTCATCAGACCAAAGAGACATACAATGGCACTTTATCACTTCCTTTGGGAGGTAGTTTCCATACTTCTTATGCACCCAGAAACAGGTTGTAGTTTGCCAGATTTCTCTTTCACTGTAGGTAGAAAATAGTCATGGATGTCAATATGAATTTTTACAAGTGCAAAGGACTTAAAAATGACAAGCCCTCCCGTCTTCCCACAGTACCAAAATATCACACGTCAAAGATCCTCCTGCTGAGAGATGAATTCCCCCTTCATGCAGCATTCAAGGACTGAGGATTGTTCCAAGCGTTTCTATTTCAGACTCTTGGTCTTTGACCAAATCATTGCATTTCAGGCTTGTGCTGAAGACCTGAGGACCATATTTGTTTGTAATCCCTTTGCACTTACGGGCCTAGCCTAGCCACAGCCCCCTGTACTCAGAGATATTCAAAAGCAACAGAAAACCTCAGCCTTTCCTAAACATGTTTCCCCGATACCTGTTGCCTAAGAGGTCCTGGATACTTTGGGGGCAGGTCAGGCACACCAGTTCTCCAGCTCTGCTGTGTAGGGAACTTACAGCACAAATTGATCTGTGGGGAGCATGACCCAAAGTGTCAAAACAGGGCCTTTAACATTTTCCACTGTCACCAAACCTGTTTGACTGAATTGCAGGTTAAAAAGGCATTGTGTCTATAATTGTTGGGCTTTAGAGAGCATGTCTTTTCCTTTAATGAAATACCTTGCTCATTCCTTTCGAAAAGGAACCAAAGACTTCTCAGGTTTATGATAAAGTTGTAAAAATTTTATTTACCCCATATTTCCTGCTGGGTTATTTATGAGGCATTTTGTCAGCTCTCATAAAACTGCCTAGTAAAATATATTTTCTTACAAAAAAAATAAAATCATTTGTGTGGAACATCTTGAGAGCAGCAAGGACAGAGTTAATGGGATACACACACGTTCAGACCCTGGGAGAAAACAAAACAGAACGAAAGCCAGGCATTGTTGTGCTGCATTAGTTAATAATAGCTTTAGAGCTAAAATCCTGCTCCCACTGATCTTACTGGAAGTTGGTCCTTAATGTAAAATAATCAGAGAACCAGCTGCCATGAATTGTAGAGCCCCAAAATGAATGTGAAATGCATCAAAGCACCCAGAAAACACACTTCTCCCATTGGAATTTCACAAGAAACACCAGCTCAAGAATTTGTCTTTAAAATATGGTGGCTAACATTTATGTAACTCAGGGATGGATGCAAATCATCATTCAGAGCTCAAATCCAAGGATCGTTATTGCTAATACAACAACTTTTACCTAGTTAAGATTCAAGATGCAAGAAATTAATGTTCTTGATGGAAACCTGGAGGAAATCCCATCTTGGTAGTTGCTGTCGAACAAACACCCTGGGCACAGGAAAATCACAACCCACCCACTCCAGGTACAGCTGGGGCACATTTACCTCTCTTCATAGCTCTTCAATTTTTGTCACATGCTCACATCTGCTCTGTTCTCCATGGTCTAAACTTCTGCATTTTTTTTCCAAATCCCAGTGGGAACCTTGAAGCACTAAGGTTCTTGTGCAGCTTTACCCCAACACTTACACCTGCAGGTAGGTATGACACAGGCAAAAAAGTTCTTTCCGTGAGGCTGCTCAGCCTGGCTCACTCCGGAGCTCAGCAAAGGTATTCTAGCTTGGAGGCACCAGGAATATAAAGGAAACAAGAAAACAATGAATAAAAGGAAAAAAAAAAAGAGAACCAGGGAGGGTTGTTTTTTAAAAAACAACAACATCTAGATGCTGGGAAGTGGTCAGAGGTTCTTTGTTCTGTGCCTGTACAGCACTTAGCACAACACAACCCTAAATTACAGCTGAGCTCCTTGCTCCTGCTGCTGTGCAAAAGTAATGAAGCAGCAGCTGTACAGGGAAAGAGGCAAGCAGCCAGATTTGCAAAGGTATTTGAGTGTGTAGAGACATAGAGGGATATTTATTTATGGATGCTGGTAGAGGTGCTATTTCCTGGGGGGGGGGCAAGGGGCAATAGGTTCACAGCTCCACCACTTTGTCAATGCCACCAGGTGTTATCGGTGTCTTTAGGTATAGACAGTGCTAAGTTTACCACTTCTCTCAATAAGATTTGTTTTTTAAAAGCCACTTTTCTGTTGGGCTTGCTCTCCTATGTGTCTGAAAAATACTTTTTGCGTTGCAAGGTTCTGCCTCAGTCACACGCCGCGTGACAGCATTTAGCAATATGACAGGTCCGTGCTGTTTTGGACACACACAGATCTTGGGACGTGCTTTCCTTTTGCACAGTTAGGTTTCTCAAGGGAGGCAGAGGGGTCAGAAGGTGTCTCGGTGACCCTGGGGCCTGCAGATGGCAATAAAGCCCTCTCAGCCTGCTGGTGGTGGTGGGAAGGTGGGGGAACTACCAGCTAAACTGAGCAGGAGTGGCTCCCAGGAGAGCAGAGAGGATGTGCACCAAGTGGGATGTACTAGACCTGAGCTTTAAAAAGCAGTTCGGGAACTGGCTGTGATTTTAACGGACAGTTGAACCAAACTGGACCAAAGTTCCTCCAGCTCAGCCCTGCCAGAAATGTCTGTTAGAACAGAAACTGTGCTCTACAACTGCTGTATTCTCTCTAGGCTGAACTAAGTTCATTACACTAATCCATCAAGCAAATTTGAATTGGACTCACCCAGAACTTTTGTCAGTTGTCTAGAAACAGATGCAGAGGAACTCCAATGCAGGGAGTCTGGAGAGGAGCAATGTGTCTAAAGGCTCTCTGGATGTGATTCCAAGTGTTGATTAGGTGGAGTTGGAGGAGGAAAGCCATTTCTATTCCAGATATCAAACAAGCTCTCAGGGAAATTCCTTCTATAGCTTAATTCATTTAAAAAGAAAACACCTTTGCCTCCAGCTTTCAAGAGGTTTTGGCATCATTTACAACCAGCACAGTCAGTTGTTCCAGAATCAACAGTTTGGTCAATGACTGACAAGGAAGGGCTGCTTTGCCTCAGTGCACCAGGGAGAAACCAGCAGACATGTGGCAGACACCTTATTTGCACTGGTGGGACTAATGCCTTTGACTCAGCTTGCGAAAGGTGAGCTGGCAGGATGTTAGCATACTGCACGCTTTAACAAACCCCTGGTGATGAGAGAGCTGCTGGCTCCTGAGCAATCTGGCCCAGAGGGAAAGCTTCTCCCCACTCCACTGGACTGTTGCTGCTAATGGGGCAAATTCCAAAATTAAAGCTACAAGAAGTGTCTCCTTTCACTTCAGGCACGCTCAGAAAATAGGGTGCTTAAGCTGGAAAGCTGGCATGGGTGTTGTCCTTTGCAGGGCCGACATAAAGGGGGGGCAGATAGCAGAGATGTGCAATAGCCCACCCTGAGGCCTCTAAAAAGCTGCCATCAATAGAAGTCCCTGTCAAATGACTCCAATCATAGGAGCAGACAGGAGGCTCACAGTTGCCTTTTTCTTTTTTCCTCCTTTGCAACAGGCTGTGTTATTTTGCTCTCCCACTGCCAACTGGCATCAGTGACCAATTTATTCACATCAAACACAAAGATATGGGTTGTCTGAAGCCAAGCAGGACCCTTGTCTAGGGAACACTCTGGAGCTACTTAATAAAGTTTAGAGACCAGAGAAGCATCCAGGCTTTCCCACCATAGTAGGAGAAGATGAAATTCTATGATTGTTTGTGTTTGAGTGAAACTCATATAAAAAGAGGATTTGGGATCCTGGGGAAGCTTTAGAGCTGAGTCTGACCTTAAGCTGTGTCTCTGCAGAGCATTGTATGCTCTCACACTGTGTTCCCAGCACCCACTCTGGGAAGTCAGCCCTCATTCACATCCCTCTTACTTAGGCCCATGGAGGGATTCAGGGAGGCAACAGTTACTTTATCCTGTAGTTAGTACAAGATCTTTTGGGGCCTGTGGTCCAGACAACTTAAAAAAAGCTGTGCCTATCACGGGCAGACAAACATGCAGACGCTCTGCATCCCATTATAGCTCTATTTCTCCAGTTATGCAGAAGTCACAAAGCGGTTTGGATCCCTGTCTTCTCCCATTGGGCTCTCTCACTACCCCTGATTTGAGCACATCTGCGATATTTAACCTATTCTTCTCTCGTTTTACTCCACACAGTCTTTATTGCAGTGCTCATACTTTTCCAAAGAGCACTAGAAGGAGCAGACAAGTCAAGTTTAGCATATGGGTTTGGCTTTGAATGACAGAAATCTCATAGGACAAGCAATTTTCATAATTCTGTCCTCATTCAGGATTAAAGTTCTGTTAGCCTGGTAAGTCGGCTGCTATTTGGACCTGAACAAGGTCCTACTTGCTTGAGATTTAACCCAAATTTGTAACTAGCAGCGACAGTATGAGATCTAGGAATTCATTCGGAGCAGCCAACAGCCCAGATGCGTTCTGGAGATAACAGGTGAAGGATCTGAATTTATATTTCCTACAACCACAGACAAGTTCATTAATGCTAGAGTCAGCCTATGTGGCATCTTTCAATCTTGATAAAAACAAACTGGGTTTGGGTGTTGGTGGTTTCTTTCTAGCAGGACCACTGGGGGCTGTTTTAAATTTTTAAATCTTCAAAATACTTACAGGGTGGGAACTCTTCCTCCAAACCTTCTTCAACTCACATTCACAAGTCACTCTTAGAGATGATGAGATGCCTTTCCCTTATAGGCTCCATGAATTTTGGTGTCATTCTAGATATCATAGCTTTGGGTAGAGAATATTGTTAAAACTGTGGCACAACCACAGGCTTGAAGGTGAAACATATAACAATGCTTTTGGCTCAAGGGGTGCCAAGATGGTCTCAAATGCCATCTGGCACAACTTCATTGAGCATAAAAGAACTGACAATTAAAGAAAAAATTAACCATGGGACTGACTAGTTACCTTTTTCCTGCCAAATTATCCTGGTTTTACCTACTATATCTCTATGAGGAATAACTAAAGAGACTGAGTCGTTTCAGTCTGGGAAGTAAATAAGTGAGAGAATATAATAGAGGTCTATAAACTGCTGAGTGGCACTGGCAAAGGTAAACCAAGAACAACCGTTCATCACCTTTTCCGGCAGAGGTAGGGAGCAACCAGGGAAAGTAGGAGGAAGCAGAGTCAGCACAAAGAGAAGGCAGCATCTGGGCAATGCATGCTACAGCCTGGCCCCACTGAGTCTCTGTTTTGAAAAATAATCCTAACGAAGGCTACCAGCCCTGACAGGGCCCAGTTGAACAAGCACCAAATCTCTGCATGCTTAACTGAAGTGCAGGTCTGGTTAATGACAGGGAACCTTTGTGAGAGGTTGCCTCAACTCTAAGGAAGGCAGATACTTTCAGTCAACCCTAAAAATAAAAGAATTTTAGCCTTTTTGTTTCCCTGAAGTGACATAAAAATGGGTTATGAGCCTTTCACCGCTCCTGGATAACAGCAATACTTACCAGTCAGAGCATTGCATAGGTTGGTTCAAATTCTCATGCTGCAATCCTGATTTTACTATTAGTTAATTATATGGCATTACAAAAAACATCTTGGTGTGTGGAGGGCAACAAACCAGCAATAGCCAGGGGCCTGTAGTCTAAAATTTGGTTCAACGTGTCAGCTTCTAGGTGAGAGTGATAGCCTTTGCCTGCTGCTGTCTCAGGAGGACAGGACTTCATGTAACACTGCAGAGGTTTAGGGGTGCCCAAGTATTAATTGTGCATATTTGAGTCAGGCTGAGTAGTTTAACCCCCAGCTTTTCAGGGTAATTTGGCAGAAGGCAGAACCATCTGCAAACTGAGAAATGCAAACAGCGAGGGAAAACATTCAGTTTTCCATTCTGAAAGAAAATGCAAATCTTTTTTTTTTACTTGAATGTTAGTGCCATTCTTCTCTGATTCTACACCTTCTGGCACAGGAATGATGAAACCAGTCTAATCTCAGTAACAGGCTAAGGAATGCTTAGGCTTTCTGAAGTCCCAGCCCACTTGGTTAGCTGTATTTCTGAGACAGAGAAACAGCAATCCTTCTACTTTTAACATCAATAACACAAGTTATTCTCCCAAAGAATTATTATCAACAATTCCTTTGCTATATTTACAAAGAAGCAGGGCTATTCTTAGAGAAAACACTAAAAAAGCCATTTTATTTAGCTTTCTTGGCAGTTATACAAAAATGTAAGGAATGTAGTCAGTTAAAAACATCAAATCCTCAGCACGAGCCTATAAGAGCTTTCTAATGCATATTTACAGTATAGAAAGCAACCACTTTCCTGTTTTGTAGAACAAACAGGGAACCTTCTCTTTTCCTCCTAGTGTTCCTGAAGATTAAACATTAAGTTTGACACAGAATGCTGCTTTTAATGGTGTGGGTTGTAAACTTTTAATGCCTAGAAAATAGGACTTTATACTACAGCCTTCTTTTCCTAAAAAGGAATTGGAGGCAAATTTTACTGCTGGTTTTAGGAAAGTTCTGAATTGGCAGCCCAGGATATCTAAAATACCCCTTTAGCCACAGCTTGGTTTGCCATAGGGAACAGCAATGCTAACTTCTTCCATGCTGCTCCTCGGCAACGGCAAGGCAAGGACATGGACCCCAGAGAGGGGGGATCGCTCAGGTCCCACAGTGTCACTAGTGGGATGAGAGAAAAAAACTGCAGTCCCATAGGGAGACCCAGCTCAGTGTGGGGACACTGGGATTTGGGAACACAAGCAGGGGACTACACTGTCAGTATCTCAATACTTTGCCCTAGCCTCTGAATACTATCAGGAAAACTCTCTGTCTTAAGGGCATTACTTGCTGTTAAGGAAGGAGACTGTGTGGGCATCCAGTTCACAGCATTCCTGATGATGCTGAAAAAAAAAAAGAAAATAAAAAACATGGGTTATTTCTCCAGGTTTAAGAGGTAGTTAGTGGGTTTGGCTCTTACCTGGTGAAAATGGACAAATGGTACCCATGTTACTTTTATTGCTCTGAAGATTTCCAAATCGACCTGACAATACCTCCTTTGAAGAGTCTATTCCATGGAGAAATGAAGAAACTCAGCCTTTTGGGATTTTGTAAATTAACTGGTACAGACAACATACTGCGAAGAACAATCCTCCACAGGTAGGGATGCAGGTATTCAACTTCTCCCTCTTTTTCAGCTATAAGTCAAAACACCCACTGTTTCTCTGAGTTTTCCTGTGTTGGAGGCCTCCTGGTCTCCTGAGTCAGATTGAAATTAAAGATCTGGAAAGGCTCCAGATCCTACTCCCCGTACTTCAGATTATCCCAGGTCTCCCAGGTTAAAGGAAGACTGGAATCATACTCCTGTGTTCTCTGTCCTCTGAACCATATCACTCTTTGTTGCTTTTCTGTTGCTAAAAAGCCTGTTGTTTAAGATAGGTTTTCAGTGAGTCCTTCCCGAACCTTCCTTGGGGAGGTGATAAAACTGCCTTTGAAGCACTCTACAAGTTTTTGTTTTCAAAACCAAAGTATTTCCCAGTTCCCATTTTCCTATCTTTATACAAGATAATGACTGAAAAGAACAAAATCCTTCCTTGTCCTACACTGAGTCAGTGCTCCAAAACTGGAACTGAGTTTGGATTCCTTTGCCCAAATAGTGCTGTCCACAGCCCTGAGATTTTCATCCTCCTCCCAACCAAAAAGGCAGCCTCCTTCTCGTCAGGCCATTCAAATGTGCCACAGCCCTGACACTGCCATGGGAAACAAATATGTCACACAATCATTCCGTAGCGCAGTATGCCAGGATCTGACAAATGAGCCCATCGTGATGCCCTGTCTCTCTGTTGGCACATGCCAAAAGCAACAGGAGAGCAGCTTGGCTCCCACTACCTTGCCGTGGCACAAGGCAATGCCAGGTCGGAACAAATCCTAAAATGGCCCATAATCACACTGCAGTGAAGGGACAGTGCCTGGGGGAGTACTTGCTCCTTGTGGCAAATGATGCAACCCCAACCAGGATTTCTATGGGCTTTTGTGATTTGTACCATAACCATATGCTTCTCTTTTTAGTTCAGAGTGATCAGACCAGAGCAAGCCTCATCCGGAGAAAAGCAGGCAAGAAAACAACCGCACTTGAAGCGAGGGAGAGGAAACGAGAGATTCGTTCAGGTCTTTGGCTCTCATTCGCTGTCATGTAACAGTTTCATCATTGTAGGAAGTGTCAATAAGATACCAACAGGGTAAACAATTGTCAGACAGATTTTCACAGAGCCAGTTGACTGGACCATGGCTGCTTTGTACACAATGCCAATGCAGTGTCATTTCTAATGGGGGAATTTATACAGTGTAATTATGTCAGAATTTGCTCCAGGCTACACACTGTTGCATTATAAACCTGGCCATTGCCGTGTGATTAGTCAGAGCTTTAAATAGCACTGAAAGTAATTATATCAAGCAAGACGAAGAAAAGCGGTGCATTCCAGTGCTTGCCACATACCAGCCCCTGAAGGGGGTTAGCGAATGGTGGTGTCCCCTTTATTGCTGGAAGTCTCAATACCTTAGGCCACATCCCGATCTCCTGACTCACAAACACTTTAAGGACCCTCTTAGTTTGGTAATTAAGGAGCAGAGGGGAGTTTATGCGAGTTACGATAAGATTCCCAGATGATTGGATGTAGATGCACACGATTGAAATGCAAAGAGCTTGGGGGATGTCCCACATAGTAGCACACGGCCAAAGGGGCTTTGCATCAGAAGGATCTCACTGCATGCTTGTAGGCATAGGTGGATGTCAGGCATCTTGTCACCAGTGGCCTGAGGGTTAAAGGCTTCTCCAGGTCTGGTGTGGCCACAGAGAAAAGGCTTATTTTCCTCCTTATGGTGCCACTGGAATGAGCAAAGCACTTCAGGCCTGCATGACCATGGTATTACCTTGCCAGCTCTTTACAAAGGAGAGAGGTCCATCCAGGAGGGGTAGAAGAAGGATCTAGAAGAGAAAGCGATCACTGGATTAAGGGTGAGCAGATCACAAGGTTGTGCAATGCTCCGATTTAGCGCTTTCCATCAGAAGAGCCCTAATTCCCATTTCGTAGAGAGGAATAACAGATCGTTTGCTTTCCAGGTTGTGCTGAGCTTCAGTCCTGTGAGTGGGACAAAGAAGGATGGTGTCTCCCTTGCTTTGGCCCTGGTTTCTCAGGGCACACTGTTCCACTTTATAGCAGCTCTCCTGAGGGCTGTTACAATGGTTGGGAATTGCTGTCACACAGCACCTTTTAGCTCGCTCAGTCCTACCTTCTTTCTTTGCTCTGTGTCACATAGGGTGTTTCCCCCTTCACTTTACCTTCTGTTTCCAGTAAATGCTCAGCTGGATCTGAAGCAATGCATGGAGATTGTAACTCTGAAGAGCTCATGGGATTTAAGGCATCTGAAATGTTGCAACCAAAGCACAGCCAGAGAGGCTGCTATTGCTCATGCCCTACAGAATCTGCTGTAGAGGAGGCTGGGATACTCAAGCACAGACAAACATTTAGAAACCAGGTGGATAATTCACAAGAAATCTCCACTACTTCTGCTTCTACCTGGCCTGAAGAGCTACAGAGATCAATAACTACTTGTGATGTCCCAACATTTCTGCTTTTGTCTGCGATGGGAATTAAATGAGGCACTAGATTGACAATAGAAATACCAGAATGTCAGAGGATAGCCAAATCTTTCCAAATCTCAGCAAAAAAAAATTTCCTTTAGTTTTATGAGCAGACATTCAGAATAGTTTTCACTTGCTCTGGACTGATTTACCCTGCCCCTCATGAAATGGTGACTGAAGCCCTAGGTTTTACATCCTGTTGCAGCTGCAGTTGAGCTCTGTGCAGAGGTGTCTGTCCACTGCTGCTTTTCATGGCTCCGATCCAGAGACTGTCACCTCTTCTGATCTGCCAGCATAGCTATTTGTGTTGTCAACTATTTGTGCCATCACTTCCCCAGCTCTATCAAAATAGTCCTGTTTACAGAAGACCTAAATTAAATGGGCTTTAAAATACAGAAGACACGTAGATCTTCACTGGGATGAGACTAATGGAAGACTGCTGTTAAACAGTATGTTCAGGTCAAAGTCTTCAGCAAGAACACAGGCAAGGACTCCTACAAGATATATATGTACCAGTATTAAAAAAATTGAGCTGGAGACAGCAGCTCTGCAGCATCCCTATCCAACTTCTCGGCTAAGCACTGCTTTACTTCCCCATCTCTCTTTTTTTCCTCTCCCTTTCTCACTTGACTCTAAAGAATTGCAACATGTTGAGCTGGCATAAAACTAACCCAACTAAAAATGACCTGCTTCTTGCTACTCAACATACTGAGCAGCCTCAGAGCCAGCACGAGGGTGGATGCTGCTGCACAGCTGTAGACCGGATACATTCCTATAACAAGGTGTGTCTCTCTAGGTCTTAGTCTCAAAATCTGCATTGCCAAGCTGCTGTAAAAATAAAAGATGCTGTGGGCAACAGAGCGGGAGTAGAACAGAGGTAAATTTGAGTTTCAAATGAGAGAAAGAAGGGGGTGGGGTGAAGAATGAAGGTCGGTGGGAAGAGAAAGGGATTTTTTGAACAAAGCACCAGTGTTTTATAGGACAGGATTTCTCCTGAGTTTCATGAAGACTGATAATTTTATATCCACTTCTGGATGGTAATTTCTAGTCATTTTAGGTCATGTCATCAACTGTTCTAATAAGGTCAAACTTGTAAAACTGCTGCTGCATTTATCAAACATGCAGTCACATATGTGTACACATTGTGAAAATATCAACTGTGAAAAAGGAAGTAAAAACAAATACCCAGGTCAAATTTTCCATCTAAGATGCTTTGCTTCAGTATAAGTAGTTAAAAAATAAATTCCCCTCCCCTATATTAGGTGATAAGTAAACTGATATGTGGTTGGCTGACTGCTGTGATTTACCTTCTGCACAACCCTAGTCTGGAATACCTGGTTGTTCACCTGAACTTGGTTTTCATTTTGATCTGGAGAGGGGTTTTGACAGCAGAGGTGCATTTTTGCTAAGGGCACTCTGTGTTTGTTGACAAGTTTGTCATATGAGTGGAAACATCAATCAGTGCCGTGCTGGGGATCTGGGAGCACATGAGAGCCCGTTCTGGCTCGAGCCAGCTGTGGCTGTGCTGCTCTGAGCACTGGAATGGTGAGCTAGCAGTCCTGGTCCATACTGGCTGTGCATTTGGCTGGCTGCTTATTAAAGCAGAGCATTGAGAGGTGGTGGTGGATTAATACTGCCAGTGCCCCAGGGTGCACAGCTCATCTCACCTAACAGAGAGGGCAAACCAAGCAAGGCTTCACTTTGAGTTGCTTACCTGACTTATCCCACAGCATTGCTGGGTGTGGCAGGTGGGGGATGAACCCATTCCAAACTGTGCTGGTGAGCACTCTGGAGGCCTTCAGGTTGCACAGTCCCTTTTCTGAGACAGATCAGGGAAGATTTTGGGGATCTTCCCAATTCTTCCAGCTACCCTGTTTGAAGGAAAGAGAGAAGTAACTTTTCTTACGTCTTCAAGCTTCTATTAATAGTTGCAGAAGTCGCTGTGCTATAGCAGCCTGGGGCAAGGCAAAACCTCACTGCACAGGACCTTCTACTTGCAAGAGCAAGTAGAACAAAAGACAAGACAAATATGTGTGTGGGCACGGATCCCCAATGGTTACAGCCCTATATTCTTCTTCAGAACCTCTGCAAGGTATTGGTGACCATGAATCCCAGAAAACAGAGGGAGGTTTTGCTCAAGGGAGTGACCCGAAGACATAAGAAGATTGTGCCCAACACTGTAGGGCTGCTGGGCTCTCACTGAACCCGAGTCCCTCTGGTTCCTCCAGCAGTGTATGACTCTGGCACAGCTTTGCAGGAGAGTAAGCAAGGCCAACCAGCCTCCAGGTCTGGGATATGCCAAATTATTTTGGCCCCTTTGATATGGATTTAGAAGGAACAGATCCCAGTAAAGCTGAGGGATGCATGGGCTGTCAGAAGCATCAATTGGTGCCAGATGAGGACTTAAGGGCTTTAAGCCTCAGAGGTAAAAAGGCCCCCATCCTGGGCTGCACCGGAGTTGTGGAGTCCTAGAGATGATGAATTCAGCCAAATATGGAAAGGACACAGCTTCCCTTTTGCTTGCCCTTCTTTAGCCATCTCTGTCATCTCTCCAATACCAAATTGCTTGTGTTGCAGAGAAGCCAGTGATTTTTGGGAGCAACAAAGGGTGGGGCACTTTTAGGGTGGGATCTCACATGTGCCCAGCTCCCTGCTTCACAGCAACTTGCTCTGCAACCATTGAACTCAGGGGGACTGCAGGAACTGGGAGGTGGTACTAAGCATCTTCGTGGAGACTGCATGCCAGTGAGGGGCAGAGCTGGTCCCTGCACTGGATTTGAGCAAGAAAAAAGAAATGGATAAACTATGTTTTCTACACTGAAAAGGTCTAAAAAATACATTGAAGTGGTTTTCTCCCTTGAGCTTTTCTGAAATGCTGTCTGCGGTTTTGCGTGTTAAAAAATGAAAATCACCGTCTGCAACGAACAAGACTTTGGATGAAGTGAAGCAGCCAGATGGGACAAGCAGAAGGATGTTCTGAGAAGAGGATGAGAGTAGGAAAAAGCACACTGGAGAAAAAGGAAGAAAATTGGTGGAGGGAGAAGGCTGTGGTGTGGCAGAAACCCTTGGAGCAACGGCATCCTGGGAGATGCAGCCAGCCAGCGTGGCTCACTCCCGGCCCCCAGCCTGGTTCAACTGCAACAACATCTGTTACACTTGAGCTCGGTTAGTGGCATATTTGTTTAATTGTGGGCCTGGTTTGTTATTTTGCTTCCCATTAGGAAGCTGAAGAAAGGAGGAGGAGGGTGTTTTCAGTCTGGGGAGCATTTTGCCAGGACAATGAGGGTTTTTTTCAAGGCCTGGGTAGTCAGAACTAGCTGTACTGCTCCTCACGACAAGGCAGACGCCTCCGAAGCCCATTGTTCAACCTGATGCAGTAAGGGCTCTCACTTGTAATTTTGGCGCTGATCCCCCTCTCCCATTGTGTGAGCAGAATGGGCTGAAAAAGGAGAGTCTGTCCTCTTTATCTGGCAGCAAGAATAGGAGGCAGCTGCGGTGGCAGCAGCTCCTCTGCCCGCCAAGGTTTTCGCTCTCCTGCCGCAGTGGTGGGGAAGCGGGGGCAGGTGGCTTTGAAAGCTTCCCTGGTCACTCCCAGAAAAGTCACCCAACTTTCACTCTCCACTGTAGCTCCTTGGCCTCCCTCCAATTTTCCCAAATTCATCACTGAGTATTTTGGAAAAATGACTTCTTCCTGCCTGACTGTTCAGGCTTTTTTGTTTTAACAAAAAAGAGAATTGTTGAAAGAGGAATTTTCTACTGCTGGACTGACAGTCCTGAAGTCCAGTCCCCTTTGCTGCTCCACGCACTGCAATCACAGCATGGCAAGCACAAAATCCCATGCCACCATCCCTACCAGCGAGGTATTTTGCATCTCACCTGGATAAGACCAAGCTAGTGCTGTCAGAGGGCTTCTGTGACATGGACATCTTCCTCCTACACCAGGATGGCTCTTTGCCCAAGCCCCCAGAAAGTCTTTGGGCTTGTAAGAGCAGCTGGCTAATGCAGGCATGCTCCGTCGTTCTTGTCTTGCTCAAAGGACACAGATGATCAGCCTTCTGACTCAGCACCAAGCAAAGACCTACGTAATGGTCCAAGATGAGGGATGCTGAAATGGAGAAACCACATCCTAGCAGGAACTGGGACAAAAGACAATAAGGAATAGTGATGGGTTGGCAAATCTTTTTGTGCAGTACAGTTCTCATTCTCCTTTGTCATTGTGGAAAACTGGAGACTCCCACCCAAACCCCTGCACCCAGACTTTACTGCAGCAAGATGCTGGACTCACAAGCAACATTTCAGACATCTGCTTAAGCAGCAAAACATAAAATCCCTTTCCTTAAAATTAGGGATGGATTAAAAAAATGAACTGAACATCAAAAGCTTAAATATAAACTTATATTAGTAAACAGGCAATACAAAGAGAGCCCTGACTCTGCAAACATTTACATATGTAAGAATCCTGGGCACTCTGAGCTGAAGGGGAAGGATTATGTGTCTAAACATACTTATGCAGACCAGTGTCTGCCAGGACTGGGCCTGACACTGTAAACACTTCAGGATGTGCGCCTGTCCTCTCTTACAGCTGTACAGCAGGGATCCACTGCTGTAAGAGCCCACATCTGACCAGAACCTCATTAGCAGAAATAGAAATAAAATGCCTTGGATCTTAAGCAAGCTGGACAGAAATATCAGAAAAAGCTTGGAGAAATGCACACTTAAGTCAGAAGAGAGATGCAGATGCTGAAGGCAACTATAAAAATGTTTTCCACCTTCAGTTTTGCAGACTCCTGAGTGTCCAGCCCTGCTTTGGTGGGGCCATGCTTTCTCTGCCCAGCCTGTCCTCCAAAGGAGGTCCCAGCCTGGGTCCATCATGCGGACCCCAAATCTCACCCCTAGGTATGTTGGCTCCACATTACCTTTAGAAAAGGACTTTCCTGGACTCCAGTTGCAGGAATGTAGGTGATCCCTTGGCTGAAACCCACACTCCTGGTCATGCTCAGGAGCCTCTCTGTGCCAGTGGTGTTCAGAGCTTGGTGTTTTGGGTGAGCTGATCCAGTTGGTGGAAGTCTGCGCAGAGAAGCACTGCCTCTTTTGCATGTTGTTTCTGGGATAGCAGGGTCTGACCTGGGGAGGAAAGGGGAGACACTCTGATAGACATCTTCCTCCAGCACCTCACACCTAGTTACATCTTGACAAATTATGGTAGGAGCTTTACACAACCAGGGGCCTTGCTGCCAACTATTAAGACTCGCTTTAGTGCGCTAATTCCATCCAGCTTCAAATCTGATTAGATGCCTTGACCATTAGAAACCACAGTTTCTAGCCCTTCAAAACAATAAATGTCCATGGACAATGGAGAACTTGTGAGGTTTGCCTGTTTCTAAGGGCCCAGCTGCTGGCTTCAGCTACAGTTTAACAGCCATGCTGGTAGGGCAGGACTGTCTCTTCCCTCCAAACATGAGCATTTTGCATTGCAATCACTCTCTTTTCATGACTCTTTCAGTGTAGAATCTCAAGGGAGATAAAGCATCAAGATACCTGCTACCTTTGCAGAGGAGCAAATCCTCCTTGGTTGCTGTTGACCTCCAATGGTGTCAGCGAGGTGGAAACAGCAGTGTCTTTTCTTTGCTGGAGCCACATATGGGCACACTGACCTGATACAAAACTCTCCTCTACGTGGCAGAAACCCAGCCTTAGCTTTTGCCACCCACAGCTCACTTGAGTTTCTGTGCAAAGTGAGATGCAGTTTACTGACCCATTCCAAGGCAGCAGCAGTCTGTGGATGCTGCCTGCATGGATGCTTTAAGCCATGGAAGGTAATCTTCTTTGGGATCTGGTACTAAAATGACTTTATGGGACATGCTGCAGCTCCTAGGTGCTTGGGCACCAGCTTCAGTCTCAGCCAGTGACAAGAAGACCATCAGCACAACAACCAGTGGTCGGAGCCTTGACAGCACTGTAACTTAACTTGATTTTAAGGTCTGCACAGAGTGAATATTAAAGCGAGGTCTCCGTGCTGCAGGGCTAACTGAGCTGGGAGACTCAGTTACAGAACAACTGTCCATTAGTGCAGGAGGCAGTGCAGATGGTATCTAGCTATGGTATTATCCCTTGCTGTTCTAACTTGGCTTTGGACAGTTAAGATCTTGATGACATTATGAGCGGGGCTAGGGGCAAACTGTGGCCACAGCCAGATTAATAGCACACGCAGGGCCTTACTCAGGAAGCTCTGTCTGCTAATACTTTCTCTTACTTGCTCCTATTGCTGCTCCTCTCCTGGACTTTCCTGTCCCTGCTCTGCAGTGCAGTCCCTGTAGCTGTGCCAAAGCAGTTGCTTGCAAACTGCCCTGCTGAAATAAAGTAGATTTAAATAAAATCATTAAGGAAAACATATCACCAAGTTACATCCCCAGGTGTAGAGAGCAAGAGACAGAGACACGTTCACTGCTTTGCTGGGCAAAACGTGGAATGGCAGAATAACCTCTTCCATGGTGTTGAACCCCGTGCCTCCCAGCAAAGTATTTACCACCCTCCAGCCGAGGGGCGTGTGATGTTTGCTTAAGCTCAGGCTGGTTTCACGTTTTCGCAGTGATATGATAATTGCGTTTAGATAGCCCTGTCTCTCTCTGCTGGGCTTTTCACAGGCCTCTCCTGGCCCCCAGCAGGGCTAATTTAAAAGCGGCTCCACTCTCAATGACACGCTGCAATGTTTTCAAAAAGAAACAACCAGCAGTGGCTCTCTGGAAAAATAACAAAGGGACCCAATTACAAGCAAATGTGTTGAAGGGTCCCGGGGCCGTCTGTGGGCAAATTAGGGCCAATTAAAGGTCAAAATGATTTAAGGTATAAGGACGAGAGAGGGAAGGGAAACAATTGGTCAGATTCCTGCGCAGAATAAGCTCTGCTGCTCAGTTTGAATACCTTCTAGCACCCAAACGGTGGATAAACTTCAGAGCTGAGGTTCTATCTGATATTTAAAGTGGGTAACTCGCACTTGCTGTTCCATCCATGCTTGGAAAAGTGCTTGGTGTGCTCTCAGTCAGCAGTCTGCTCCCACTGAGCCCCACCGGGCCCTGGCACACGGCAGCCAGTGTGGTTGCTGTGCAAGCTTGAGCCCTGTGGCAGTGGCAAGAGGACAAGTTTTATTGTCACCCACAAGCTGTGCAGAGGGTTTGTGCTCATTATCGTTGCTGAGGAGCAGAGGGGTCTCAGGGTAACACTTCAGGTCCCCAGCAGCCAAGTCATGGCTCGGCCTTGGTCCAGCACTTCTATCAGGTCCACTCAACTCAGCCCGAAGTTGGGCATTTACTTTGGAATGTGCTGTGTGCACCGGAGAGTGGGCTGGCTCCCAGGGGAGATGGTGACCTGCTGTTCTGAATGCCAGCCATCTCCTTTTCTCTGTCTCCCCTCTGGCCACACTGCTGCAGCTCCGGCCTCCGTCTGGACTCCCATCAGCTCCATTACCTGCCAGAATATCCATGAGCAAGCTGGCCATGCTTGTTTGGGACAGATACATTGCTGAGCCTTTACATGTGCCTTGCTGCTCACAGTAGCTTGACTCTCAGGAATGAACATAACCCTGAAATTCTGAGGCTGAAGCGTAATACTGGACCACGTTTTTTTGTTTGTTTGTTTTCAACAATAGTAGAGGAGATTCTTTGGGTTGATGGTTTGGAAAAATTTAAGCAGTTGTACTCAACTAAAGCTCACAACCCTCCTGTGTGAAATCATCTTCCCTCCTGCTACCCAGATGTCAAAGCAAAGGGAAAGGCAACTCCCCCCTGACCCAGTGGCAGAGGAGGGATTGCAGCCTCTCTCATGCCCTCACAGACAAGATCACTTTTACCCACCTGAGAAAGCTGAAATCTCATCCAGAAATGGTCCAGCACATGAATCTGTAAATAGGAAACCAAGTTTCCTTCCAGGATCAGTCCCTCTGCCTGCAGCCAGCACAAATACCCCAGCAATGCTGCAACAAAGACAACATGATAAATACTTTCACCAGATCTATTTAAAACCAGAGAACGTGTTCAGCCTGCTGTTTTCTGTTGAATTTCAAATGAACATTGTGGAGGAGATGGCTTTCTCATTGTCATTTTTATCCAGAAACAAAGAAGCCTGGAGAAGGTTTTGAACTCCTGATTGCTCCCCTGCATCTCCCCTGGTTCACTGTGGAGACTCTCACTCACACTCAAGAGAGTAAAACTGCAAAGGGAAGAGCAATTTTCCTGCTGCAGGAGGGAGGGGTGGCAGGGGGTGACTGGACCGTGGTAAAACAAAGTGGTGACAGTTTGGGTGAACAAAACCTGAGAGGGAGATCCAGGTCTCAATTCAGATTCACCCACCAAATCACTGTTACATTTTAGTAACATTTAAGACCTAAGGCTATTTTTTTCCTAATTTGTTTTTTTTTTTTATTTTCCTTTTTCACCACAAAGAATGGAGGGGCCATTTGAAAAAAGTAACCTGTTTTTAGATTTCACACATCCCTTGGTGAAGAAGTGCTGAAATTCAGGGAAGAGACTCAGGGCAAAGATGTCCTGACATAGCGTTTTGAATAGCCCTTGCTGCTGGTTGGCTTTTTATAAGAAAACAAATAAAAGCAGTCAGGGAGAAATGACTCCAGCAATGCTTTTACTCAGCTATTCATCATTCTGTGACATCTTCATCATCTCCTACCTGAACAGTTTATAAACAGCTGATTACTAGGGACACATTTCCATAGAGGCTTCTTAAAAAAACCCCACAAACAAACCCCACAAAAAAGAAAAAAATGGGTCGTTTAAACCCCTCTTACAAACGCCTCTAAAACATCCAATCCTGTCCCATCTCATCCTGCCCCCTTCCTACCATCTCCAGCTGGAAAAAAGAGACCATAAAGCAGTTTTGTGCAGTCACATGTAAATCCCCTGTCTCTGTTAAGGCGAGAGATTAGCCTGTTAACAAAGTTACCTTGTCACCTACCCTGCTTAATCCTTGCATTTCAAAGTGTAATTTTATTGAGCGCCTTGGAGCTGAAATCTGGTCTGTGTTATTTATTTATTTATGCAGTTTAATCTCTCCCTATTTTTTTTTAATTCACCTGGAGCTCGAAAGGATTTTTTAAAATTTTTTTTTGCATTGCTGAAATCAGTGACTTTTGGAAAGGTGGCACCTCTGCCGTTTGTATTAATTTCAAGGTACTTATTTAACCCTTCGGAGGCTGAAGTAGTTAGTGCAAAGACACCCCCTCCTTCCCTCCCTCCCCACACCTTTCGAGACAGTCAGACAGTCTCCACACAGAGCCGTACGGCTGGTGCTGCAGTGGAGTATCCTGGCCATAAATCTGTCAATACAAAGAGAACAACATGCACACAAAAAATGTGGCTAAAACCAAGAAATGTAGCATAATTACAGGTTCATTATTGCAAACAAAAGCATCCCTCGATCCCACCCCTTTGGCAGGGACGGGAGCAATTCAAACAGGCTCATTATGTAGTTACCTAGGCAGGGTCAGAGCCTCCTGAATAGCTGCTGTGGCTCTGCTTATTATCCGGCCCCCGGACGCCGGGAATGCGCCTGTTCCAGCCGCAGAGGTGCAAGAGCACTGGGAGCAGTGAGGCTCCAGGTCTGCTCTCTTCCTACCTATTGTTATCTCCCTCCTTAGAAGAAGATCTGCCCTTGTAGCCTCTTTAAAACATGTTTAGCCATGGCAAATGGAGCCAGGTTCAGGGAGACTGAAATCTTGTGCTTATCTGCCCAGTGGGTGCAGGATAAAAAAGGGGTAATCGGGTATGCGGGGCAAGGGAAGTGGGACAACAGTCCTGGATCCATTGCTTGTTCCATTTCCTCTCCAAAACCTCCATGCCAGTTCCTGCAGCCCATCCAACAAACACCTCTCTGCATAGAAACACCACACACCTAATCTGGACTGGAAAAATCACAACTTCCCAGATCATTCTGAATTTCCCAGAAGTCTGAGGGAGTTCACAGCACACCAAACCACCACAGTGCCTTGGGCTGGCAGCCAGGACTTTTGCCCAAGACATCTCCTCCAACCCTGTGCAAGCCCGTGCTCTGTGTGTTCCCTCCTTCCCTACACCCAGTCTGGTAGATGAACAAGCAGCCCAGGGATGCAGCCGGTGCTTTTTGGACGTTTCCAGCCTGGGCTCCCTTTCTCACCGGGCTGAAGTCCCCTTTGATACCACGTGCCCCTTCCAGAGCCGCAGCTTCCCTCTCCGGTGGCCAAAGAATTGAGGAACTCCAAACGGCACTGCTGAATATTCAGGGAACCTGACAGCCCCCTTCCCCTCCGCCTGCAGTGGTGGTGAGTGCCGCTAGCGTGCCCAAGCCCAACCTGCCTCCATCTATAACCCAAATGTCAAAACATTTCCTCTTACAGCCCTGTTCAGCTCGTGGTAGCCCCTCTCCCGCGTTCTAGTCACGCTGCTTTTGGGGTCTGCCTCACAGAGCCATTACTGTCACCACCCCACTGTGCACAGATAAGAATAGGCTGCTTCTTCTGACTCATTTAGCTGAAACAATGGAGCCACCAGAGGCCAAACGAATCCCCGGTGACTTCAGCCGAGTTACACCAGGCTAAATTTGGTCCCAAGCGTACAATTAGCACAGAGGAGAGCACAGCGTCATGACAGTCTCTTGGCTTTTCCTCCAGGCTCCCTTCACCAGGCTCACCCTCTCTGCCGAGCAGCTGGGTGCTCCCTCTTGGCCACCTTGCCCCTCATGTCTTGCCATTTCTGGGTACCAAGAAGGGCACCCTGCAAGGGAAAAAGGCAACACATTACCAGCAGTTTCTGCCTGGGGAAGGGCAGATTCTATTCTTTCAGTGCATAGGAAGAAAGAATTTGTCCTTCCTGCCTTGGGTTTGCAAAGAAATGAAACCCATTCCCTGCAGAGATATGCCTGCAGGCATCTCTCCACACTGGGCATCCTCCTGTTGCCTTCAACTGGCTGAAGACTTCTCTCAGGTCTAAAAACCCATTCCCTTTACTATCCCTGACCAGCCTTTCATCAGCAGTTTCGTAGCATCCAGAAATCCTCTAGTAAAAGCTAAGCCTCCAAACTGCACTTTTTCAGCATATTTTTATTTCAAACACTAAAACAATGGGTCAGAAATAACATAGGAATTTTCTTTGGTGACTCTCAGCCAACCTGGCACCCCAGGAAGGGGAGGCATTGCCCATTTTCTCCCACAGCCACGCAGAAGTGCTGCACCCAAAAAATAGAAGGGGCAGAAAAAAAATTAGAAAAAAAAAAGAGCAGCTAACCAGACCTTTTTAAACTCCAGATACACTTCCTCAAAAAAATGGGGTTTGTCTGTTGGGCATGAGCAGTGCCTGGATGTCAGAGCTACTTCCACTCGACACTGGGCAGCAAGGTGTGAGCAAAGCTGTGCTGGCAACTGCTCGATGGTGGATTGAGGCTTTGCTCTAATTCTGAGAAAGCTAACCTCAGAGAGTGTGTGTGTGTGTGGCAAAAGCTAACCTCTGAGAGTACGTGTGTGTGTGACAGAAAAAAAATTAAGTAATGAAAGAGCATCAAATAATTAAAAAAAAAGAAAAGGGGAACAAAGAGTGGAGTGTGGGACTGGGGGAGGTCTGTGCTCGGTGCCTCCCTCCCCATGTCCCCCTGCCCCCTCTGGCTCCACAGCCCAGAGCCTTTTCAAACATGCAGACTTCTCATTCCTTTGACAATTCTTCAAAGGCTCCAGGATTCAAGGGAACTTCCTGTTTCATCGCAAAAACTTCACTTTCTTTTCCTTTTCCAGACTATTAAACCCCACGCTAACGCAACAGTCTTTGCCGTGTGTTCGACGACCCTGCTTGCTGTGTGATATTAAAGTTACACTGCTTAAGGTGTTTTGGTCCTTACATCCCCCTTCTGACGCCCGAGTTTACTGCAGAACAAAGTCTTGTAAAGCTCAGTGCTGGAAAATGTATTTCCTCTCTCGCGTGCCCGTAGCGGTTGTTTTAGCGTTGCATGGGGTTGTGTGTATTATTTTGTTATTGCAGGGTTGCTGGTGACAACTGATCTGCACACACTGCTTTGTTATTGCAGGGTTGCTTTAAAATCCTGGGCTCCTGGTCTTAGTTTCATTTATTTATTTTAGGAAAAGGTAGTTTTTAAGGGTTGAAAAATAAACACTTTTAAAGACATACCCAAGACATGGTGAAGAGCTGGTGTGGCGAGGGAATCCTGTCAAATCCAGGGCCTGCCTGTGTCCCTCGAGCACGGCCGTGTCCTCGCCTCCTGCAGCCTCTCAGCAGCAATGACCGACTTTTGATACTTGGCATTTTTGCAGTGCATATTAATGTTGCTGTGAAAACGGCACGGCATTAACAATTCTCAAAGGCTCGAGTTACTGTAAAAATCTGCACCAGACGTGGGGTTTAAAAGTTCAGATAAAGGAAGAGGTGGAAGGAGAAGAAAGGAGAGGGGGAGGAGAGGAGCAAAGCACTGACTTGAATGATAGCGTGCGGTGATAGCTTTTGGTAAGCTGGGCAAGCATCAACCCCAAGCTGCAGGGAGCACCGGGAAAGGCTGCAGGAACCCTATTCTCTAGTTGCTGGTGGGTGACCAAGTGACAGAAAGGACTCTGGAAATCACAAAACTTCATTCCAGCACCCAGCTCACCTACAGCATCCCCAGAACCTCTTGAATTTGCTCAGTGTAGGACTGCTGGCAGGGTCCAGTCCCTAACATGCATCAAGGGCATGGCACAGCAGCTATGGCACACAGGCCCAGACCCTCGCCTTGCCCTAGAGTCATGTCTAGGGCTTGTTTCCTCATTTTCCAAGGGAATGGGGAAAACAGATGATTTTGGGCAATACTGGGAAGAAGTAGACACAAAGGATCCATAGCTCTGTTGTGAAAGAGGAGACTGAGAAGACAACGAAATTAAGGGGAGAGACTCCTGTCAAGCTAAATAATTAAGTCTAAGGGTACATAATTGATGTGTTCTTCATGTGGACCCTAAATCATTTACAAGGCTGGTGCATAACCTGACATGTGCTGCTCTGCCTTTACAACAGTGTGGGACAAGAATTCCCAGTGGCAGGGCAAATTGAGCGGGACACTGCTGGCGTGGGTCATACCAATGGGGACAACCCCACACAGGCTTAGCTGGGTTGGAGGGCTCCTCCTGCCTCCCTCCACCCTTACCCAGCTGCTCTAAGTGGGTTACTCACCACCAAGCCACACCACTTGCCTGACATTGGGCTTTGGTAGACAAGAGTAGCTCCACCAACCCATGAAAGAGGTTCACCCAGCAGGGCAGGGCAGTAAAAGAGGGAGATGCTGCTGGCTCCCTGCTGAAATTTTTCAGCCAGCTTGAACTGAGCCGAACCTCAGGTTAAACCTAAACATCGACATGTGCTACCCAGTGCCATCTGCAACACACCCATAGGTTTTTCCACCATCAGAGAGTCACACTGGGGCTCACCTGCACAGGCTTTGTCAAATACAGGTGTCCCTGGCCAGCGCTGCTTGGGAAGAGCTCTTTCAAGCTGCTTGTCTCCCTACAGCTATGCTGATCCATGCCCCTAACCCAGAGAGATGGAGCAAGCAATCACAAATGAACCACTGGACAAAATCAGGCCGCTGGGGACAGGGCTGAGTTGTGAACAAGGTCCCTGGGGGTTTGTTGCCTGGGCTGAGGCAGAGAACACTGACCCTGCAGCTGACTGCACTATCCTGTAAGAAAGACATCTATCTCCAGGGCTTTTTCCACTGTCAGTCATCCACAATGCTCTTTCCTGCCCCATCAGCTGCAGAAGTCAAATGGTACCGTGCATCCCTATTCTGGTCTTTTTTCTTTCCTTTTTGTTTCCCTTGGTCTTTTTACACTACATTATCAATCAAAGCTGGTTCTGCCTTCCTTTTGCCCTCCTACCACCATGGCACCTGCCTTTCAGGAGCACAAAACATACACTGAATCTCCTGGATACCACCAGTCACCCAGCTGGGTGACAAAGTACCCCAAGCATGGGGCAGGGGCACAACCCAGGGCTGTCTGCTGTCACACAGAATGGCCCAGAGACCAACATGCTGGCTCCACGACGAGAGCAGTCACCATCTCTCCTAGCTGCTCCCTGCTCCCAGTGTTTTGACAATCAGCTTGATGTGCTGAGTGTGTTAGCAGAGTCCCCCAGAGCCCCCGCCAGCTCTCCTCCACCCTGTGCCCACCCCAGGCATGCGCTGTCTGCCTGACACTGCCTACAAACTCTATTAGCTTTGTAATTAAAAACAGCTGTAATCTGATCAGGTGGAGATCACGGTTACAAAATGAAGGAAGCCATTAGCAGGAAATGTTGTGGTTCAGGCAGACATCAAATCAGTTTAAAGAGATTGGATTTCATTGTTTTTATACAGTTACTCCATTACTATAATGCACTGGGTCCATTTAACCGGCTGGCTTAGAGGAGTGCTCGTAAGGCAGTAGTGACATCTATGTGAAATGAACGGCATAAACGGCAAACTCCGAGGAGATAGCAGTGAATTTACACCCCTCGCTCTGCAGTGAATATTAACGCACTGTGAGCTGCCAGAGCGGGGTTTGGTGGGGGACTGGTTTTGTCTCCTCTTTCTCAAGTCCCCATCGGTGTCACCAGCACCTCTGTGGGGCTGGGAGAATGTCCCCAGGAGGGATCACATCCAAGGACCTTTCCTCTCTCCCCAGCCACAAACCAAACCATGGGTCCGATTTCTCAGTAGCAAGGTGAAGTGAGAAGTGAAACCACAGCAGCCACATCGCTTTGCTTCCTCACGATGTCTTTATGCCTGTGTAAACACCAGTCAGCCAAGACAAAAGCTGGAGGGTAAAATATTTAGGTTCTCACAAGGGATGTTGCCATTTTCCTCTATTTCCTTCCCACAAAAAAAGGGGGAAGCAACCTGTGTTTGAAAGCATCAGACTCTGATCCAAACACTGACAGCTCAGCAAGGTGCATGATGTGACCCTAAAACACTGTCATCAGGAAGGGCTCTTCACAAAAGCTGCTGACTGTTGCTTTAATTCAGTCCTGCCCTGAAGCCAAGATAGAGCTCAAGTACCCATAGAAAAACCTACATCAAGTGATGGCCCCTGATTTCTCCAAGGCTGAAGGTGGTCACCAGAGTAATGAGAAGGGTAGAGCATGGGGGGTTTTACAGTAATTTGGGGGTTTGCACAACACCAGTGGGGAGAGGGCTGGTGAGACCATGTGAAACAACTTGCTGTGAAAGGGCACAGCCAGAAGCAATGTGAAGTAAGAGCTTTACACCCCTGATTCCAGCCCGTCCTCAGTGATGGTGAGTTCTGTGAGGTTTGAGTGAAGGTTGGACAATCGGTACCTCCAACTTCTCCCTCCAAAAAAGCCACTTGTGGTATCACATCAGTTAATTTACCTGCTCTGTGCCTTGCAAACTCCTTCCTGCAGGAAAGTAGTCATGAAGGCTTCATGAAGCAGCTTTTAAAGGGCTCTAAGACAAGGAAGGTGTTAAGAAGATGCAAACACATGGGATCTGGCTGCCCAAAGGGAACTGTGACCCTCCTGTAGTCTTGCCTGAGCAGTTAAAGAACTCTGCAGACAGAACAGAATACAAACAGCACCTAATCAGAAAAAGAGATAAAAAGAGGCCCGTAGACAAATGCTTAGGCTGTCTCCCCTACCCACCACGCTGATCTGAGCACACAGAGCCCTCCACTTCAGTCAAAACCCTCTTGGTTATTGCTAAGTCCCTCTTGGCTAGAAAATGGCTCTGTCATCCTCATACTAATCCCGTTCCCATATAAACAGGCAACCTTCTTCCTTCCTTGCCACCGCTTATTCCTTCCTTCTCCTCCCCCTCTCCCTTCTCACCCCAAACTGTATCAAATGCATCAAAGCCCGAGTAAATTATGTTCCCTTTGACCTGCTGGCAGCGAGTTCAGCCACAGCACATTAAAAGAGCAGAGGCTGAGGTTTCATGGTCAGCAAAGGCAGAGGTGGAGGAGGAACTGCAGGCCTTGTCGCTGCGTGGCTTTTACCATTATAGCAGCGATGTTTTCAGCCAAGTTCAGTGGCACTCAAAGCTAAGGTTTGGGGCTCAGCCTATGTAGGAAGAGGGGGTGACTGTGAAGTTGGGAGGTGATTTCTGAGTAGCCCTGCAGCCACTTGCCTATCCCAACTGGAAGGTCTGGTCCAGCACTGCGGTTGCCATCTTCTCCCTCTAAACATCTCTGGAGACAACAGGTTGTATGGAGGTTGTGGGGGCTCACAGGAGGTGGCAAGGGCAGGAGGAGTGAAGCAGCTAGGCTGACCCAATCCCTTCAAACCCCTGTGCAAGCTCACCGCTGGGATCCGCAACCCGTGCCCAGCTGATCACAACCTCCCAAAACACTCCTCACCTGGGCTGGTCTCCGCAGGCATGGTCTGTACTTTGAGTTCATTATGTTACGTGTGCAACCCGGGCAACTTCACATGGTTTTGGGTTTGGTTGCCAAAGATGCCTGTACCTTTGCTGATGATGGCTGCGTAGGCTGCGACTTCTCCTGGGGAGGAGACCTGGAGCTGGCAAGGCCCAGCACATTGTGAGGGTGTTTTTGGGGAACACTGTGGGCTCAAGCTGGAATGAGACCACCAGTGCTCCCAGTTTTCTGTCAGTGGTCTCTGGTGTGTCTGATGTGATGTTGCGGAGGGTGTGCAGGATCAGTGCAAGCCTTAGTGGCAGCAAGCTCAGCACCCCTTGTGCTGGGATCCGTGTCAAAAAAGGGAATGAAACTGGTCAAAAGTGCTTGTAGCATCTCTGGCTTTTTGATTCTAGCTCCAAACAGGATCATGGACTTAACAATGATGGTAAAACGCCCTGTTGTCTGTAGAGGAACGGAGGTGCTCAGGGACCAGCCGTCATCTCACAGTGCTGAGGCAGTTCATGCCCTCGCATCTTGGCTGTGGGGCTGTTTCTGCCGTGGCTCTGGGTGTCGTGCAGAGCTTGGAGCACCCTCCTCTGAAGATACTTTGGTGGGCATGCCAATTCCCAAAGAGACGGCATCGAATCTGGAGCCTGTGAAGCCATTGCCAGCAAAATAAATATTCAGAAATATTTTTAGCCTGCTCTTGTTCAGAGAGAATTTCTTTGTGTCCTTCTGAGGAGCTCGCCGGATCTTTCATCGGTTTGTTTTTCTCATTAGCTGGCATAAGCTTTGTTCTTATTTAATAAAGATTAGGATCTGCTGCCTCCAGCCCTCTTTTTTGCTCCTCTGTCAGGCCCGTGGTGGCTCAGGCTGCAGTGACGTGTTTGATGTCGGTCCATGGGAGTACAAATATGAGACAGAAGCTGGCCAAGGTCTCACGTTCGCTTCCCTGAAAAAGCCCGGTTCCACGTCGCTTTGCCCTGGCACCACCACCTTCTGCAGACAGCAGACTGGGAAGGGGATTGGGGAAGGGGATGGAACAAAACAATTGGAAATCACTGCCTGTGTCATCCAGAGGTTTCCAGTCTCAGCTGACTTGGTCTTGGTTTCAGCAGTCAACCGCGTGATGGGAAAAAGGGATGGCTGATACAGGCAAGCGTAGTCCATGCATAAGCCTAATAAAATAGGAGATGTGCCAGAAATAGGGGAATGACTTCTTCCAGCTTCAGAGGTCAGAGAGATGTAACATATCTCCTACTCCTTTGTATGTCGTTGGATTCTTCTAGCTAGCCATAAAAATAAAATAACTGCCTTTCTTTATAGAGCTGAGTCATTCCTCAGAAAGGGATGGGTTTAAAACAACAACAGTCATGAACTCCCGGAAGAAGGCACTGGGGTCTTCTGAGCTTTGAAAGTCTGATCTCTGTTGACAGCCCCCACCAACGTGTTCTGCTCTGGTAGGACCATCATTGCATCTGGCCAGGATGGAGGCTGCTGTGTGCCAACGTAGCCAGGTGCAGAGCACTGTAGGGACAGGACCTGGTGCCACATCCATGGGACAGAGATGGTGAAGAGCCAAGGGGGGACTGAATCGTGCATGTGATGAAGGCAGGACCTGTGTCCCAACTCAAGCTCCTGTATGTCACTTCTCACTTATTATCTACATTGCCAGCTGCATGGATCAGGCTCCATCCCTGGAGCAAGAGTTTATTTACCTTGTAAGAAGTGCTGTGGTTATTTGCTTGTGGTAACATACATAATTAGGTCTCTGCCGATCCAGTGCTATCGATATCGCTATATATATATTAATGCACTCCTTTTTTAGAGATTTTTAATAAAAAATAATCTTTAAACATGTACCCTTGGTCAGCAGACTCCCATTTCTAGCAGGAGAGCCCATTGTGCATATGCATAACTTTGAAGGGGATGAATAACTTCATGGCCAATAACATTTATAGCTTTGCCTTGTGCAGGGAGATAAGGGCAGAAGAACGCAGGGCTCCAGGGCAGGAGCTGTTTGCCGAGAGGGGCTGGGAAGGAATCCAGTCCCCACCCTGCTGGAGCCTTACCTGTGCCCAGGTGCACGCTGGCCGCAGCACCTATCCCCGCCAGCCAAGCACCAGCTGCTGTGTAAGGCTGGATACCAAAGCTCCTAGCTCACTCCAGCATAGCTGGAAGGGGAGGAGGAAGGGGGAACAGGGGAGGAACAGCAGGGAAGGCAAATTTTAGAAATACTTCTTGAACAGTCACAGTTGTAAATGAACTCACCCTTACCATGTTTGTGTCACTTGTGTTTGCTGCCTGGGGCTATGTGAGAGCACAAGTTTTCTTGGCATGACTGCTCTTGGAAAATCGGCTTCCAATCCATATATGATAGTATTCATGGAAACCACATTCTAATTTACATGCACTGATTTCTCTGCCAGAAACCGTGCTGCCGTCCAACCCTGCTCTAAAAATGCTGCCTTGTGACTTCCCTGCCCAATCACGACCAACCCGTGCACTTCAAAACTCAAATATTTTCCAGGGAATGTTTGCAACCCACAGTTTAAAAAAGGAAAATCTTCCCCAAATTCATGTGGTGGCTCAGCATCATGACTGCATTCAGGGAGGTTTCCTGATAGGTATTTACCAAGCCAGATATCTACTCCCACGAAGCAAAACACAAACCAACCCTTGAAAACTAAATCTTTCAGATACACAATTTCTTAAATAGTCTTCATTCAAAATTTCTCCTTTGTTTTCTCAGTTGTTTTACACAATGCTATGAGCATGCACTCACAGGTCACCAGTGCACAGGGAGGAACCGGCCCTTTTAAACACCTCCTGCCCTGGCCAAGACCAGGGAGAGGTTCTCCTTCCTCTTCCCATGTGGAGCTCAGCCCAGGGACCTGCTTCCTCTGCTCCAGCCACTGCCGTGCTCAGTGCAATGGAGCAAAGGTTAGGGAAATGGAGAGAGAGCCCTTAATAAAGATAAAATCTATTTCTAATGCCTATAAAAACCAAACCCAAATTCCCAGTTACTTCAACGTGAGCTGTGGAGATGGGGTAATGGAGAATGGAGTTATTTATTAATAGAAGGACATTTCAATAGAGATCAGAGAAGGTGATATGGACCAAATGGAGGTATTTACAGAAATAATGCTCAGGACGTTTTACCCAGCTTGGCCAGGTGTCTCAACACCACATCCTGAGAACAGTTGCCTCCAGTTCCCTGAAAAGGGTGTTGTTAGGGAGCTGCATGTTCACAGAGCCCTGCCATCACTCAAACCATTTCCCTCATACCTGTCTCTCATATCCACTGTGGCTCCTCTGGTAAGCCTTCAGTCCCTGGCCATGGTTTTAAACCTCCAAGGCCAGGAGCCTTAAAAATTGCACAAGACCTCACTCTGATTCCTACCACCACCTTCCACAAAATGCAAAATTTACCTCCCTAAATTTCTCACCGACTCAGTTTTAACCCAAACCTCTGCTCTCGCTTGGCAAGCCAACAGTGCTGAAATTCCCACCTGCCTCTCCCTTGCAGTCCCTTCTGGAGGGGCTCATTAGCCATGCAAATAAAAAATGCTCCCAGAGTCCTACAGCCAATTTCCCCCCCCTGCACCGGCAAGGAATGGCAATTCATGGGGGTCTTCAGGGACCCGGGATGGAGGGAGGGAGGAGCGCAGCACGGCGTGGCTGCGTGTGGCAATCAAGCTTTCCCACTGCCACCCATCCCTGGGGACCATCCATGCTCCTGTTGTGGAAAAGCAGCAGCGTCTCTCCCTCCACCTTGTTAATCCCCTTCCGCTGTGCTCCCGCGCTCGGCTCCCCACCCTGACCCCCTGGGAACCCTGGGAAAGCAGTGCCCCATCCTTGTTGCCCCTTCTCCTCTCTGCCTCGCTGCAAGGCAGTGTGGGGAGGGAGGAGAAGGGGATATGTGCCTTTCCTTAATTGATTTTGGTGAAAAAGGCAGGCAGCCGCCGCACTGTCAAATTAATTAGTTCCAGAGCTATTTGCAGTTATGAACCACATAAGATTAGTGGTCATTGCATTTTGGTGCTAGGGAGTGTGGGGGGGGAGAAGGTTTTACAAGCTTTATTTGCTCTTGGAACCTTCCTTAGAAACATAGAAGAAAATGAAAGACAAAAGGCCTTCTGTTGCAAGTGCCCCAGCTCCTGTGCACAGGTACAGTTGGATGTGATGATCTCAAAGGTCTTTTCCAACCAAGCAATTCTATGATTCTGTGTTTCCTGTGCCTGCTGCAGCCTAGGCGATGGGGGTGAAATGGCCAGTTTGGCCCCTCTGACATTACCTGCCCCACACTGAACAATGTGGGTGCTTTGCTGTAGCTCTGGCCAGGCTCTCCTCTCCTGGTAAGGGCTGGCTGGGTCCTTAGGGTCAACCCACTGCCATCCCCACCAAAGCACAGCTGCAATGCCAGCCCCTGCAGCCCTGAGGTGTGAAGCCAGGCAGCCAGACATGCCAGGCATCACCTCTGGAGATGCTTGGCCCTTTTTGTCCCCCCTTGCCCTCTCCACTCAGAGAGGCAAAGCAGGCTGAAGGCTGGAAGAGAGGCTTTGAAAGCCCGGGGTGCGGCTCATGGGGCTCAGATCCCTGATTAGATGGGAACGCCTGCTGCAACTTGATAACACAGCAGCGTCTGACAGAGAGGCTCCGGCAGCGCTCCCCGAGTCGAGCAGTGCCTATTGTTTCAGGAGATATTACCCTGCACATATGCTTACATCTGGATATTGATAAGCATGCCTGTTTATGCATAAACACAGCACAACACGCAGCCACATACCTCTGCATTCCTCCTCCCCTCCCTCCTTTCCCTTTTTTTCACCCCCCCTTACTCCTTTATCTTCTCTTCATCTGCTCTTGCCTATTAAACGTTATCTCTGCTTCTCATTCAGAACAGAATCCCGGGAAAAGGCAGTTATGGTGGGTCACACGAAGGAGGTACTGAGGAATGGCAAACATTTTGGGTGAATCTGCAGTTTTCGAGAGTCTGAATAGAACAGGACCAAAGACTTCAGCCAGAATAACAGGATGCAGCACGGTTTGGCCAATATATGCAATGTGGTCCTGAGTCTGCTCAGGCAGAATCACCATCTCCGGGCACAGCCCTGAGCCTCATCTGCCCAGCCATGCACAGAGTGCTGTAAACCTGCACACCCAGCCCTACAGTCCCACACACTCTTGTGGCATCAATGCCACTTTAACTGCAAACCCGATCAAAAAGCGAGACAGCAGGAATGTTGTTTTTACAGTGATTAAATATGATTTTAAAACTATATCCACCTCCTTCCCTCTTGTTTATTTGGTAAATGAAGGCCTGCAAAATGAGCAGATGCCAGCTGTAACCAATGCAACCCTGAGCAACTACACTGCTGCAAGGGATTGGTGCCATGCAGACAGCTCCAAGCCAAAATGTTGCCAAAACTGCCTTCTCCAGGCCTGGACCCTGGAAGAGGGGAAATCTTGAGGAATGTTGCCTGTGAGGCCTGCCCACTTTCTCCAGAGAAATGCAGCAGGAGTTCTGGGACTTGGTTTACTGAGAGAGGCTAGTGTGCATTTTTGCAAGTGCTGCCATCAGCCCTCGTGCTGGACCCAGAAAGAGAAGCTCAGTGCCCAAAGGGGTGCTCGGCGCTGACTCAAATAAGGTGTCACAGTTGGGGTATGTGCACATGGAGATGTGGGGCTCTGCTTTCACAAATGCAGGCTGGGGCTTACCCCGAGCCAGCCAAAGCACAGCCTGCCCCAAGCACTGACCCCCAGACCCTTGCGCAAGGATGGGGAGCCACAAGGTCTGTGGCAATCATCTGCTGAGACCATCACCTCCACACTTACAGTGAACTTGGTGCTTGATCCACTTGACTGGGAGAAAGGCATCCCATGGCATCTTCTGGTGTCACCCTAGGATTTGTCCTCAGCTCTCCTCGCTCAGACAGTGTCATAAGCTTTGTTCCCAGCAAGACAGCAAGTTGGCATGGGTGCTACACCTCCACTTTGGCTTCAGCTAGGACTCCCAGACCAAAACCCATGTCCTTGGCACAGGACAATGCTAGAAGCAGGATGGTTCCAGCTCTCCTTCTTCCTAGGGAAACAGGAAAAAACACATAATGCCAAAAGTGCTTACATCTAAGCAATTTATTCAACAAACATCATCCTGGACAAACTCAGTGACAGGCATAACACAGCTGTAGAAACCTCATCACAACTCACCCCAGAAACAGCCAGCACATTAACCTCTGAAAAGCTCTCCTCTGCTCACAGAGGTTTGTCAGCTCCAGGGTCGGGGACAAAAAGTGGGATAAGTGGAAAACTGGAGGAGGGACTTATGCAATGGTCAGAAACTTCACCATTCCCAGTCTGGCAGTCTCCACCACAGCTCAAAGGCAACACTGCCTTGACTAACTCTGTGTGTGTGGCCAGTTCACCCAGGCAGTTCATGCTGCCTGCACACAAGAACATGAGTAACACCTTAAAGCTCCTTTGCAAGCACCAAGGAAGGACAATTATACCCTTGGCAAGTGCAAATAGTTCTCCAGTAAGGGGTACTGTCCTTCCTCCCAGGGGATACAACATCATCTTCAAGACCTCCACTTGCTCCCTCACTGCAGTCAGATATGGGAATACACTACTCCAGCACTACCACTGGTCTCTGGGCTGAAGCAGTAGCAGAAAGTCTGTGTCTGTGCATAAGCAGCAACACCCCAGTGTGAGCAGAAAGGATGGCATCCCTGGTCAGCAGGTGCATTTCCAAGCATCTGTGCACACACATGCACACGCACCATCTCGGGGGGGCAAGACAGGGCAGCAGAACTCTTTGGAGAGCATGGGTTTGAGCAATGGGAGCAAGGGCAATTGATGAGCCCGATGCAGCTGGGCAGCACTGCACACAGACTCTCTGGAATGGGGCTGTATACTGGATTTATGGGCTCTTATGTCATCACATTCACAATTTATGTTCTCCAGTCTTTTAATCTCAGCAATAAACTTGGACTAAACCTTTGCTAAGGGAATGTTTTTACTCTTCCCATATACGAGGTGCCCACAGGCAGGACTCAATGCCTTCCTGATGGCTTTAATGTGGGGTCTCTTCTCCAGTTCCCCACTCCCAGTAACGTCATCAGTGACATATCAGTCCCCCACCTGCTACCTTGGTTGCCAAGGCCCTCTTATCAGATGTAGATATACTATACTGGCAAATACTGGGGGATAAACATAGTGGTCCCCTATATTCCCTCCTACCTTCTAGAGAAGTGGGCTGCTTATTTTAAACAGGGGACTTCAGGTCTATGTGCACATCACCAGGCCCCTTACCTAAGTTTAACAGCACATAGGACACTCTCATCCCCTGCAAACCAAACCCACTGGTGTGTTTTTACCCACCTAGAATTGTTTTACTTCAGCAGTCCACATCGAAAGAAGCAGCTCCAGAAGATTTCCTGCTGGAGTAGTGGCTCTCAACAGGAATCCGTCTCCAAAGTGGGCACCTCCTTCCCAAACTGAGGCCTAAAATTGAGATGGAATTGGCACCAATAAACCTACTAACAGAGGCAGGCCCTCCCAGCTTGGATGAACCCCATGCTTTTAGAAGAGGGTGGCATCATTCCTGCAGAATGCTTGAGTGGCCTCAAATAACACACTGAACTGTCAGGCACAAACCCAAGCGATGCCGTGAGCCAGCACTGAAATAATGAGAAGCTGATCTACAGCTTTTCCCCTCTGGTTTATTAAATGAATGCTCCACATACCACTTCCCACTGACTGGAGACAGAGAGAAAATCCCAGGACAGTAACTCATCATCCTTTCTTCCCCTGAGAAGATTCAAGGCTGTGGCTATGTATGGATGTTGTGAAGTGATAAAGTTGCTGTGGCTTCGCAAGTTACCACGCACCGGCTGAGCTCTGCTGTCCGACCGCGCGCGCTCCTGGCTCCCTGCAACTGGGTGGTAAAACATGTTCGCTCACGATGGGGCTGGAGCAGGTACACTGTCAGCGGGCTCCAGATAAGCATGCTCTGCTGATAAGCAGTGCCTCATTAAGCCCCGGGACTCAACGGCTTGCAACGCAATCCTTGGCCCAGAAGTCCTTTCTTTTTTCGAGTTGTAGCCCATGGAACTGGCAACGGGAAACTGCTCTGGGAAAGCGGTCAATGTTGAATTAATTCCTGTGCATAGCCTGGAGAGGAAGGAGAGTTAGGGACCATGCCAAAGAGGAGAAATAGTGGAAGGACCCGCCAACAAGATTGCTGAGTACAACCTCAACATAACCATGTGTGGATGAGGATAGTGCAGATGCCGCATGGAGATGACCCAGGCAATGAAACCAAACCGCTCTGAATTTTGCTAGGGTTAGAGTCCATGGACAAGTTATAATACCATTTGGGTTTTCCAAGACTGGAACAAGGCCTTGCCCTGGGAATGGGTCATGATCTAACTTAAAAAACATTCCAGACCCCTGCCTTGACTCCACTAAGCAGGACCAGATCTCCTCTCTGGCCTCATACCTCAAAAAGGAATGGTTTTCATAGACTCATAAGGTTGGAAGAGACCTCTGTGATCACCGAGACCAACTGTTCCTGTCTCCCTACTAAACCATATCCCTAAGAAACTCATCTACTCATCTTTTAAACACCTCCAGGGATGGAGACTTCACCACCTCCCTGGGCAACCTATTCCAATCCCTGACCACTCTCTCAGTGAAGAAACTCTTCCTAATGTCCCGTCTAAACCTGCCCTGGTGCAACTTGCGGCCGTCCCTTCTTGTCCTCTCGCCCGTCGCTTGTGAGAAGAATCCATGTGGGAATCCATGTCATTTAAGCTTTTTCTTGCTCAACAATAACAACTGCAAAAACAGGGGACAAACTCCTGACCTCCCAAAACTAAATACCAGCCACCTACCTCTTCTCTCCTCTGGTCCATCCAGATGCTCTCAGGGTGGCAGTTACACCTGGTTAGGACAGCTTCTCCTTGTCAAGACCTTGCCCTTATATCTGGAGAGGCAAGGGGACATTCTTTGGGACAAATTTTCTATCTATTTTTTAATCACCTTCTGAAGTCAGACAGGTCCCTCTGTTGACCCCCAGCAGGAGGCCAGCCCAATGCGCCCACTCCTGGCCATGCTCCCAGGAACAGAGCTCTGGGGGTGAACACAGCCTCCCCTCTGATAAGATTGCCCTGCAGGGGAGGCATCTGATGACAGTTTGACTGGCGGAGCAAAGCGCGACTCATGTTTGTTTGGATAGTCAAAGGACTTGGAACAAATGTCTCTGACTTATGTTGATTTAGATAAAAGGACCACAGCCTTGTCACAGGATCAATGGAGTTGGTGAGAAACCACTTGTGTAGATGCCCTCTGCTTTCAGACACTTTTAAAACAGAAGAAAACATAATAACAACAATTATTATTATTGATATTGGAAAAGAACTTGGAGATCATTGAGTCCAACCGTAAACCTCACACTGCCAGGTCCACCACTAAGCCATGTCCTGAAGCACCATATCTACGTCTTTTAAATACCTCCAGGGATGGTAACTCAACCACTTCCAAGGCCTGAATCCCCTTCCTGTGGTAACATATTTTCTGACATCCATAATAATAATAATAATAATAATAATAATAATAATAATAATAATGGAAGTTTTCACAACTCAGAGACACTCACTCCTTTCTGGACCAGGGCACAATGGGTGGCTGAAAGCAAAGTCAAGGATTGCAGTTGCAAGTTAGGGATTACCCATGGTCTGGGTGACCAAAAGCTTGGGGTATTTTGGTGCTTGATGCCTTGTGTTTTGCTTCCCATCCTGAACTGGCTGACAAATCCTGCCCAACAAACCCTGCCCTTGCAGACCAGATGCCTGGCTGGGAGGAAAGAGCAGGCTTGATGTGGTGGTGCCTAGAGTAGGGGATGAGGAGGGACAGGGACTGCTGCATCTGCACCCATCTGGCATACTGAAGCAGCAAACGAGGGAAAAGGAAGGAGGGGGTGGGTAGAAGAGAAAATCCCAAAGATCCTTAGATAATAAGCACCATTAAGGTTAGTCTGTCTCATGATTGTTTCTTATTAAAAAGAGACTGTACTTTATCTGTGCAGGATATGCTGTTTGGATGAGGGAATTAGCAGAGTGACTGCCTCCATATCATCTAATTAGCAAAAATGTTGATAAGCAGATACAATCACATATGATTAGGATCCTTTTAAAAAGCCACTCCATTAATTAAATAGACAGAAAGGCCGCCTCCAGCCCTCGCGTGCCACTGATTAGAATACAAATATTTACACTAATCTCACCTCCATCAGCCATGGGACACTTTTGAGTATTTTTAGTGACATCAGATTACTATTGATTTTCATCCCCAATGTCAGACCATTTTGTTAGTATCTGAAAGTGCTGCCTTCAGTTTCGGATGCTTTAAATCATGTTAAGGGTTTATCTTAATGACGCTGCTGATAACCACTGTTCAGGTCACTCGTACTTTCTCTTCAAAGAACACAGTCTGGGCTGGTTTTTATTGTTTGTACTTGAGATTTAAGATACGAAAAACATTTCTCATTTCAAAGCCTTGGTTTCTAGGGATGGAGCTGCCAGGCTAGTTTGGGTCTAGTCACTTGATGTGTGCATGCTTCTCTCCCGTTTCCCTTTCTCCCTGCCTCTTCTCAACCCTTTCTTTTTTCCTTGCAAACACTTTTGGCTCATAGCAGTGGCCTCTCTTGAATGACTGCTGATCTCTGATGCCTGCTGCAGGCACCAAACAGACAGGCAGTGAGCATCCTCCGTTTGGAGATGACAGGAGAAAAACACTCCCTACTTTTCAGATGGGTAGAACGCACTAAATCCAAGACAGATAAACCAGTGCGCCAGCCAGTCTGAGACGGACACTCATCATCAAAAGCAAGTATGGGAGGAGACACTTTGCAAAGAGGCAGCACAAGGCAAAGTCACCTCCTTCCTTCCATGCACAGCCCCATTCTCTGCAGTTAAAAAACATCCTGGGACCGTCCAACAGGGTTTTCTGATGTCTCATTTTCCCTTCTGGGTAACAGAGAGTCTGAGCAGCAATCGGTCTTGAAATTTCTGCCAAGCATCTGCAAATAGACCACACTGGCAATGGCCAGGAGCTGTTGGCGTCTTTCAGTGGCTTGTGGGTGGTAAGTTTGGATCATCCTCAAGTCCAACGGACAATCCTACAAAAACATTAGCCCAAATATGGGACCTGTTGGTGAAGATTTCAAGCAAGTCAATACAGTGTGAGCGAGCCACGAAGCTCTCTCCTCAGTGTAGAAGAATACTTTGGGATGCTTTGGGAGCACAAAGAGCCCTCTGAGTTTAAAAGGGCAGCAGCAGCTTGGTGCTGGGCCCAGATTAACTTTTGCCATTTCTACAGTACAAACACTACTCAGCAGAAAAATAGGTCATGTGGCACAATCACCCTGCAGTTAAGAAAACCTCCTCTGTTCAAAGGGAGGCCAAAGCCCAGATGTCCCCAATAAGGTGAGCCCCTGGGACCATGAGCTCGTTTGTTGCTTTGCCCTTCCTTCAGCTCCAACCTCCAGACAAGCACTGCGCTGCCTTACTTTTACTGGCAAAATAAGATAACTCCCTCCATACTCCCAACCCATCATTGACCAGTGAGAAAACCAGCAAAACAAAGCCCTTCCCCAACACATGTCATCTCAAAAGCTTTCCTTCCTCTCTCACATTGCTTTCTAGAGGCTGACGTGGCTGCTCCTTGGTTTCATGGCCCCACATGTATAATGTATGTTAGGACAGCAGCCGGCCCACGCACTGGGCACACGCTCTTTGGTCTGGTTGGCTCTTGACCCCTTCCCAAAGTGCAGAATAATGGAAATCAGCGTAAAGATCTACAACACATGCTGCCATTAGTAGGTGTTTACGACACTGTGTTACAGACACATCAGTTCTTGTTGCTGACACTTACTTGGAGACTTGCTTCACACAATAATTCCATGTGAAGATACTGCATTTCCCACAGGAATGGCAAATTCAGGGGACAGAAGTAGATGCAGGATAACTCCAGGCAGGGCCATCAAAAGTTCTCAGGCTGAAGCTGTCTGTGTCGAGTTCATAGTGCATCCCTATTGTACATGCATAAACCTTGAGACAGATATAAAAAAAACCACATGGAAAAGAGGCCAAGGCTGTTAATGAACTTCATTCCGTGCCTTTATTTTAGTATCAACATGAAAGCTAAGCTTTTCTGGAAGTGTTAGTTTTGGCTCTACATTCAGAAGGGACCATGATGGTCATCTAATCATGATTTTAGGGAAAGGATCTATTCTGGCTTTAGAAATGGGCAGATTAGGATGTTCCAATGATTCATTACCTTCATATTGAAGGATGTGCAATATCTTTTGAGTTTAAATTTAGCTAATGCCACTTTCCAGCTGCTTTGTCCAGGAGCCTGAAGATCCCTATGCCATTGAATTTCTATTCCCATGCAGGTTCTTACAGACTATGCTGAAGACGGCATTGAACTTCCTCTTAATACCAAGACACTTTCCCTGAGTGTCTCACTCCATAGCATATTTTCCAAACTCTTAGTCACATTTTATGGTTCTTCTGTGAGCCTTCTCCAACTTACTAACATTCTTCCCAAACTGTGGGTAGCCAAACTGCTAACAGCTTTCCTATAGCTGCCACTATAGGCTAATATGATGCATAGGGGTAATGTGGCCTCACTACACCACAGTTTCTTGGACTGCAACACTATCTGAGAATCCCACCTCTGGGCAGGTAAACACAAAAAAGAAAAAGTCATATATCAAAGCTGTGACATGAGAGCTACCTCAGGCAACTACAATGTCACATGTTCAATCTACATTTGAAAAAATAAGACCAGTGACAGACAGATCTGCCCTGGAATAAAACCAGGTCAACTGATTCCCCTCCCCCCCCCCCCCCCCTCCCCCGGATGTCATAATCTCATGATTTGTGAACAGCAAAGAGAGGATATGGTCAAGTAGCACTGTGTGGCCTTGCGATGTAGAAGGACAGAGCAGATCAAGGGGTGAATGGAACATCCATCCATCCCAGAAGCCTCTGCATAACAGGCATCTTCTAAACAGGTCCACCTTTCCTTTGAGCTGATGGCTTATTACTGCAAAACCGTGCCTCACAGGATGATGTCAAGAAATCCTACTGGAAACTGGCACTAAAAAGGCATCCTGATAAGAATCCCAGTAACAAGGAAGAAGCTGAAACCAAATTCAAAGCAGTCACTGAGGCATACAAGGTTTTGTCTGACCCTCAGAAACGATCACTCTATGACTGGTCTATCAAGGAGAGCAGATCCAACAGAGGAAGTGTCACAGAGGGCCATAACTGCTCCTCTGATTCCCCTCATGTATTCCACATCCTCAAAGAGATCTTCAGGGACATCTCTGGAGAGATGGATCCCTCTCTAGATGTTTTCTGGGACCCTTTCAACAACATCAGTGAAAACTGACACAGAACAACTGGAAGAGGAAGAAGTTCTAACCTGTTTTCCAACTACATGTAGTCATTTATGCCATGGAATTCATTCAGTCCCAGCAAGCAGCCCACTTCCTTCTTTGCTGAGGATACATCCGGGTCACACAACGTTAGATTAGTGTTAACCACTACTAAAGTGATCAATGGCAAGAGGATCATCATCCAGAAAACCATTGAGAATGGGGAGGAGAGAGCAGAAGTGGAAGAAGATGGCCAGTTGAAGTATGTGACAGTAAATGAGAAGGACCACCAGAAATTACAATGCCCACCACCACAAACATTACCTGTAAGCTGTGTGATCTGCTCTCATTGCTCAATGGATGTGATCTGCTGCAAGTAGCATTAATACATGCTGAGTTCATGACACAACCAGTGCAGAATTCTCAATGGTTTGGAGAAAATGCTCCACTGTGTATCTTGCGGGCTGAAAGTGAGCAGCAGGGAGAAGGTGAATTTGGCTCCTGGGCTGGAACAACCTCTGGTCCCTTCCTGCTTGGAGCCATTCAAACAAAAAGAGCTAAATTCAAACCGCAAGCAAACAGATTCCAGAGAGCTGAGTTTAGCTCCCTCTGTGCAAAGTTGGATGCGAGGACTTAGATGGTGCTTTACCATCCTTATTGTCTTGCTCACAGCTGCGAGAGCCAGTTCACAATGCATGTCTTGCACAGCCTGCCAGCATGATGCTTTCGTCCTCCACTGAGCTGAGGAACACACTCCCCGTGTTTCTGCCCTCCCCTGTGCTGACATGAACTGCTGAGCCTTGTTTCTTGCTTGGCCAGATCACATCAGGCATTTAAAATATTACACGCCTCTTATTTTTGGTCCCACGCTACATCCCCCTGGGCTTCCCAGCTTGCCCTACTCACTGATGTCTCCCTGGAGACTGGAACTAGCTTTCAGGGAGACTTTTTCAGTCTAATTCAGATTGCAATTGCTGCCTGTGTTTGGGCAGGTCTTTGCATCTGTTTCCTTTGCTGTAAAATGGGAATAACAGACTCCCACATTTTGAAGGAGACTGCAAGGCAGTGATACTCATAAAGGACACTGAATATTAAGTAGTGAGTTAAATTAGCAACAATATTGCCACCCCTTAATTAAAACCTTTTACTTTTGAAAAGAAAATTTTTGATTCCACTACCTTCTTTAGCAACTGATGTCATGCCCAGCTTGAAAAAACAGACCAAAAGTGTATTTGTTGTGTTAAGGGCTTTTAAGTTCCTGTGAGTCCCTCTCCCAGTATAAAAAACACACAGCACTGGGAGGCAAGTATTATAGATGTCTAAGTGCATGCTGGGTTCACAGAAGGAGACCAGTGGTGATGGGAGCAGGGAAAACCTTGGTGCAGGGACAAACTGCATCTGCTGCTCCTCCACAACTTCCACAACTTGGGAATCATCAGCAGTCCTGCAGGCATTGGGACTCCAAGGATTGGGAAGATCTAAAACTTGGTACAGAAAGATTACTTTAGTCAAGCAAACACAAGTAAATATTTCTACCAATCCTCTCTCTGTGAACACCACATTGATGGAAGATGGCTTCTTGAATTTACCTTATGCTACTTCAGAGGAAGTCCAAGGAGAAAAACAAAACAAAACAACACAAACCCAAACTGCGCATTTTGGATCGGAAACTGAAGTGGTCTTTGATCAAAATAACATCTTTTGAAATCTGGACCAGAGTTGAATTCCCAGCCCCTCAACATTTTCAGCTTGCTAGGGCTAAAATTTTGCTTCAGCTTTGTTTCTAATGGGATATTTTTGTGCATACACATCAATATTTCTTGATCTGAGATTAAGGGATGCAGATCTACACATCTTAGACCTGTCCTGCCTTGGGTCAGCAATTTCTTTTCTTGTATCGACATCTAAGGCAACATCTAAGAGCCAGCATTTTCTTTTCCCATCCCTGGGTTAGAGTATTTCCACTGCCGTTTGCAGGAGCAGAGAGCTCCTGGGACAGTCAGGCAGCTACATGTGCCAAAACCTCTTGTTAGGAATATGGGAACATGGATCAGAAAGGGGCCCAGCTCACCCAGTTAGTATCAAGTCCAGAAGAACCTGCAGATCTTCTTACGCATCTCCCTGTGCACTGCAGGCTGCAAAACACCTTGCAGCACTTTCTGTTAGAAAAAGATCTGGGATTGAAAGAAAAAAAAAGCAACCATAAAAGTCTGGTGGTAAGACAGCAGGACAGACTGTTTTAACAAAAAGTCCTGCATGCCTACAATAGCAAGCAATCTGCCAGGTGTGCCCAAACCACTCACAGAAATGAGATCCAGCAAACCTAGCCTTGGAAGAAAACCCTTGCCTGTCCCAGAACATGGGATCAGACTGACACTAAGCATGCCAGCAAAACAGTAACACCTTCAAGGAGTTTTTAAAAGCTTTTTCTCGTGTCATTTAGCGGATGTAGTCCTGGAGGAGGCCACATCAGATGCCCAGTCACAGCACAACCCAGGAACCTCGCCCAGCTCCAGCTCTCTGTTCCTCTTCCAGAAATGTGTCTTCTCTCTAATAAGCTGTGTTTTGGGACCTTGCCTGATCAGAGATATCTTTCAGGTGTGTTCATGGCTGAAGGGGCTTGCATGTGCTTGCTTGTGCAGTTGACCCAGGTGTGAGGACCACAGGTGTCAGCAGCATAACATTTTTTCTCAGCTGCCCATGGAAACCAAGCCCTCATCATTGCAGCCACCACTGGGCATGATGGGCTCATTTCAGGCACCAGCTCTGCTTGAACAGCATCACATTGGGGGGGTTGTTTGAAGTCTGCTATTTGACTGCAGCACCAAACCCAAGCACATGGCCCTGTCTGGCCCACAGTGCAAGGAAGAGCAGGGAGAGAAGGTGGCTTGAGCATCGCCGCCAAGGCCGGCCGGCAGCCTGCGCAGGGAGGCTGAGTCAGTGTTGTATTAGCAGGCCACACAACTACTTTAATGTGGGCTTAGGCTGCAAAACCAAAAACATACATAAAAGCATTTGGAATTACTTCATAAAATACTAAATCACAATATTAACCGACTGACCTTTGCTCTATGCAGACCTGCTAATTTTAGCAATTACAGCCAACAACTTGAACATATCAAGTGGGCAACTGTTTAACAATAATGACATCTGCTTGGAAAATCCAATTATGTCTAAACATCTTTAAATCCCCACTAGGGGATACCTGCTTTCTTTTTGCAACTGTTAGTCTCTGCCTAATAGGATTTTAAACTCGCAGCCTGCTGCACACTGTGGTGGCAGTGGCCCCTCTCCCTGGAGTGGCAACAACAGGAACGCCATCCCATTAAGCGGAGAGTGAGAGTCTCTCCTCAGACAGTGATGGAAGCACTTTGGTTTTTTGACAGCCTGATCTGATAGATGGCTGCATTAGCTGGATCTCTTCGCTCACCTGTCCTCTCTGGCAGATACTCCACAACCCCCCAAGGCTACATGTGCAGGACACAGCCAGGGCTGATCTCGGCAGGCTGTTTCTCAGGAAGGACCTTGCTACTAAGATGGGCTTTGCAGCCATTGGTGTCTTATGTGTGGCAACCAACATGAGGTTTCCTTCTGCAGTGTCCTCTGACACAAATTAGTTTTATTTTCTGAGTTGACCTCTGTTTCTTTCCTCCTTTCAACCTTCTTTCCTTCTCTACTCTAAACTACTTGAATCCCTCCCCGTTGCTCCTGGCTTCGTGGGTGAAACTCTAAAACTGAGACCTATTCTCTATAACCAGAACCCCTAAAAGACAACAGATATGCAGTGGATTTTTTCAGCCATATTTCAGACCTGTGGGATTTTCTTGCCAAGAAAAGTGATGTTAGAAGTAAACAGAGTCAGTGAGGAAGAGTGAGCACAAGACCACTCAATTCTCCAATAAAGTACACCAACACAGGCCAGGGTCCTCCACCATAAAATCAAAGGTCATTATTCAACCCCCAGCTAAGTTACCACAACCCCCTGAGCTCCACTGATCTGGCAGCAGTCTCAGCTCCACAGTCCCGCTCCTGATCACTCAGCACCCTGGGCTGCAAGGCTATTGTCAGATACTTGAATTGAGATATAAGAACAGAATATTTCCCTCCCTTCTTCTCCCTCCCTCCCTCCCTCTCCCTCCCCGGCCAGCCTGGCTCTTTTCTGAGGGAGCGTGCAGCAAAATCACAATCACATGTTTGCAGCAGTAGGAGGCCATTGGCATGGAAGTGGCTGTGATGTCACTACAAACATTTCCACCCTATCCCGTTTCTCCAGAACAGTCTCCGTTTTTATGACCCCATCCTGAGATCTGCAGGAAATCAAATTGTCCTGATTCTATTTTGAGTGCTGGTGTCATGGCATCAATATATAACGATGTGGTGTCAAGCTGGAGAGGCTCAAGAGCTCTGTCGTGGTGTCACAGCCAGTTTGTTTTGTGCAGCTCAGTGGATTGGATCACAGCCCTGTGGATGCCACGCTCGCCGTGCTGGGACCGCTCAGGACTCATAAGCTGTGCTAACGGGATAAGCTGCACGGGCAGGCCATGGGCTTTCACCCATCAGCAGCTCCCACACCCTGTTAGATATTACCAGCTGGGGCACAAAGGTACCAGAGGGCAGAGCAAATGCACAGGCGTGTGATGGGCAGTTCCTACAGAAGGGCACATTGGATGCCCACCAGCCCCCAGGGGCTGCCTGCGGGTGAAGTAAAGAGGATGGTTGCAAGGTGCTTGTGCAGGGCAAGGGAAAGAGATTTGGGGCAGACAGACACTGGCAAGTTGCCTGGAGCAAGAAACCAAGCAGCAATCTGACCAAAACAAGGAGAAGCAGCATCCAGTAGATATAAACCCTTGTCTAAACTAGGATTACCATCTAAACAGAATGAACCATGGATAGGATCTACCCCCGACAAACCACCTGAGATTCAAACAAGATTTTAGATCTCATTGTGCTCATGAAACGCTCGTTTGATGCTTTCCACCAACATGTGAACCCCTGCAGACTGGAGATTTTCTTCGTGCCTGTGTCTGACAGGAAAGAATCAGGCCCTGGGATATCTTTTGGCAATTAAGCCAGTGGTGTCCCTACCTGATTTATTTCCTGCACCTAATTCTTATCTTCTTCTCAAAGAACATCAGATCTAAAACACTGCATACACAAAGCACTCCTGAACTGAGGTCTCCAACAGAAGCAACAATATCTGCAGCAAAATTTTATCTATTGGCCAAAAAATTTATACTGAAAGAAATTAAGACAGCCCACAGAGTCTCCTGAGCAGAGCAGGAAAAGGCACTGGCTTGACTGAAAATCATTGGAAGAGACATAGTGGTGGCCCACAGCTCCTAGTGAGCATGAGAATAAGGACTGCTTTTCAAAAAGTGCTGTGGGAGCTTCTCTCTTAATTCTCTTAATATAAGGGACAGGACAATCCCATATATTTAAAGATTTTGCAGAAGGGCAAAGGTTTGGATCAGAGCTCCGGTTTGGATCAGAGCTCCTCCAGGAGAAGCATCTTTTGCAGGCTGTGTTGTGGATAGTTAGAACCTCTTTGCAAAGGCAAAAGGGAGCCTAGTGGCAGAGTTTGAGTATCTCACAGCTCATACCAAATTCTCACCTGTGTTTGCTCTCCACAGTACCAGAAAATACACATGCTACAACCCCAGACAATAAAGGTATTAAACCTTGAAGTACTTCATTTCTGATGAAACTCTACCATCTTAGCTGAACCTCAGTAAGACTGAATGTGACCCTGTATTTACCTTTACCCTTAACTGTTAAACTCACTGCTTCCTAACAGGCCAGCGTGGAGACCAGACAACTGCTTTTTGTACTCCTGTATGGGGAACATCAGTAGCTGGAAACAGCAGTCCAGCAGACTGGCAGCCTGAGACAACCCACCAGTTCCCAGGAAACTGCTTGATCATTAGTCATCTCCTCTCTGTAGCTTTCATTTTCAAGCCTTTCTTTATTTTTGCCTACGATTAGCACTCAATTACGTTCACCTTTGGTCACCCTCCAAAAAACACCAGGCAAAGGAACTCATGGGAGTTGAATACCACCCACATCTGAGGCATTCAAGAAAGTTCTTTACTGTGTGAGTCCAGTATCTACTTTCCCATCTGCCATGGGGCTATGCCCTGTAACTCTGTCTCTGTGGCGGGCAGAACTTTGTGCCCTTCCTTCTGCAGGCTTAGACCTCCTCGATGTCATTACAGACAACTCCTCACTTTCACATGCCTTTAATCACTCAGGATCTTGGCTTGGTGATGCCATCCACCCTTTTCAGCTTCTCTGCTTCCTCACTTTACCCTGAATTCCTCTCACTTCTATCCACTGCCTTCAGGAATGCTCCCTTTCTCTCCATCCTCCTGCTGCTTGCTAATGCTTTCCTTTCCACTTTGGACACTGCCCCCTGATAAATAAATGATTGCTTGAATTGCTCAGCTAAGAACCTTGTCTCTTCCCACCACTTACGACACAAGGAAAATCTTCAATGTTTAAACCCCTGCATAATAAGGCCCAGCAGCACCAGGTGACTTGGCAAGGAGTGACATCGGTGTTAGAGACACTCTCCAACGTGGTCAGAGTGAAGTGCTCAAGTGGGGGTGATAACAATTTTTTTAATGTTATTTTTTTATTTTACGGTTCCTTCTCTTGTGGTTCCTCCTGCTCCCGGAATGAACAGCAGTTTTTATTGCTGGGGTTAAAAAACATGAATTTGCATTACATCCTGGCTCCTGCTGCAATACTTCAGTCTTGTTTCTCTCTCGTCCCCTCTCCAGAACAACTGATGCTATCACAGCCTGATTTAATTTCAAAGACGGATTGTGATTTGGCAGTCGGGGAAAAAAAAAAAAAGCCAAGCTAATCAAAAGTCACCATCTGCTGCGTTGCCATGGGGATATTCCTCCCCAATAAATGTGCTCTTTGCCAAAATCACAGATAACAGCACTATAAAGGGTGGGAGGTGGAGGCGGGGGAATCAAAGAAAGAAGTTCCGACACTAGGGGGGAAAAACGAAAGGGAGAAATGAGGGAGAAACAAGAGACAACGAAGAAGTGGGAGAGAAAGGACCCTGGACTGCTGAGGAAAAATGACGAATGGACCAACTAGGGAGAAGGAGCAGGAAATCAGAGAGACTACCAAGCAGCTGAGGGTGACAAAGTGTTGGAGGGAGACAGACAAGAGAAAGGAAGAAAGAGGAGGAACTCCTCAAGACACTCTGCTACATAAGATATCAAAACAAAACAAGCAGAGATAAGATAATTGCCCTCAAAGAAAGCCTCATCTCAGCGGAAGGGGAGAAAACTGAAGCATAAGTGAGAACTCCTGGAGGTGTTGGTCTTTGGAGCTTAAGAAGAGATTCCACCGTTATTCTCATTGCAGTTACTGAAAATAAATCCCTCGATGGGACGGATGGTGACACATGAGGGTGATCAGGGTCAGGTCGCTCATGCTTTAGCAGCTCAAACACTGCTATGGCCCCATGGTGAGCTGGAGGGTTTTCTCATGCTGCAAAATAGCACTGGGACCTGGTGGGTTAAAATACAAATTATATGAAATTAAGCATCCTAAAGCCATTCTATTTGAGAGAGCAGTGGGTTAGGGGTCAGCAGCGGCTGCTGCTTTTTATTTCCCCTTGTGATACTGGGTAGCAATTTGGGATATGGAATATAAGAGAAAAGAGTGCACCTGTGCAGGGGGTTGTTGTTGTCCTCAGTGTTCAGAGGGGACCATTTAGGATCCCACAGTACCACAGACCCCAGGCATGGGCCCTGGGCAAGACAGTTGGCCAAAGAGAAACGGGGTCACCTAACATAAAATTGACAATTTTAGGTCACAATGTGCTGGCTGCCCCCTGACCCTGCTTAGAGTGTGCATGGGTGTGTTGAGTGCCCCTATTAACCCCCAGCAGCTAACAGCATTATGAGAGGCTCCCCAGATTCCTCCCCAACCCTAGTGGGAGCTAAGCAAAGGGGTCACCTAGCACCCACGCTGGAAGGATGGGATGAATTATTCACCACAGAGACACCACCAGCCTTTTTCTCCCTCCTCTTCTGTGGGAGAATAATCTCAGACTAGATCACAGGTTGTGTGAATTCCTCACTCAAAAAATAACTGAATGACTTCTGCATGAACTTGTTTTGCAATTCAATACTAGCACTGATAAGGAATAGTCACTGCATACTGACTGGAAGAGTGCAACACCGTGTTGCCCATATCCAACAGCCAAAAACTATGGATCAGTTCTTCTCTCTTCCCTTTGCTTCCACCTCCATCCCGCATCAAGTGATGCTGTGAAAATCACTAAGTCTTAAAACAGTGTTGCATGTTTTTCTCTATGTAGTCATTTCACAACACTGGGGTCACATTTCCATCCCTCTCCACTCAACTGCATAAACATTTTGATTTGAAGGAAAGAAAAAGAGCCTCCCATCACACTACTCCAAGAGCTAAGGTTTAGAAGTGTACACTAGCATATGTCCCCCAGGAGCATTAATGAGAGTTGAATCTATGTACAAGAAGGAGATAGGGAGCTGGACTCAATTAATTTAAAATTTAGAGTGGGAGCTATTGAGTTATATTTTTCAGAGTAGCTTTAGTGAAGACCAAAGACATTTGGTCCTCTGAGCTCAGCTGGCCTCATCTGTGTGAGAGGAACTAGATGGGCTGTCAGAGCAGCAGAACTTCTGTACTCCAGATCTCATCTTCCCCCCATACCTCTTGGGAAGAAAGACTCCTAAAAACCAACTTGGAACATGGATGTGAAAGGCTGATATTCCAACAGCACCGTGCGAGGGATGTCCCATTGGCAGCACCACAAGGCAGCAGCCACAGCACCCACTGGGAGAGCCAAGAAGACACCAAAGGGAGCCGGGGCAACAGAACTGACTGTGGGTGTGGGAGTCCATTGGGGAGGGTTTCTGTGGGGAGCCACACTGGGAAGGGGGTTCTAGTACGTACAACACAAATGCTGAAAGGGCTGGCACTCACAGGTTATCCCCTGGCTGGTCTGTGGCACCCAGCCCCAGTGCCAAGGGTTGCTTTCGGTGAGCAGAGGGTGCTGGGCAGGCTGGATGAACAAGCATCCTCCAGTGGATTCATTGTCTTTGTCTTGGCACAGCCGGGCAATGCAAAGGCCATCGTCCCCCAACAGGGTTTGGTCCCAGATCAGCTCTCAGGGGGAATATGAGCCATGGGGACAGGAATATGAGCCAAGCAAAGGGCTAAACCAGACATCATTATGAAGGACAGAGCCCTGGTCTCCTGCCACCATCCATCCCACACCACAGGTCTCACCTCCCGGTCCTGCTGCCCCATTCCTTCTCTCTGGACTGTTACAACATTTTCCAGTGCGAAAAGGAGGAGAGGTCTAGTGAGAGGAAGGACAAAAGTGGGGAAACAACAAAGATTTGTTTAACATTGGAAAATTTTGTAAAACAAAACCTTTCCTAGGCAGTCAGCCTATTGCTGCTACCATTTTGCTCCCCTCCTTCCCAATTAAACAGCAAATTATACTTATCAAAGAAAAGAAGGTAAAGAGAAACCTGAAAGGCTGTGAGAAACCTTTAATTATTAGTATAGTGGCATGAAAAGCTGTTGAGCCCCTTAGAAACGTACATGGCCAATTATCAAAAAATATAAGAGATGCAGAAAGAAAGGTTTGTCTAATAAGTATGAATCGCAGGGCCATTTAGAACATCAGTGTTAAAGCATTAGAGTTAAATGGAAAAGTAAAAAGGGGCTGATGGTTTTAACTATTTCACAGGAGGACAAGAGGTTGATACTGATAAGACAAGCAGTATAGTGAAGTTAATTATCTGCGGCCCTTGGTGCACAAAGCTTTTTGAGCTGGTGATTAATAGAGATAAACCATTCAAACTCCACATTTCTAAGGTGAATGAAGATGGCAGAGGAACTGCACAGCCCCAGCATACTAACTACTCCGACAGCAAGGGGTCTGGTTGCTGTGGAGGGCGCTGGGTTGGTTTGTTGCACCCAATCTGCTCCCCTTCCTCTAATGGCAGGGAGGTTTAGGAAGTATGAGGAGGGGTGGCCAAACATCCCTGGGTGCTTGCTTCATTGGAGATGTCTGGAGAAGCTTCCCTTTAACTAATAAAAATCATGTTTATGAAATGCTCTGGTTTTACTTCTCTGACATGGTGGATGATTTTATGCAAGCATTGAACACCATACTGATCCCTTTTGACACTGCATTAGCTGTTTGTCCCAGGCCTGTTGCTGCTAGACATGTGCAGAGGACCTCTCCTTCAGCTCCTCATTCCACCCCACAGCTCAGGTAGATCTATTGCAGCCTCCCTGGACCAGGGGTCACTGGGGTAAATAGGGGTTAAAAGTACTTGAAGAAAGCATGTGCTCTTGATATGAATTTTATTTCATAATCAAGAGTACCTGCAGGGAGGATAGGAATAAGTTAAGTGGTCTGGTGCTTTTGTGGGAACTGGGAAACAAAGATGTGAATGCAGGACAGACTCAGCCCTTCATCATTCTGAGGCAGATAAATCAGGTACCACGAGGTTTATCATGCTTGAGACTGGCAGATAAGACCTAAAAATGGAGAGCCTGGATGGACAATCAAGAGAAAAACAGATTTCAGTCTTACAAGATTTCCAGCCAGATCTCCTGACCAAAGCAATTTAGACATACTGCCCATGACAGTCCTAAGTTCCAAACTCTGGGATTTGGGTCAGTCATTTTTCCAAATATCCTGGAATGGAAAAAATCCTGGGAGATTTCTGACACTTCCTGCTGGGCCCCCCTAGATGCCGCAGACACTGGTTTTCTTCTTCTGGTGTTTCAGTGTTTCTGTCTAAAGCCCAACTAGAACAATGACGTTCAGAGACAGCAGCAAAAATTAAAGTAATCACTTTAATCCATTTCTGAGCTTCACAAACTACTCTGTGCGTAGGTTTCCAGTTCAATTTGAATTCTAGGATGACTTTGGGTTTGGCTGTTATTTTCTCCAAAGTGGTTCCCTTGTCCTTGATAAGTTTGGAAAGGCATCTCAACTTCAGCATCTGCAAACAAAAGAATCTTATATTTTTGGCCAAACTAAATTGAATAAATTTTGTGTTTGTTAATTGCATCCAGGCCAACCTTGTGCAGGGCCAAGTTTCAGCCCAGTGGGATTTGCACATGGCCTGGATACAAGCTATTGTAAATGGGGATCCCTGAAGGAAAAGCTGACAGATGGTGATTCTAAAAATGTTTGTCAGAGCCAGTCTTTGTGACACAGAAAACCCATAGCCAAGGGGTTCCTGAGTTGGAGAGATGGTTCTGAACTGCATGGAAGGCCAGGGGAGTTTGTTGGTACTGGAGAAGTTTTACCAGGCCTCCTCTTGTTGCCTGCCAAACCTGTTTCTGTTTGACCCCATATCTCTGAAATCTGGTTATTTGGATAAAATGAGACCTGGAATGATGCTGCACCTGGTTTCCAACTACGTATTCAAAACCCGCTCCTAACTGAATGCTATAAAATGGGACCAAGATGGACATAGTTTATCTGAGCTGCTTGGAAACCCTCCTTGGCCAGTCCCAGAACAGCGTTACCATCTGCCTTGCGCATCAGCATTTTTGGCGATGGGATCAAGACCAAAATTCCATGGCTCATCTCCCTGTTTGTGCCACTTTTCTTCTAGTTCAGTAACTGCATTAGAAGTCTAGACTGGGCAAAGTCCATCCAGCACACATGAGCAGTCTGCAAGGAAAAACTTCATGTGATATTCTGGTCAAGCACTACAGATCCAAATGTTTCCTAGGAAGGAAGATAAAATCCAGAAAAGAATATCCAAGTTGGCCTCATTCACAACAACAGCATCACAAGGCACCAACAGCTTTCCTGAAAGGCTCTGCAGCAAATATTAAGCTTTTGCAGTTAAGATTCACCCTTGGAAACACCAGGTCTCTCCCTCCCTTGCTCATCTTAATCAGTGTCAGGTTTCCACGGCAGCCAAACAAATGAGTTTCAGTAGCTTGATGCAAAGCAATGGGAGAGGAGTTAAAACAGGATAATGCACTGTGAATCATCTCTGCCTGATAACTCCTTGGCTGCATGGCTGGAGCGTACCTGGACAAAGTGCGATGTGTGCTGGAGCCCAGCTTTGCAAACAGTCACCTAGGGGAGAGGGAGCTGGCTCCAGGGTGGCAGTCCTGGCTCCAGGAGAGGTTACGAGGCCCTTGCAATCAAGTTCAAATTACATATCAGACACATGCTCCCAGGAGCTGACTCCAAACACCAGCTGCTTATTTTTAGACAGGAAAAGTCTTTTCTTACCAGCACAGGTGGTGAGGCTGGAGCATACGGAACACCAGTGGCACCGGCATCCTCACAGCCATCCCCGAAGGGGCAGTGCCAACAACCCTCCAAACACTTTTAGCCACCCCTTTCCCCTCTCACAGTGGAAGGATCAGAGCAGTTTGCAGTATTGCAGCAGAGAGGACCATGAGAAGCTTTCCCAACACCCTCACCCATGGCACGTTTAGCCCCAGTGCCATGCTGCAGCATGCATTGCTCCACCATGTCAACCAGCCTTGTTCGCTCTCTGCCAAGCACATTGGCCCCAGTGTTTGGCAATGTTGGTTTGGAAATTTTGAGGAAAGAAAATAGCATCTCCAGAGATTGCTTGTGCTTCTTTCTCAGCCAAGCAGAAAGCAGCTTTCTAAAAAAAAAATCCAGCTTTCCTGCATTGCACTCCTCATCACTGTAGCCATAACCAAGCTATTACAAAAGTACAGACACCCTGTTAGCTCCTTCAGCAACTGGACAAATCATTTGGATCGAATTATTTATTTAATGAATTTTGCTTTCTTCCTCCAAACAGCAAGTAAAAAGTCCTCAATGGTTTTGGATAAATTTTTTAATTTTCTGCAAGTAATTTTCATCACTTGTATCACTCATTGCAGCATTTGTCATCTGAAAAATGAAATTTAAATCCTTCTCTGAGTGCACAAACCTGTCAAGTGCTTGTTTATACCCACTTAGGTGGTCAAAACCTTTGTAAAAACACATTGAAAAGAGTTTAAAACTGGCCACCACCACTGAACATTCTCTACCATTGGCCTATTTTATCTGTTGCCAGTCATATTCATATACATATATATGAAAGTATGTGTATACCAGGATATTAATGGAAAGTCAATATAAAGAGGAAACAGGCAGAGCAAATACATTTACTAGAACTTCACTGCAGATGACTGTTCTGTGGAAATGCACGTTATTCCTCTTATAATTCTGCAATTATGGATGGAAACCGCAAGAAACATGAATTTATCTAAAAGATTCCATTTACAGGGACAGAAAAGCAAAGTGCACAAAGTATTTCAGACATGAAGATAAACATATTTAGGAAAAAAAGAAAGGAGAAATAGGCCATTCAAATCCCAAAGTTTAAACAAGACACAGCATTAAACAAGAAAACCAATCTTTCCCTCTCAGGGGAACTCACCTTTTTGAACTCTGACTGCAACACAAGGCTCTGTACAGTCCTTCGTCTCCTACCATCTTGCAAGATCCTGAAAAATAGCATATTACCTAAGAGTCAGTGTGGATTCATTGGGGGTGATAGTGGTGGGGGGGTGTGTTTCTTCAGCAGAAATCAAAATAGATCTTCTTCTACAAGATTAAGTTTTATTTATATTTGTTTCTACACAAGACATCTACTCGGGAGACTTTTACAATGAAGGCTAAAGGTGTGTCCTGCAGTGATGGTCACTGCTGCGTTTGGAGTTTGCACAGGGTCTGGCCCAGCAGCAGAGAAAGGCACCCACACAACAAGGGCTTGGTGGGGAACCAGGCTTAGCAGCGTGTGGAGGGCTCAGACAGCATGGGATGGAGACCCCAAAGGGCTTCAGCCCCACCAGGAGCAGTCTGACTCCTGCGTAGGCATTGCAAAGAAATGTCTAAAAGTTCAGGAAAAATACCCAGGTTAGACTATTTTATTTGGAGCAAGAATAACTAAACACCAGGATTTCGGCAGAGCAGTCATGGAAGAGCATAGGTAGAACCAGGCTGAGTGTCCAGAAGAACCATTCTGCCCCAAATACCAACGAGATTTTTATCAAGGATAACACAAGCCCTCCAAAAAAATCCAGTGTTGCAAGTTTGCTTCTATCTACCTTACTGCCTGGTTACAGCCTGCAGGCAGGACACAGATCCTGAACAAGCTTTTACCTCACCTATCATTTTTTGGTGGGCTGGACTCGATCGCACTATTGCAAAAGTCATTTATTAGCTCTTCTCCCCCCATTTACACCTCCTGCCTTGAGTCTTTGCTCTCTTATGGCTGATGGCACTTCTGAGGCAGTCACAAAAAATATCCAAACTGCTTGTGCTGTCCCATTATGGGAAGGTCTGGCTCTTCCATGGCCGTATCTGGAGAGGAAATGATATAACACAGTGGTGACGTCTCTGTGAAGATAAAGTGTTGCTCAAAGTAAAATCGGGCTGCTTCATGTTTCTGCTATTTATCTCCCCTGCCAGCCATTTGTTAGGAATTTATGCATGGTCTTTAGTCACTGTTGACTCACCTTCTCTTGTTTGCTTTTAATCACTCTTCTTACAGCATAGGAAAGGTGAAGCTCTGCTCACACCTAGAGCAAGATCGGTTAGGAAAGCAAACTGGCAAGAAAAACACTGGAGGCATCTCCCTCCTGCAAGCCACAGGTCAGGCATCCTTAGTGGGACTGCAGATAGTCTTCGTTCCCCTTCTTCCACCTCATTTTTCTAACGACTCGTTTATAGCAGTGCGAAGCAGAATATTCACAAAGTACTAAACAGTCTGGAGAAACCCTCCCTAAACATGCTTTTGTTATGATAAAACCCCTTGATTCAAAGGAAAGACCAGGGCACCCAAAGGGCAGGTTTTGAGCACCCTGACTCACACAATTGTCCCTGAGCAGTGTGGTTTCCCAGCACCTTTCAGGATGAAAGGCTTTCAGGGAACAACTCCTAGATATGTTTGAAAGTTATGGAATGTTGTAAATTAGCAAGCAAAGACAAGACATGAAAAACGCCTGTTCAACCATGGGCTCCACTCTGCTTTGGAGTCCTTTTGGAATTGTATTTTAGAGTAGCTACTGATGATAACTCACTCTAAAGCCCTAATAAATTTACTGAATGGCTATTTTTATTTTACATAGCCATATGCTCAGCTCCACTCCTTCTTACGTAAGTAAAGTTAGGCACGTACTTGGCATCTCCAGGCTCTGGGTCTGAATTCAGACATGACAAAATACAAATGTGCATGTAATTGCACAAACGGGTAAGTGGCTGCTGGAAAGAAGGAAGGTGCACATCAAACAGATTCTACAATTACTTGGCAACAGCTGAGAGATATCCTGGTGAATTTTTACATACAATTAAAAAGAAACCTTAGTCACAACTCACTGGGACATTTTAATAAAAAGAATGAAGTTTAGAAACAGTAGAACTTTAAAACAACATCTCTGCCTTTTTTTCTGGCTGAGGTGAGAGTGACTGTTACTTGGGACAGGTTGTAAAACACATAGATTGGAAAGATGGGGGGTGTAATGTGAACGGTTTTCGAGTTAATGGTGAGTTTCAGGTCCTAATAGAAATTCTCTTAACCACTGTTTGGGAGGGATTTGATGGGATCACCTCAAATTGTAATTAACCGCTTGATGATTTCTGGAGCACCTAAAGACAAATTATTTTTTGCTCCAGGTCTTCATTTTTCTATGATGAAATTAGAATGATCAGATTTCTCTTACTCCACTATACTGTTTCTGTTGCTAAAGCCCAAAGCATCTTTTTAGTCTAATTTGGTTCTTGCTATAAGACCATGAACTTGCATCAAGTCACACAAAATGGATGAATTTGATCATATCTTCTTGGTACCTACAACTACTCTCTCACACATACACTCATAAATACTATTTTTACCTATATGGTGCACGCATATAACAAACGTGTGTACACAAGTGTAACATATTGTACAGCCAAATCAAGTAGGCGGCTCATGGAATTCTAATAGTTTCTGCTTGCAAAGTTTTCCCATAAAATCCAACAATACATCTCAGAATAAGAGAAAAAAAAAAGGGAGACAAAAGAGAGAAACCAGCACTGCTGAATGTATATGGAGCCTGGACTACTTCATTTCTGTGTGTTGAAACTAATTTGTTGCATTATGTTTCTATCTCTTGCATGTCCACATTGCCACAAGGTCTTATTTTTACAAAACAGACCCATCATTCTTTCCCACAGGATGAAAACACGGTTAAATACTTGCTGTAAAAAAACCATTATGTGATGTGCTAGCCAAATGATACACTAATACTCCGACGTAAGTGCTTTTTTGGCAACTACTCAAAGGAGCAAAAATTACATCGTTTTCAACCCCAGTGATGATAAGATTACACAAAAGAAAGCAAAATATACAAAACGGGTTGATGATAAATATTGTACAACAAATGGAGAATAAGCTGGTTTTCTTGCTGTCACACCCTTTGCAGTTTTCTGCAATTTTTCCATCACTTGAGGCAGCCACACCAATTATTTCCATCATATTGGGTGTCCCCTGAAAAAAACCTGTCAAAAATAAGGATTTGAAAGATTCCTTTTCAGGAACTTCCTCCACCAACTATTTCCTCCTTTTCAAATGGGGCTTTCAGAAAGGAAGTGGTGGCAAGCAGTAATGTTCCCCACGGGAGGGACCCATCTTCCCTTCACATGTGGAGAAGCAAGAATATCCTCTTAATAGGCAGGGCAGGAAAAGAAATCGTCCTTTCATTGGCGGTGTATTCCAACCGGATAGGTGTCTGGTGCTGTGTCCATGATGGTACCTTCTGAGGAGTCATTTCCAATTGGCTTCAAGCCTACGTTGCAGAATGACAGTCAAGAGCCCATTGGCTTATCCTGTACCCTACTTATTTCAGTTGGAAACAAATCAAGACATTAACAACAACAAAAAAAAGCAAGACTTAGTCTTCACTCAGATCCTCCACCACAGCGGAAAGAGATTCTTACATCCTCAGTGAGGTGCTCAAACATTTCTCCTTGTTGCTAGCAGGGTTGGTGGAAATGTTTCTTGTAGCCTTTCACCTTTTTTTCCCATTTTGCAAACCCAGTTTCCTGCCCTCTCCGTATTTCTTTGCTCCTTGTAAGTGCTTACTAGGTAGGTGGAAAGAACCTTCTCAAATGCCAAGGCTGTGCAAAAGCTGTTTGCTTCAAGTCTCATCTGTTGTATTTCGGTACATAAATCACAGCTGAGCTCTCTAGGTAATTTTTTTAAACAGAGGGGAAAAATAAAGGAGCACAGTTAGGATGAGACATGGACTTAGTGGATGGTGGAGAGGAAAGCCTGAAGCAAAGAAGCAAATGGCTCCGTTATTCTCGTTTGATTTGTTGTGTTTGTTCATAATCTCCAGATGTCCAGTAGGCAACAAGAGTGGCAGCTGGTGGACCAAGTAGCTGCTATCTGCAGCTCTACAGCATCTGACTACATGCACCCAGAGAAAGCGTCCGAATCAGTTGGGAGCCGTGTCCACCCGTGGCCGTTCCGTACCGCACGGACACACCCACGCAGTTGCCACGTGTGGCTGAGAGCTGGGGCTGCCCTGGGGAGCCAGACAAAAAGCAGGCATTGGCGGCAGCCCCGCAGGAATATCCCTTCCACACAGATGTTTGCAAGGGCAGATTCACGGTGGGGCAGAGAGGGGCACCGGCCCGGAGGTGTGACAGCGTCGTGCACGTCTGCAAACGCCATTTAGCGGAAGTCAGCTGCCTATTTATTGCTTCAAAGGGAGACGAGTTTGGCTGTTAGTGCTTGCAGGATCAAATGGGTAAATTAGAGGCAGAAAAGATCGCCATTCAGGCTAATGAGATTTACACTCTCAAATCAAGTTACACAGATGCATTATAGGGAGTTCACATTGAGGGGAGCCAATTACCCCATTAGCACTAATAGGAATTGCACTAAGGCATCATGTGAGAAGACACAAGCAAAAAGATTGCAGCTTTCCCTCGCTTATTCAGGATTCTTTTGCTGAAACAAGGCAACAACAGATACACCTCTCCCTCCTCAATTTTTCTCCACAGAACAGCCTTGGCTTCATCCAGCCAATTCATTCATAAAGAACCTTCATCCTGAAGAGTTGTTACAAGGAGGGCTCAGCTCTTCTATACCCATTTCAGCCTCTTTTAATCTCAAACAAGGGCATAAACCAAACTAGGCCTTCTGCTGCTGAGAAAGCCACAGCCAGGGATGTGCCCTTTATCTGTGGTTCTTTCTGCCTCTCCGAAGTTGCACACTGGCTTTGTCTCCAGGTGCTATTGTTTATTACCATCTCTTCACTGGCAAGTGCCCAGTGGACACATTTATTCCCAGTGCAGTGCACAGAGGCATCTTAAACAGGTACCTGTAACCCTAACGATGGTCCTTTAACGAAGAAAAGCCGGCAAAATTAAATGCGAGTGGCATATTACCACACTTGTTTTAAATTGATATTTAATTAAAAAGTTAATTATTAATTAAGTTTATCAATTGCACATCAGTTGTTCAATAGAAAAGGGCTCATTCATTTAATTATCTGCGTGCAACCGATAGTATATGCTTTTTAGCCAGGCAAGGTTATCTCTGCATCTCTTCTAATTTAGATCAGTTTAGCTTCTAATCTATCGAGAGTGCTTCCTTTTGCGAGCTTTTGATTTGATCTATAAATGTTTACTTACAGAACTGTTAGGTATTAGAAGCTGATCAAATAAAGGGAAGAGCTGCTCAGAGTTGCTTTACACTCAGCAAAGGGCTCTGGTGGTGCTTTCTTGCAAAGACCTTCTCGGGGGGTTTTCTTTAACAATGCGCCTGCCATAAAAGTTTCAAAAAAGATAAACATCCAGCCCGAAAGTATGTTAATAGCCCAAACAATGGGGAATCTTCAAAGGGCAAGAGAGGCCTGAGAGCAGAACACAGCAGCAGAGCCACCACCACTGGGCGAACCTCCTCGCTGCTTTTGCTGCAGAGAGGATGGCAGGGCATGGGCCTTGGTGAGGGCTGGGGGCAGCCCTTTGTAGAATCATAGAATGGTTTGGGTTGGAAGAGACCTTAAAGATCAACCAATTCCAATCCCCCTGCCATGGGCAGGGACGTCTCCCACTAGAGCGCTTCTGCACAGTGATGCCAGCTCCGGCCCAGGGTGGTGGGGAAACACTGCTGTGCCCATCAACAAAGAATCAGCTTATCCTGCTCTCCTTTCTCCCTAAAACGATTCCAAGGTGCAAATCAAGAGCTATTTATAGAGGATTTTTGGATGCCACATAGTAAAACATGCCAGAAAACCCCCCAACACTCAGACAATATAACAGAGGGAAATACCCTGTGGAGGCTCTGATTCCAATAGTGTGTTCTAATAAATTATCTTGTATTTGTTTTAACTGCAAATCATGATCTTGTTCAGTTTCTATTAAAAGTAGCATTCAGTGCATATATTTAAAATGCTAAAGGGTGCTTTCTGTAGTATGTTATTAGTGATCAGACCTGCCTGGTGCACAGGATGCTGAACACCAGCAAAAATTAACAAGAAACTGAGGGTACTCAGATCTTGGAAAACTATAGGAGGCTATAGGTTGGCACTGGATAACGAATTAGAAACAGCCACCATCTCAGTCTTTGGGGCTTCAGCCACAAAATGGGCTGCAACATTGTATGTCCCTAAACAGTCCTCATATCCATTGCATGATACACAGCTTTTCACAGGCAACCAGCATGACACAGCCTCTGCCCCAGGAGTCCAACAGAAATCATGAACATGAGACAAAAAAACGCGGAACAGCACAGAGGGTAAGGCGAGGAAAAGGTGAGTGAAAAAGATGCTACAAAACATAGGGCTGATGGACTGCCTTGAGGGGGCAATGCTGAAACAGATGTGTCTTTTCAGAGCTTAGTTAATCAAGAAAAGGAAATGTATCACAACAAGTAAATAGCTAAGGCACAGAGGTTCATATAATTCAGGTGAATACCCAGAGTCTGCAGCTTGTATTTGATCTGAAGACAACAAGCCCAGGGCTGTCTCCCATCTCCTGAATGAAAAGCACTAAGGGGAGAGGGCTTTTAAAAGGAAGGTAATTTACAATGCAATATTGCCGGGGGTGGTGGTGGTGCTGTGTTTGTACAACTGGAAAGAGGATAAAAGAACTCTCCATGAATAGTAACTGTATGTTTATAGATGGGTGCCTCTTTGCCAACTCTGTGTGCAATGTGCATTCATCTTCACCAGATATCCAAGCGGCAGGAATTTTTCAAGCAATAATGTTTACAGAAAATGACTATTTTGAAGCTTTACACACTAGAATTTGAGGAAACTTAAAATTTACATTTACAAACATCATCAGTCACCCTATCTGACAAATCAGAACAGAGGAATTTGGCTTAACTACTATAGATGGGCGCTCGGTTTCTCCAGAGAGTTGCTAACATTGGTTAAAATGAGAAATTTATCATGCATCTGCTCACAGATACTCTGAAAGAAGCCAAACATATCAAAGCACTGATTTGTGAGGAATTATTTACACCAGACCTCTTTCTTGACTAGAGGACAAAACTGGAAACTTTCCTTTCTGTTGTATCACCCCATTCAATGTAGCATCCAGCCACAGGATACTTCGTTCCTTTGGTGGCAGGACTAAAGTGAAGATAAAGAACTTCCACGTGCACTTGTGTTATCAGTGAAAATGCCATATAAGCAAGCAGCTCTGAGAGACAGGGAACAAATAAAGACAGTTTGTTTGTTCTATAAGGTGCCACTGCACAATGAGGTGATTCGTAAAGTGAGAGTTCTGACTGGAGCTTTTCCAGAGCTGGGGGACATCAGAAAGTCTTTTGCCTCCCTTTGACCCATCCTCTGTTTAGAATTCTCTGCTGTAGGATAAGGAGTGAATTAACACTGCAGCCTCTTCCTAACAGGGGTGCTATTTTAGTCTGTCATCCCCATTCAACCACCTATTCTCACAAAACCTGTAAGAGTTTCACATCTCTGAGCTCTTTCGGCTTTGTGGCCAAGTGAGGTTGAAAAAGTTATGTGGGGAGGGACTCTGAGATACTGGCCTGATGTAGGACCTCACACCATTGGTATATGAATTCTTAGGCTGAAAAAAACCCCTCAGATAATTCAAACAGTTTCTTCACATTTTAAGCAGTAAGGCTTTTAGGATGAGACTCTGTAAGTCACAAGAAAGCAAACAACCCCTTCCTTCTGTCCCCATCGGGTGTAGAAATTAATTTAAAAGAATTGGTTTCCTCTAAACTTATGGCCCCAAAAAGTCAACACTTGCCTCTGTCAGTGTTAACTCTGGGTTTCTGCCCCAAAGGGTGAACCTTTCCAGCTGTCAACAAGCAGTAGGCAAGCCATCAATCAAGAAGGGACCAGGCCTTCATGCAACACTTTGATTAAACCTTTGGTTTCAAAGCTGAATATTCTGTGCCTTTCTGTAGTCCTGGGTTCTACTGGCAAACAAACACAGAAACGCCGCTGGGGAAAGCATGTTTGTGTGAGATTTCCAACCCAATTTTGCAGACGCAGAAGTTAGGCAGTTTAGATAAGGGGATGATTAGAGGTCTAAGCCTAAGGTTTGAAATACTCAGACTTCCTGGAACCAGTGGTGCAAATCCCAGCAGGGTCGAGTCAGCCCTCCAACCTCCTGATGAAGATAAAGTGAGATCCATGCAAAAGTGTGACTTGTGAGTCTCCACCGGCCAAGACCCCACTGGAGTGGAGAAACGATGGTGGGGCCTACAGGATACGAGGGGACTCCTTACGTGGCGGGGACGTGCCCCAAGTCTGTTCACACCACAGATCCCGCCAGTGCTCTCACTCCTGGGCTCCACTAGAAGTGATTTATGGATCCCAGACTTTTCTAGAGTTTTGTTCCTGCATGTCTTGGTCTGCATGTCCAGAGTCTTGCAGTGCTTCTGGCAAAACTATAGGCCCTCTTATCTTTCTGTTGCACTACATATTGACCCCTTCAGAAGACAGATGTATCAGTATAGTTTGTGACTCGCTCAGAGAAGAGCCCTTCAGAAGCACATTATAATGCTTTTCTATCAATCAGTGCTGTGATCCAAACATTTTTATTTTAGATAATAAAACAAACTCCCAAATCTCTGGTATGCTCTTCATGCTAACGTTTGGTTTGCCAAGAAAAACTACCCAAAATTTATCAGGAAAAAACTTTTAATAAACTAGATGAACTAATCAATTTAGCCTTTCTTTTCCTTTCTGCTACTGGACAATTAGCCAACATGACACGAAATTCTTGCATGCATTTCTCCTTTTAAGTTATTCATAATAGTCTCCTTTAATAATTCACAGAGTACTTGCAATTTATTCTGTTGTGCTGTGTTAGAAAATTAAGTCATCTGATCTGGGGCTCCTCAGAAAAAGATAAGGAAAATCACACAACTTCTCTAATCATCAAACACAGCATTGATAACTGATTTCACAACTAAGTGTATGATTTGAAATACACTTTAGGAAAGTCTTGAAACAGCAGAGCTAATTAAACCTTTGCTTTCCAGTAGCATTCACCTCATTACAGCTCAGACATTTACAGGGCAGCAAATCTGCACAGGACACATGTACTTGGATATTCTCAAGTGAAACTCCACAAATGGACATTGGTACACAACCAGACCCACACTTTGTCTTTTTTCATCCTCTGCTGAGACCAACAGATTGATCAAATTGACCAATCAGAGAGGCAGCTACTTAGTTTTATCATTCAGTTCTATATAAAAACAATGGTAAAAATATCATAACTTCCTTCTTCTAGCTCCTATCTGCACTGTGGCCAACTAGATGATGAGCCATCAGCATCTCCATCCCTCAAATGCTCCCCAGCAGAGGCAGGAGTTGCTGTGCTCATTTGACCTAAAAGAAGCATCCCTGAACTGCCAGCCACCAAATACATACGAGTAAAGTAATAACAAACAGGTAACTTCAAGCGAGGTGTAAATAAGGATCCTATTTTTCTAGACTTTGTGTTCCATGGTTGAATTATCTTGTGTATTAAAAGATACAACTCTCACCTGGTGGAAACTTCTCCAACGACTGCAGCCTCAGTGGCTGCAAGAATGCATTTATCATTCTTTTCCTCTCTCTCAGATGTTTTTCAAGACTGGTCATAGTCCTTCTGCACTTATTTGAAATAATGTTTGGTTGCCTCTTCTCCTCCTGGCTTGTTATTTACACAAAAAAACCCAGTAACACAGTACCTTTAAGACCTCTGCCCTCCTCTCATCTTTCACTCAACCTTGCAGATAGGTTCCAACATTATTAGGGTAAGGAGTGAGACTCACTTCTGTTAAGGAAATCCAAGGCTAAAATGGCTCCAGAAGCACACACATAAGAAAATCTAAATAACTTAGTGGAAGCCTTGGATTTCCAAATAAACGTGCCCACCTTCTGGCTTTTAATACCACACAGCCAGTATTTTCACTCTGCTTTGGTCTCCCTTGGGGTGGCGTCTCTGCCTGTCTATTTGCTTTGAAAAACTCTTGCATGCCCAGCATTTTCAAGTATAAAATGATCTCTAGAGCTGCAAGGAGAAACGTCTTCATGAAAACACACCTGAATCTTGTAATGAAATTTTTTCCATGTTGAGATGTGCTGGTGCACAAACATTTCCTTGACAGGGTTTTGCTAGCACAAATACTCCCTTTTCTGTCGTTTCATGTTTGAATACACATGGAGACTTCATCTGAGCTTGGGTAAATGTCCACATCAGGAGCAGCTTTGTAAGAGAAACTCTCACTCAGAGAACAGAAAGACTGATTTTTCTTGACTCATCCCAATTCAGCAATAAAATTCAAATGCGGCAAACTGGATCATCCAGGCTTTTATTTTCCCTCTTTCTTTCTTTCCTCTGTCCCTCACCCCTCCCTTTTTTTTTTCAGGGCAACAAACATTTTGTTGAATTGTTCTAAATAATGACAACATTTGAAACCACTTCAGTCTGTTTAAGATCTCAGGGGGGAAATTTGGTGAATAAATGACTCGGGATAAATCAAATCATTCTGTTCTAATAACCGTGTCTCTCACTCTCCTTATCTCAATTGCTGTCCCTACTTCCGTGAGTTCCTGTGCCTCCCTGGCCAACTCCTGGGCATTGTCCCTTGCTCTGAAGCCACATTCTCTGGTCTTGTCTTCAGTGATGCGATGGCCCCCATCCCACCTCCTCTTGTCAAGTTGTCAGGCTTCTTCTGTCTCATCTTCTATTGCAACTCTTTTCTCTATGGAGTCCCAATCTCTGTCCATCAGCCCCACACACCCTGCTGCCAGGTGTCTCCTCTCAACACTCTGGCCATCAAGACCACCGTGTTGCACAGCTCTCTCCCCTGAAAACAACTTTTCACACATGCACGACCTCACCATCTACACCGTACTCTAATACCTCTCTACACATCATCACAAAATGAGGCCAACATCCTCCAATTTTCCCACCTTCCCTGCTGCAATTCCACCCCCTTTCCATGCTGTCATTCTCCACCATTTGACACGACAGCTGTAAAACTTACAGCAGTCTTTTTTGATGGCCTTTGGGTACAGTTTGCATGGGAAACACTATACGGCACCACACCACCTGCGTGCACCCGTGCCAGGGGTGTGCGGCGAAGTCTGAGGAGTCAGGAGAGGTCAACCATTGGCTTGACCTCCTAAGCCCATCTGCCTTCACGCAAGCGAAGACACATGCTCTAAACATGTATTATCTTTTAGGACATTTGTTTCGGGAGTGAGTTGTGTTAAGCAAAGGTACGTCAATTGATAATAAACCTGCTCCACGCTGTCATTTGTGGGTGATTTGAAGCAAAACAGACCATGTAATCAGGTCTAAGGGGTCCCTAATACCAGAGACGCTGGTGCTGTCAGCTATAGAAAATAATTAGAACGCTATCCCTGTGGCAAGGAGAATGTAAATACATCTAAAATACGACATAATGACATTCTCCTCTGTAAGCCAGGGGATCTGCTTCAAATAAAAGAGCCATTAACACAACAATTAAAGCCAAGGGGGCTGGTGAAGTAGGGAGCCGGCCTGGTGCAGGGCGAGGCGAGCAAGGGCCCGGCGTAAATCTTTCGCCATCCCAGCCAGGAATGTGACTATTAGCCCTGTCATGACCTGAGGGCTTCCCAATAATGCATCTGCTCTCTGTCAGGGCCAGAATTTCGTAACGTCCTCCAGCTCGAGCCGAGGGACGACTCCACAGTGCGGCGCCAACGAGGGAGCCGGCAGGAGTAGGGTGGCTCCATGCTGGACCTTGGCCACTGTTCAGCAAAGCACTTAACTGCACGCCCGTAGGGACACGTCTCCTCCCATGGCTGTCCAGGCACTTGGAGGTGAGCTGCTGATGGGCTTTGCTGAATCAAGGCCATTCAGGCTTTACTAGAGCAGAGCTGGACCTATGGTCATCTTCAGCACTTCACCACACCCCACCCTGGGGTGCATCTTCTCCCAAGGATATTCAAGCACTTTGGGCTTTGCTGAGTCAAGGCTGTTCGGGCTTTCCTAGAGCAGAGCTGGACCTGTTGGCATCTTCAGCACTTCACTCCTCCATCTCACCTGGGGGGACGCACCCCACTGAACAGGCTGTCCTGAGATGCTTTGGGAATGTCCCTGTTGTGAAATCCTGGTACAGGGAACCTGTGAGAATGAAGGCATGGAGAGCACCACAGAAATTTAGGCACAATTTAAAGGAAATAAAAGACCTTCCTGGTCCTTTCCAACCCAAACCATTCTATGATTCTAATCTATGACTCTATCCAGGCAGCAGATGCTCTGAACATGCTCCAGGTAATATGGAGATAATATTTTCTATAAGCTCTATAGCAAACACAGAAACAATCGACAAATGCTTGAGAGGGCAACAGTTCCCTATTTTCATTCAGCCTGGAATAGATGATGATGAAAGCCCCAAACACATCAGGAACTTTGATTCTGGGCAAAATGCATCCAGCATGCCCCTGCAGGTTCTTGGCAAAGGAAAAATATCATGGAGCTGGCAAAATCAGTTCACACAATAACACCATACTCAGAAATAAGATTTCTTAAAGCTGACAAGTTAGGGGTACAAGCCTCAACAGGCTCAAAAGACTGTTTTGTTTGTTTGTTTGTTTAAATTGGTGACTTATTTTGGTAAACATAAAAATTTATTTGTCTGGAGAAAGTTTGCAAATGCCAGAAAACAGGAAATGGTACCAACATGCTGGGTTGAATTGTCCAGGAAGAGAACAGTACCAAATCCAGCTCTTTGAGAAGATCTGCCAAAAGTCAGGTTTATTACATCAATCCTCTTTTCCAGTTCTACTAACACTCCTAAGAGAATGACACAGCCAAGACTTCAAAAAAAAAAACCAACCAAACTAAAAGTCCTCCAAATTTTACTTTTAAGCCACAATGTTTAAAAATCCAATGGTAACAGGCTTCCTATGCCTGGCTTTGGGCATAGGAACGTTGACATGTCACCCCAAACAATCAATAAATTGAAATAGTTGTAAGACGTAGAAACTTGCGGAGTTTTTGAAGATGACTTGGAAGGAAGAGCTGAAAAATAACAACTACAGAAGCCACATTTCTCTTATAAAATCATACTGTATACTGAGAAACCTATTACAAAGGCACACAGAGAAGGTTTTTCCTTAATGTGTATTAATAATTTCTACAAAAAGATCACTTGTGTCAGAATAAGGGAGCTGAATAACTGAAGGTACTCTACTGAAAACGAGGACTTGACATCCAGAGGCACTCGCATCTCATGAAACGAGGATGGGCCCTGGTTGCCAAGAAGTTCATGAAATCAGACCCCATTTCAGAGGAAAGAGAAAACATCTCATGCACAATCTGGGCTGCGTAGGTACTCAGTCCACCCCCTACTCATGGATGCAGGATCAATACCCTCCAGAGGATGGACACCTGGGCTGAAAGAGACTTATATATGTCAAGATACTGTACAAATCACAGTAGAATCTTGGTATGGAAAAAAAATTACATTGGCAAAAATTAGCTACGTGTCCAATATAGAATAATCTTTGAAGTTTCTCCTTGCAAGTAAACACAAGGATAATAACTAACAGATAAGCTAATTAGTCATGCAAATCTCATGGATTTTCACTGCCTCCTTCCAGCCACTTACTTCTTCAGAAGGCATTTCATTTTCTGAGTAGTGCACAGCTGCATCCAAGTCGTATTAGTTGGGCAAAAAGACAGTCCTTTAATCTTCTGACACATTGGTCCACCGTGTGAAACACATGGAAACTTTCCAATAGAGAAACAAACAGAGTGATAATATAAAAGAAAATATTAGCAAAAACTCCCATGGAACAAAATGAGGTGGTGTTCTCTGGCAGATCTCATGCCTGAGCATTGTGGACAGCAGTAACTTATAATCTGTGAACACAAGGATAGCAACCGATACATTTGTCTCTTTCAATTATGTGAGCTGCCTTATATGTATAGAGCTGGTAAAAATGATCTGAAATAAGCAACAGCCACCCTTTATAACTAAGGCCACACTGGCCAAAAGGATTGTGAATGTTCCAGCAAGCTAGGAACAAGTTTCTAGACAGCTGGAGATGTTTTGAGCAAACATGGGCCAAATTAAACCGATGTGGGAAGCCAAAGTGAAACCAGTAAAAGCTTGCCTACTCAGATGACTTTTGTTTGAGCTGGAAGCTAAATTGAAACAAAATTCCTAGGATGATACTGCTTCAGCCACAACAGCAGTCACCTGAGTCATGTGATAAGCGCTTTGCTTTAAAAATCTCGGCATGTCACTCCTGAGAACACTTGTACATCAGATCCATGAGAAGTAAAAAGAAGGAGGAAAAAAAAAAAAGGAAAATAAAAGCTTTTGTACAAACCCTGTGAACCAAGTCCCCTATGCCTCTTTCCTTCCAGACATTTATAAAAAAAACAGCTCACTGGAACCACAAAGAACAACAACTGAACAGCATTCTAATACGGGACATCCTGCCGGACCAGCCCAAGCCAAAGGAAAAAAAGAAAGCCACAAAATTCAGAATTCAAATTGGGCACTCAACCCCAAAACCTTACATTTTGGGGCATTTTTTTCATTTAAACTAATCTAATCAATTGGTCCCCATAACAAAGGGTTTAAGAAGCTAGCTTAGTTAGGTCCATCTGTGACGAACCTTGGAACCAGAGCCATGTGTTAAAATGCACACACACTTCAAAATGTCAACAACTGATCAACTATTAAGTCTTAAAATATTCTACAGTTGACTTTGTGCATCACTACTAATGAGTATCATAGCATACAGTATAGCCTTAACGTTGCTTGTGGAGCCTCTGAACAGTCCTCTAGAAATACAGTTCATACTTTATTAAGTCCCAGGGATGGATTTCTTCTCATACTGATTTACAAACCATGGGTGAAGATTTATCAAGGGTCATTTCTTTGTGCTGATGACCCCTTCTTGGGAATGGCCACAGATCAGAGAGCATGAGAAATAATACAAAATGATATCAAGAGAAGGAAGGCTATAAAACAAGAGAGGAACCTGGGAAGAGTGCTCTTTTTTTTTTTTCCCCCTCCAGGAAAACTGAGAGGAATAAAAATTCGTGCAAATTGACTACTAAGACAACTCCTTCAAAGCAGAACCCCTAAAAGAAGACAAGTGGCAAAGCTTACAAGTATGGTAATATCCAGTTATCTTCCCCTATGAGGTGGTATCTACTCTGCTTCCTTCCTACCAGCTGGCGAATAAGACTTCCTGGTTCCCTTAAGCAGAGTGGGGCACTGTGTAACGTCCCACCACTGGTACCCTGCTTCCCACCAGCCTGAGAGAACGGGTTGTGAGGATGAAGAACAACTGAGCCCAGTCCCAGCACGGTGTCAGAATGTGCTGGACTGTAATTTCCAACACAGAGTCCAGCTTGGACCCAGGAGCGGGAAAATGCTCCTTGGCCCCTATTCACCCTCTGGGACGTTTTCCAGAAATGAAGCAGCTCCAGAGCCAAGGTCTGATAAAATGGACCAGGCCTGTTTTTTTGGATCTACAGCCCCAAAATCCAGCAGCCAGTACACAACAAATCCAACACCATGCTTGACAAGTTGTGTCACTGCAGGGACCGTGCATCTGAAGTCCATGGTTGGGTCTATTTCATGTTCCAGTATGGTGCAACCCTCCATTCGATGGCCATTTACATCAAATAGGACCTATACACACTTGGTTTTCCTGCTCAGAGCTGTCTCCAACTTTGCTCTACTCCCCACTACCACTACCTCTTTCTTCATATTTTGCAGCCCTGCAGAGATAAACTCAATGAGTAAATGGCCAAGGGATGTTGAGGCTGCTGCAAGAACAAAACCAGCTACAGACTTCCTTTTTATCTAGTAAGGCAAAGGCTTAAATTCTCCTAAAAATAGACTGGGTTTTATTGCAGAAGAAAGAAAAATTTCTAGCAACAACAAAACCAGAGATAAATGTCCTATGAGAACATCATGGAACTGAGGTAAATTATTTTAAAATCCAGGGTGAAGGGGAAACTCCGGAAAAGTGAACAAGTGCTCTTCACATTTTAAACAAGGGATGAAGACTTTCTCTCTACTATTTTTCTTCCTTTCTTTCCAGCAGCTTGAAGTCCCATCTGGTTCCTGTTTCTATTCGTCTGATCTCCCAGAAACTTCTAAAAGCCATAAGCATCAGCCAAAAATTCCCCAGGCATGGACTCCTTTCCAAAACAGCCCACAAAACGGCATTTTTTAGGTGGGATGGTTTGGAAGGAGCTGAGGGGGGGATGTTGATTTCTGTAACTTTCCTAGGAATTTCTTGCATCTATTCTCTCCCATCTACAATTTCTTCCCTGCCTGAATCCCCCTTCCAGTATCCGCTGTTATGCTGACCAGCACAGGGATGATCTTCTCCCACGTAGTAGGACTCATCTTTCCTTGTGGGATCTCACAATAAGCTGCTGAGAAGCTTTCATCCCCAAGGAAGACAAATGAACTTGCAATTTGCTCACAGATCAGGTCTCCTCTGTTGAGCTGGTGGCCATTTCATCTGGAGCCTGCATAAATTTTCCCCTGCTAAGACAGGACTGTCAAGACAGGACTTGTGGAAATAGCAACTGTATAAATAGGGAAGACAGAAAAGACAAAGATGCTCAGATCATCTGTACGGGCTCTACTCTATGGCCTTAGGGATAGGTGAAAGAGCTTGAACATTTGCAACAGATCCCCAGCTCCCATCTGGCCTGGAAGTGAAGGCAGTGGCATGTAACACCACCGGCTGTCATGGCTGAAGGGAGTGATGGCTTTCCCTGTACGGGCATAGTTTGAAAGGGGAGAAGGCTGGTTGAGATGGGGATGCTCACCTGGTGTTCCTTCTTGATGCTTTTGCTTCATAGACGTTTGGATGGTCAACAATTTGTCCCTCTGAAAAGTAACCAGCATGTCCAACTTCTGTACATTTAGGATCTGATTCAAACAAGTTTTAAGCTAAGATCAAACAAAACCCCAAGCAAAAGCCGTCCCATTTCATTAATTTTGGGCATACCTCTTGGTTGCACTCTTGCTTCTTGTAAAGGTGCAAAAACTTGTCACAGAGACTCCAAGCATCTTGGTCTCCTCTGCTTTTGAAGACTCAAAGTCTTTCACTGGATCAAAACAAACAAAATAAAAGTTCACTCTTTCATGACAGTGACTCACAGACACAGGGAGAACAGGACAGCTCCAGAGATGGGAGATGGACCACAGAGATCTACCCCCACAAGAAAGCAGTCCAGGTCACCAATGACGAAAGGCTGCTACTTTTAGGCATCTGAATTAATGAGATTAATTTAGCCTCACAAAAGAACAAAGTTGCCTGGCTGGACACATCCAGCATTGTTAGTAGAGCTACAGAATAATCTAAAAGGTCACAGCCTTATCTCCACACCCTCCACTCACTCATGCACTTAACTGGCATAAGGAAAGAAGTCAGAGGCCTAACAGAGAGCAAGCAGGCTCTGAGGCTCTGCAGCACAGCTCCAAGACGCAATGTGATGCCCTGCAGAACTCAGCACGTTAGCTTCAAGAAGCATCGCAGGAGCAGCACAATGATGTCAGTACAGTGACAGTGCCCAAGCCAACCTACCTTCCTCAACAGGGCTATTTCAGCACTAGCTCAGGTATCTGTAGACATTGTAGAGCCTCCGCAGATGCTCTCTGGTGTGATGTGCTTTGATGGCAGACCAAAGGTGAACAGACCACAGAGATGAAATCACTGCTTGGGTAAACCCGTCCGACCCAAGCTGGAGTACACTGGTCAGGGGAGGCAGGTAGAGACTTTCTCTTCTGCTGTCAAGTGCATCTACTGAACAAGCCTTTGGGCCATCCTAGCATCTAGTCCATTTGCAGAAGATACCAGTGGAGTTCTCTGGCCCTGTTGGCATAACTATGGCATGTCAGAGATCACCAAAAAATCCTGACAACCCCTTGCCCTTCCCAACCACAAAACAGGTGAGTTTGATCTAGTAAGACATTGGTACCAAAGACCAGTGGTTATTTCTAGTCAATGCACAGTCTGAGATGCCGCTAAGGACATCTCTGAAACCCTCAGCACAATTAAATATTTCATCAATAAAAAGTAAATACACTTCATTTTCTATTTATAAAAGAATCTCTCCCTCCCCCCTAATGTTTTATTTTAGCAAGTGCACTCAACCATGTTCTCAATCTGCACTTCATTTCCTGCTATTCAGTTTTCTGTGGTTCACAGACAAAAATACCTGGGGAAAAAAAAAAGCAAAGTACAATACCAGATCCCAAGGGGCTCTGATTTACCACAGGAGAAAAATGTGTCACACTATATAAAAAGAGCCCACTGCTCTGCTCAGGCTGGGAGCAGGAGACACAATGGATGGGTGCAGAGATCGTTAAGCTCAGCGGTGTGGTGTCAAGAGAACCTCAAGTCCTCCCCAGCCAAGATAGTGGATGACTTCCTCATCTGTCATTGATCCATGTAAGAGCAGTGAAGAAAGCAAGGGGGTCTTTCTGTACAGGGCAATCCTCCAGCCCAAGAGAAAGAACAACCAAGAGCTTCAGTCCCAGCTGCTGCCAGACCAGCACCTTTCATCATCATGGAGAAAAAAAGGGAGGAATGCATTTCTGCAGCATTTTCCATCCATAAGGATCCTAGACTGCTTGGTCTTCTACAACTGTTGTTGGCATAAGGCATGAAAGCAGGCACAACCTGGCAGCATATCACAACATGATTTATAGACCAAGATGTACAGGGTGTCCCCAGGGCTGCAGGCAGGTGGTGACCATTCTTGAAAGGTAAAGGGTGAGGTTTGGGAAGAGAGATGGGAAGGAGGTTTTGTGTACTTGAAGACAAGGTCATCCTCACCCACTGCAGCACCGACTCTGTTTGCCCCTGCAGGTGCTCCTGATGCTGCTCCCTGCCAGAGATGAAACCTGGGACACAGGTGAACCAAGCCCGAAAAATAATGCTCTAAAAGAGAGCCAGCAGATCCACATCCACCACCACAGCAGGTCAGAGCAGCCAAAAGAGAGCAGGCAAGGCTGGAGCCATGGCCATCTCAGCAGGAACGATCCCACCCGGGCTGCCCCACCAGTTGCAGCAATGATGGAAACCACAGCAGGGAGCTCCCTCACACATTTTTACCACATCTCTTCACCCCAAGCAATGTGAAGTAAGACACTAAATGGGTGACACAGCATCAGAAACACCAAACCTTGCCTATGCTTCAGCTTCCCCTGCTATCCTCAGTCGAGAGTTTTGCTGGGGCAAAGGGGAAGGAGAGGGACAGAACCAGGCCAGAGGACATAGAGAAGGTAAAGATGGAGAACGAAAAGATGGAGAAAGAAAAGACCATGGGTTTCGTGCTAAATACAAGCATTGGGGAACAGAGAAGGATTTGTAAGTGCAGAGATGGGAAGGCTGAGAGGGAGAGCCAAGGATAAATTGTTTTGATGAGTGCTCCAACCCTAAAATAAATACAACCACCCAAGGGGGCTCTGTGACTCAGTCTGACATTTTGGCTATTTTTTCATGCCACCAGATGTAATCAATTTAACTGGGGGGCGAGGGGGGAAGCACACACATATTTTTATTGCATTCTAATGTCCGCAAAAAAAAAGAATATTTTTATTTTGTTGGTTTTTTTCTAATCATAGTATATGGCACTTTGTGCAAAACTAGGCATGAGCAGATCTTCCACCTGCCTTTCACCATAACAGAAATAAAAGTTCTGGGGACTCTGGACAGATCAGTCTGTCCAGAGGTAGCCAGAGCAGCCCCTTCATCTCCACCATGGCAGGGAGAAAACTTTCAAGCTGAAGGAGGATGTAAGGGATAGTTGAGTGACTCTGTTCACATTTGTTTCAATATGCAAGAGGGAACAAATATGGCAAATAATATTCTAAGATATTGTCGTGCTGAAATTCTTTGTTTACCAAGAAATGACATGTTGAAAGCCCTTGGCATTTATGAAGCAGATGATTTCTATTCATTTATTTGAAACATTTTACAGTACTTACCCAGACACTTGGAGCAATTATCTTGCCAGATCTCATGTGGAGGACTGGGTTAGATGGGAGAACTCCAGAAAAATCTCCTAGAGTCCTAGAGGAAGTGGGGCGGTACTCGGGTAGGTGGTGCTCACCCCTCTGAGCCCATCCAGTTCCAATGCAAGGGAGGGGGCCCAGCTTGTTGCTTATTGCTTTCAGTTGTAGTTTCAATTGGGCATACACAAACCTTCAACTCCTGTCCAAACCTGTGAGAAAACATTTCTGTGCACTGTTACATAGCTCCTGCATTCCACCCACAGGCTGATGCTGTTCTGTGGTAGGTGAATAATTCTTATATTTACTCTCTGCAAAATATTTTGGACTCTGGAGAGTTCTTGCTCAGACAGACAGCTGAATTAATAGCAGCTTTGCCTGAGCAACAGCTAAGAAATGAGAAGTACCGTGTGAATCGGTATTTTTTAATTCATCCTGGTGATGGGCTCTGCAGGCAAAAGTGGTCTCTGGATACGCCCATTCCCTTTTTTGCTGTGCAACTGTCCACCTCTAGCTCCTGCCCGTGTGTCTTTGGAGGAGCCCAACTCAGCCCAACGCAGGATGTAGGATCACACATTCAATAACTAAGCAAAACTCTTCAGCAAACTGGCTACCAAGACTCCATCCAACGACCAACATAATATTCATTATATCTGACATCTCAGCCATCCTCAGCCCTGCATTTGAGGAAGCATTCCTCAAGAGTTACTTTCACCATGGCAAGATCTTTGGATGTCTTCTCCTTCCATGGTTATTGGCATGGAAAAGAACCTCCTGTTAAACTTCCCCTTTTAGGACCTCCCTTTTGCCAGCTCTCTTTTAGTTAACACCACTCCTATTTCCTAGAAGGGTCTGTGCTAAAGGCCATTCGGAACAGGGGAGTTCTGTGAGGCTACTCAATTTTAAATAATCTGTTGTATCTCTTCATTTTCAATTCTGAGCACGTATTTTTCCCCAGAATCTTAAACTCTACTTCAAAATGAAACACATTGCATTTCATTTAAAGTCTTACAGTTGCTTTTATCTGTTGTGTTAATTACAAAGATTTTTTTTTTCCACTTTAGGTGGGAGGTATTTGAAATATATATAAAAATGATTCTATAGCATGATTTTATTATCACCTATTCTAACATTTCAAATGAAGTAATCCACCATGGTGCATACTGGGCACTTTGCAAATTAGCCATTTGAATACATTGTACATTCAAGGAACTATTTCCTGTGTTCAGTGCACAGCTTTGTACACCAATTTTGTGCATGTATGTGCACGTTTGAAAGTACCAAATTGATATCTGCTCAGGAGGGAAATCTCTAAGCATTCAAGAAGTTGCCTCATCCCAACGTGGCAGTGAAGGGAACAGTGCAAATCCTGCATTTGCATGACCACCTTGTATTAGCTTTGTAACACCAGTCCTTGGACTGGTACTTGCTAACTTCTGAAGATTTAACTAGTTAAGTATTTGGTTATCCTAACTTTCTAATAAAAAGAAGGATGTCTAAGGAAAACAAAATTTAAGTTTGAAAATCTAGGGGAAAAATGTGTATTAAACCACAAAAATCTCTTAAATGATAAATTCAACCCTGGAATCGCTGTTACAGAATCACTATGAACGGCAGTCTCCCAGTTCCCAGAGGTAATTTTTAATCCTTCAGTCCTAAACAGATTTTTCTGTGCTCCAGCTGTCCTTGGAAAAAACCTCCACCAACAAATCAAAAGCTTCTGACCAGAGATACTCTTAACTAAGTTAACACCAAGTTTTTAAGTCTGGCATCCTCGACCCAGATAGGAAGAAAGGCAAGCTGCAAATCCAGTACTTGCACTAAGATACCCATTTTAAATTTCCACAACTTTATAACTGATAAAATACTTTTCCTTAAGCTGAATAATTTTTCTAGCCGCCTCGCAAAGGAGATGGAATTGAAGTCATGCTGAAAAAAAAAAAGCTGATATATTAGACATAGGAAGTGGAGATTTTTGCTTTTATGTATTTAAACCATCCTTAAAAAGTAGAACAGATTGAAAATTAATGATCAAAATGATTTTTTTTCAATAGAAAGTGTAGTTTTCACGAAATCTGAATGTTCCATGGAAAAACTCCTATTTTGCCAGAGCTGTTTGGTTTTCCACTGGGAGACAACTAAATAAAAGTTTTCCTTTTAAGTTCCAGTTGACTGAAAAGTAAATTTTTAAGTCATTTTTCCAAATAAATAAGCAAGCAAATAAATCAGAATCCATCCTCCAAAGATTTTCTTCAACCTGATGCCTCCTCGGACATGAAAGATGGACCTTCACTATGGGGCAGAGCTTAGCAAGGAGCTCCCCAAACAGGACTCCAACCAGCACAGTCCATATGTTTAGTAAAAACATGTCACTGGGCTAAGGCGAAACGTGGAAAATTGCAACCCAAAAGGAATGAGTCCAGGAAAGATGCGAGCACAAGTGAAGGAGGACAGGCAGGAACAGCAGCTGGAGCTCAACCTCTGTTCCAGCAGCTCTTGCCAACAAGAGCTTATTAGCAAGTGCTAATAAGTAACAGTCCCCCTGTGCATGCCACGTGCAGCCAAGGTGAGACAGACACGTTATTTTCTGTTGTTAAACAGCCCAGAGTAGATACCGGCTGCTGTTGCATTAGTGGAGATCCACTCCAGCACCCTTACACACAAGGCAACGTCCCTTGGGATGCGATACTCAAAGGGCAATGTCCTCCTTTGTTGAGCTTCCATTTATCAATTCCTGCAGTTGCTGGTGGGTCAGAAGTCTTGCAAGCACCAGAGCTGGGCTTGGGTACCACTATCCTGCCCACATCTCCAGCACAGACTCAGGTCTTTCCACGTGGCTTCCTCAAGCATGAGGGCATCGCAACATTGCTATGACTTCCAGATGGTGGGCTGGGAGGGAAAGGCACCGATTGCCAGTCCTGTTCAATCTCTCCACCTGTCAGGACTTCTGCGTGTTACAGAAAATGATGTTGCTCCTATGGGGAGGAGGGGTTTCACAGAGCTTTCCATCTCCATGCCCAGCCTCTTCGTGCCCCCCTCGAGGAGCTGGCACTGCAGATACCCAACTGCAACCAGAGTTGACTGTAACCCGAGTCCTGTCCCAGACCCAGAGCCCCACACAGCTTCTCCCTACACACATCTCCTCCCCTCACAAATCTCTGTGCTTCCTACTCAGAGCAGGACAACTGTCCCCAGAAGGCAGCTCTCAGGATAATTTTCAAACAATCCAATATAAATGGAGTTTGCAAACCTATTTCTTCAGAGCTTCTTCCTGCCCTGAAGCACCTTTTCCCTCTGTTCACTGGGGATGCAGTGCGGGGGTGCTCAGCAAAATGGGGAATATTTTTCTCTGGAAAACAGAAAGAAAAAAAAAAAGTCAGTGTTGCCAACTCATGCAATTTTAGTCCCACAGCACCTGATGTTTTTCTTCACCCCCTCCCCAGCTTTTTGCTCCAATGTATTGCACAAAAATCTCAGATTTCATGTTAAGACGAGAAGAAAAAGGAAAAAGCAGTTTGTGAGCCTCCAGGTTCTATAGAAAAGCTGAGAAAACACAAGATTAGGACACCCTAAATCACCCCCCAAACCAAAAAGCAAGCATGAGGGAAGCAATATTTATATTTTTTTCTTTCTGTCTTTTTGTTTTAAGGAGGTGATTAGAAAACCCCTTATGAACTGAAGGACCCAATTGATTTTTGAGCCCTTGGGGTGTTATGTGAAGAGTCAGCTAATTCCAAAGGTGCAACCAATGGCCTGCATTGACCAGATTCCATCTCCCAGTGTAGCAACATGGAGGTGAGGAGAGGATGGCATTTCCCCAGGACTTGGAGGACTTGGAACCACACGCTGCTCTGCTGACTCATCCCAGCATAGCACCATGAATGGTCTGGCCATGCCCACAGCCACAGCACTGAGAGAGGCCCAAGGACAGCTTCAAGTTGCTCGATCTCTCCATCTCCTAAGCTCATATGACCACCACCTCCCACAGCCTGGTCAGGGTTTCTCCCTAGCTCTGTGAGATGCCTGGTGCAGGCTTTTTCAGGCTGCACTTGACCTATGCTGCAGTTGAGCAGGGCCCCCACCACAGATCCCAGTGCGTGGGATCTCATGGGTGCCTGGTTGAGAAAAAAAAGGCTGAGGACTGACATTTCTAATCAGGGTGTTGGGACAGATCTACCTGCTACATCAGTGCTTCAAAGGAATATTTTCTTTCTTCCCTCACTGCAAACATCTACGGATTTGAAAAACCTTGCAGAGCAAGAGCTCATGCACGGATATTTTTACAGTCCTTTTCAGGCACATGTCTCGGTCAGATGCTTTTCCAAAGCTGCTTGCTCCCTGCCTGGCCCAAGGGTTGGCAGCACCACAGCCCTGCGCCTGCCTGTTCCATTCCTGCTCAGCATGGGGTGTCCCCCTCTGCCAGCATTTGCTGGAGTTGTCCCTCCTGGGAAAGGCTCCCTGTGTAACCACAGTGCCTGATGTCAGGCTGATTGCCCCCCGTTGTTCAGAGCAGGGCTGAGTTTCTATGCCACACCTTGGCTGTCAGGAAGAGAATGGGCATACATTTCAGCTGGAAGGGAAGGCTTGCAGCTTCGTGGGGCTTCACAGTTGCTCTAAGAGATAGTCCTGGGGGGTCTGTCCTTACAGGAAAACCAGTGCCAACATGAGCCGTGGGCTTTTCTGCCTAAAACAGAAAAGATGAGGAGGTTAAAACACTGCGTATAGATACAGACAGCAAGTCAAACAAGGCTCAGAGGTTTGGGATGCAGAGGGCATGGGCTGCCTTCTCCTGCACCCATCATGTGCTGGGAGATGGTTCACTGACTCCAAGGACGGGCAATCTGTGCTAGCTGGGTTTTTCATTTTACGAAATGAGCCAAGAGATGCCGCTTCATTCATGTCTCAGGAACTTGTTTTAGAGGAAGGAGAAATGCTCAGATGAGGAAAGTAACTGGACTGCTTGGAGATTTTACTTTTCTTCTGTCTTGTTTGGCTTTTTTATTTTTTAAATCTAAAACACAAGTCATCCAACCTGAAATTTTGTGGCTGCTGTTTATGCATGGAAAATATTTAACAGTTCAAGTCAGAAAGCCCCAAATTCAGAAACTTAAGGGCAATCCAAAACTCCTACGGTCTTCAAAATCAGACTAAAAATGCTGTGAGAACAAGTTCCCTTGGACCAGATCCTAATTTTATGTGGAAGTGTGAATTAAAGTTGTCCTAAAGCACCAGTCAGGAGCAGCCCTGACATTTTTTGTGTCATCTTTCCCCCGGTCCTTTTGTGCAGGCCGTGCAGGCCATGCAGAGGTGGGCTGGAGGCTCTCAGGGCCCTGCTGTAATCCAGCAAACCTTGGCTGGTAGAACCAGCCCCAGAAAAGATTCCAGCTGGCTTATGTTAGAGCAGCCACGGGGTTGTTCTAACTTAAACCACCTGCTGGTTCAGTCCTGGGCCAGCTCTAGGATCTGGGAGGTATAAATGTGGCCAAAAGCCAGCTTTGCCTGTTCTCTTCCTCATGTGTCCCAATAGGAGCTAGAAGTCCGAAAGAATAAGACTTTCAAGGGACACCTTTGAGGTCCTGGTTACATTTAAAATCCAAGAACAGGGATGCCACCATTTAACCCCATCTTCCTTCCTTACCTTCTCTCATCAGTGCTTGCAATCACAATAATGAAGTAAAAACATGAGGAAATGTGCAAGGACAGGTTATTTCCTGGAACAGCTGATGCTTTCTGCCCTCATTTGACTTCCCAGACAGCCTCTCCCCTGTAGCTCTGGAGTCTCTACTCCTGTAGGAAACTAAGTGATATAGACCCAACGGAGGATTCCCTCACGCCCCCCCCTTTTTTTCAAAGAATGGAGAATAAGAAAGTAAATGAAAAACAAACAATATTTTCCCCAAACATTTGCAGAGCTGCTCATTCTGGTTTGAACTTTGGCTGTAAGATCACAACAGATTCAAACAGCCCAGATTCACCCATACACAGACACACACATAAGCATGTGCAATGGTAGGAATTACCCTGATAATACAGCTTGAATTGTCCTGCCCTGCCCTTCCTTCTTGCCTTTTGCCCTGCAGCTAGCAAAGATAATGAGTAACAGTGATATTAAACAGGGATTTGGGTTTTTTTTACCTTTTTTCCCAGAAAGTGGATAACACACTGGAGTAGATAGAAAAATCCATCCGACTTTATTTAACTGTAACATTTATTAAGAGCAGTGAAAAGGTCAGCGCGGAGCTCCCAGCGTATGGGCTAAACTCCTTTCCCCAGCCTTGAATGCGACGAGAAAGCAGATCCTTTAAGATGCAACTATCTTAAGCTCCCCTCCTATGGTTAAACTCTTAGTAATTCTAGGGTTTGGAGACAAACGTCAAAGCAGAGGGCTCTTCCCTTCATTATTCAAGTAAAGGCCCCATCAATATTATCTGTAATAAGAATCTGCTGTTGACATGGCTCACCCCGCAGTTCCTGTTCCAGGCAGTAGTCCCTGTCAATAGGATTAAAGTGGAGGAATGCCTTTGACAAGTCCACCGGCTGCTGATTCATTGCTGCCATCAGGCTGCCGGCTGGGAAAGGCACTGGGCACTGTTAACCAGTCCTGCTGTGCCCAGCCAGGGGCAAGAGGCCCCAAAGCTTTGATTTCTGGTGCTGGAGGGGACCTCCCTGGAGCTGCAGGAGGAAAGGGGGAGAGGGAACGACTGCAAATGGTTTGCAGTGCTTGTACCCTACCATATTGCTTTTGGTTGGGTAAGGGGCACAACAGCTGATGGAAAGTTTTGAGGTGATTTGTTGAGTGAGGTTAAACCAAGTGGCACAGGGAAGCCATACACCATGCATGGAATGATAGGGAATGTTCCTCAGCTTCTGCCACTGGCACCTCTGTGTCAGCCTGGGAGACCACACTACGCATTGAAATGAAAGAGGATCTCACTGCCCTCAGCCCAGAGTCACTTTCAGAGCCAAGCAGCCCATGGGAAGCCAAAATGAATGATGGCTGAGCTATGCTGCCCCAGGTGCAGCGATGGCAGCTGCCAGACCCAAAACACAACGGCACTGGAAACCCAGAATTCAGCAGACAACTGCAACTCAGCTTTTTCCTGGAGCTTGGCCATGTTTCATTGGTCACGAGGATGTAGGGATGTGCTCAAGGGACAGGAGTTACACCATGGTCAAAATGAAAGAGTGTAGCTAAAAGCTCTGGAAGGAAAGATCTAAGCACCAATAGCTGCAGATTGCTGGTGTGCAGTTGGGCACTTCCAGTCCTTGACAATACTGACTCACATTTTCCTTATCCTTTCCCTCTTTGTTTAACACAGCTCTTGATACAAAGGCTCTGTCATTTCTCACTGGCTTGCATGGGCCTGGGTTTGCAAAGCCACCGGCTCCCTTACCTCTGCAGGTTGGTGACTGAAGTGGAGGAGCCCCTTTAGAGCCTGCTGGGTCTGGTGCTGGCTGAAAACCAGCAAAGAACCACAAAAGTAAGGGAAAAAAGCCAGCTGCCAGGGAAAATCCAAGCCTCCTAACCTTCTACCTCTCCACTCTTCAAGTGGAGCATACGGGACACATGTGCACACACACATACACATTAACACCCTCATCTTTTCCAGTGACTAAGCTCCTGTCTAATATGTTCTGTTCTTGTCCCCTCAGGTGCTGAGGCCAGGTCAGGAAGCAGGCAGCCCAGAGTAAATAGATTAGCTCTTTTTAAAATAAAACCTCTATTATTATCCTTAGGAAAAAAAATAACAACCCTCATTTTCAGGAATTGTTACATTTAATTAGGCTGCAGGTTCCACTGGGCTCTACAAACAGAGCCAAGAAAGCAGGAATGTCAAAATATTCTGCACGCAAGATGAAAAGTCCTGAGCCCAGTGATCTGGTGAAAAGGAGCCCTGTCAGCTTGCCTGTCAACTCTGCTGCAGATTTTTCAAACCTAATTAAAATGATCTTTAACTTTTTTCCTTCTGTTTTTAAAGAAACACATTTTTCAGTTTTTTTTTTAAATAACTTTTTTTCTCATTTAGTTTTTAATCAGCCTGATTTCCTGTGTTGAGGCAGCCAGGAGGAAAGTGAAAGGGAGACCTGCACAGGCATCCAGGGGTGCACCATGGACCTGCTGTTTACTCACATGTGAGAGCAGCTCTAACAGGAAGAACAAGGTACCAAATTCTGTCCTTGCCTGTTTCCTGCCACCTTCGGGGGGAATGGGACCTTTCAGGCTCTTTGTAAATAAACAGGAGTGCATCAAAGGGACACCTGTCCGCTGCACTCCTTTTCAGCAAAAGTAGAACAACTCACAGGCACTTGAATTTTTGGCTGACAATTCAGACCAAAAGGGCCTTTTCTGTCCTGGGATTAGCAGCTCTGATGCTTTGGAGCTGATGGAGGAAGACAGTTTGCAAATCCTGAAATGGGAGATCTATAGGAAAACTTGTGCAACCAATTAATTTTGCTCACATTTACGCCTTGCCTTCACGGCGCCCAGCCAATCCCTCTCCCTCCCTGGGTTCATTATTTCTATGTGTAAAGTTATTTGATGGGCTGATCTCAGCAAAGTGGTCTGTGGAGTCCTGCAGCAACATGGGAGGTTGTTGAGATGAAGGCGGCAGCACAGGGCAGAACAAGTAGTTAGAACTAATAACCAGCATGATAAAAACAAGCATTAATAGGGATAAAGAGATTTAAAACAAGCAACTAATGCTTAAGAGGAGGCTGGGTCAGCAGCTACATAAACACACATTTCCCCCATCACCTCCCCTGCTCTGGTGTCTCCGAGAAATGTTTTGCTTACTTAAACAACCATTTTTTCCCCAGCCTAGTTTCCTAGAGAAACAACTCTTTTGTGATTGTGCTGTGGGTGTGTCTGTCTCTCCCTAATAAAACTTCTGAACTCACTGGCCAGTTTCAACCAAGTTTGCCAGAAGGGCAGAGTCCTCAAAGAAACTAACTGCTTACAAGTTTTCCTGGGGCTGGGTAGACAAAAGAAAGCTGAGCCCACGCTGAGAGAAAGACTGCAGCATGCGCTCACTTGATATTGAACACCAGAGCATCCAACCTCGAGCTGCCCCATCTGTATCTCCACAGGAAGCTACGCTTCACTGAACCACGCGAAGCGCGCTGGAGGAACAGCAGCATCAGAGCTGCTCTGCACTGAGAATTTAAATTCATGGCAATTGACAGCCCCTCTTTCTGAGAAATCCCAGTGTCAGCAAGGGAAGTCCCAAACAGGTAAAATGAGGTGTCTGCAGTCATAGGGTTGCACCAGAACCACCTCTCCATCTACCCAAGCTGGTCCTCAGCCCTTCCTGTAGCAAAGCCACCTCTTGAGACGCAAGGCCAGGAGCAGGGATGGGGTCATTATCTGCTTTGTGCAACATCCCAGCTGCAGGGTCTTTCCTGCAACTCAGGAGAGCAGGAGCAGAGGCAGGAGCAGCCCAGATACTCTGGAAGTTGGCAATACGTAAACTGACAGCGTTTGATTCAAGATCAGCTGGGGGGAAGGATACTCCCACAAGGTCAGTCTCCTATAGCATCAGTTTTCAGCCTTGACTTGCACTTTAAAAACAGGTTGGCAAAGGCCAACCTGCAGATGCCTCTTTCTCATGCAAGAGCATGGGGATGCTACTGGTTGGGATGGGAGCATTCAGGTGAACTGGGAGCTGTTGTGCTCCTACAGAGCTCAGGTGTTAGTGGGGAGAAGGGTTTGGAAAGAACAATAGGGTAAATTAATAACCCCACCAGGGCTGTCCAGAGCCACCACAAGCAAAAATTCTGATTAAGAGAGTCTCTTTCTCCAGGTCAGGCTTAGGTTGGGAGGTACCAAAGGTTTGGATACAGCCACAAGCTCCTGTTTTCCAAGCTGGTGAAAAAGGCAGCAGAGAGCGAGAAAAAAATGACATTTCAAAGGGGGGAATCTCAGTTTCAACAATCTTAGCCCTCCTCCCACATCATTTAAATTTGGGAAACTCCTCAAAACATCACAACAATCCATTTTGCTGTGATATCCTGGCACTTCCTCTTTCCTCTCATCAACCACTTAATCATTGGAAACACCCTCTCATATGCTAAAAAATAATAATAATAATAAAAAAAGCATCTCCTGGAGCAACAAAAGCCCTCAGATGGAGCCGAAGGAAGCCTGGCAGATTATACAGTGTGACTGGTTGGGGAAAATTCACCCGGGTGACCTTCATGTCCCACAAAAGATATGAAATCGGGACTTGCGCAAGGTGCTGCAGGGGAGGGACAGAGGGGTGGGTTTGCCCTCCTGGTGACCAAGCCAGCATCTTGCGTGCCTGGGAATCATGTCTGTAGGGGAATAGATGGAGCTGGCATTTCTGGGATCCTGTGACTGGCTCTCCAGCTAGTAATTTAGCAAAGGGTGAGCAGATAATTTCCTGTTGGACTGGTCTGCTGGAAGGTCCTTTCCCCTCCGGGGAGCTGGTGGCTACGCAGCCAAGCCTGAAGACGCCCAGGAGCAAAGCGTGCTCCCTCCTTTTATAGCGGAGCTGGTTCCCCCACGTTGCCGTCATCCCTGGGGGTGAGCAGTGCCGTAAGACATTTGAGGCTCTCCCCCGCAGAGGGTAAAAAGTCAAAAGGGTATTAATCTGTCAGATTGGGGCAATTTATGTGTATAAACAGAGCCCTGTTTTGCTGATTTACACCCTGATAGCACATGGCCCACAGGTAACGAAAGCAGCACATCCCCACATCTGCCAGTGGAAGCAGTTTGGATTGACTGACCCATAAAACTGCAAGGCCTGAAGTTATCTGCCTTCACATCTACATACACACACGCAAACAGCCACAGCCAGCAAGTGCTCATGGAGTAACACGATATAAGCCATAAACGCTTTCCCCCAGCAAAAGTTAGGAAGGAGATTAGATAAGGTGGCTAAAACAAACTTTAATGACCACGGTGGGAGCTCAGCTGGCCTGTCCTTTAACTCTGCTGCATAAGCCGTGGTGTAGGGAGCCCGCAGCACTGGTCACCTCACAGTGCTGGTTTCCCATCAGTGCAGATGGCCTGAATTAGCCTGGCACATCACCCCCACTCTGTGAAAGCAATCTTGGACCCATCATTACAGGAGAGTTGTGCCTCCCTTTTGAGCAGGGTCCAGTCAAGAATTGCCTCCCCCGAGGAAGGGCCCCAAACCCCTGGTTGCCCTTTGGAAACACTGCTGTTGGGAGTCAGGGAGGCTGCTGGCCTCTGTGGGCGTAGGGAAGAGGGAAGCAGCTCTGGCGCCATTGCTCCCCTCCCAGGTGATGCAATACAGCTCCCTCGACTACATTGCATAACCAAACCCTGCTCCCTCCAACCTTCCCACGGAAAATCACAGTTGCAACTGCCCTAGAAACCTCAATCCTTCCTCCTCTGATGACACCAAGAAAGTAGATCACCCCCCAATCACTGACATCCGAGAGTGGGACTGGCAGAAGCACAGATGGGTTCTTGCCCCTGACACACGCCACAGGGCAACCTTTGCTTTCCATCGTTGCAATTCATGCCTTCACATCTTCATGTGGCTGTGGGGTTGTGAGCAGCCACTACATTCCCATTCTGCCCAGCCGACTCCAGTGTCAATTGCATGCTTTGGGCAAAAATAACAATTGGAAAAAATAATTGCATTTATCGTGTTGGCGACTCGGCTGGCTACATAAGAATGTTACATAGCAAAACCGCAGAGTTCAGCCTGTTTCCACACAGGCAGCAGAACAATGACTGGCAGGAGTCCCCTGACATCAGACACTCGTCTTTAACTCAAGTAATCCTCCCATAAGCATCTCCAATCCACCAACCTGGGATGCCACAGTTGCCCAGCCCGCAGGTGACCTTGAAGCCGATGGAGATTTTGCCAGCCAGAAGGCAACTTCCAACAACAACTAAGCAGGCAGGAATATCACGACAGACTTATTCAACTGTTTTGTCAGTAGCAGCTTGGAAAGATGTAGGATTAAACTTCACAAATGACACCACGATTCACAGGAAATTAAACTTCCCATGCTCGAGGCAGCAGTGATGGGTGACAGATTATGGAAGAGACAAATGATGGTTCTTCCAGTGTCATCACAGACCACACAGATAGGTGAACTGCAGCCATGTCTCTTACAGTGACTTTCCATCCTGTGCAGCACTGTATGTTATTTCAGCTCAGACTTAACTTCTTTGCTCAGCCTGCTCCTCTCCTGTGTAACCTCACCACTATTCTTGCACACTTCTTTCTTGCATAATTCAGCCATTAGAACATGCTACTAACTTGCTTTGCTGGGATGTAGAGGGATTTAAAATAACACAATGCCCATCTCGAAGAGGCCATGTAAGAAAAGCATCTGAGACCCTGATGTTATGAAAAGCTCCATCTCTTCTAATTGATCGTTGCCTGAAAAATCCTTACCACCCCGTTGGACTGTAGTTACTGGACAGCCACTCTGAAAGTTATATTGGTTCAGTGACCCAAGCAGAAACCAGCTCACCAAAACAGAGTCTGAAACACCAGGCAAATCCAGCTCCTCAGCTGGTTGTGTGGTCACTTCATCCAAGATGAGGCAGTAAGGGGAAGAGCAATACTTTCCATTTTGGATGCAGTGCCCAGCGAGACAGACTAGCCAAAACATGAATTTGTTCCCAAAAGCCTTGTAAACCAATGTTAGTTAAAATAGATCCCTCTTGGATACAGTGTTCAGTGTCTTCTGACTCTATGGTCTGCAAATTTTTTCAGTTGTAGACTCCCTTGGACCTCAGTGTATTGGGTTAAAAACATCCAAATGAATCTGCTCGAGGCACTAATTTACTCACAAGAAAGAAGCCATTGACAGTAACTGATCTGCCACTTGTCAATGCACTCTTCTAGCCTGATCCTGCAACGTAAAACGCAGCAGCCTAAACAACTTTCAAGCTGCAGTAGAACCATCCCTGGCAATAGCCTGTTCTTCTCAACAAAACTTGAACTGCTTTAAATCTTGTTCAACCACTGACTTAAACACATAGAAACGCCCGTGCAACCATGCCTAAATCAGTCCTAAATGTCAATTCACCAGGTGAACACAAGTTGTGGTGGACATCCATATGCCAGATGCTCATTTCCACCTCCTTGAAGAAGCTGCCACCCCACAACCCCACTGATGGATATAATCTTTTCAAGCTGAGATGGACAATCACCACTTAGCTGGGAAGGCTATGGGTAAGGTAATATTTCAGCTAGCACAGCTGTTTGCATAATGAACATGTATCTAAAACCTCAGAGATGCAACCAACACCACCAAAAGCAGTTTTAAATTAATTTTGAGATGTTCATCCAAAAAGTAGTACTACATTGGTTTAAAAAACACTTTAGGTTTTGGGTTTTCTTTCCACCTTTGTGTATAGGACAAGATAAAAACTGTTTAAGAGCTCTATTGACTTTGATATGAGCAGGACTTCAGCTTTTACTTACATGGAGATGTCAGTCACCAAGCTGGCTGTGGCACTGTAGCAATGCGGGTTTAATCCTGCTGAGATACTGATACTCTGTAAGCAGATATACCATGAGTTACTGACTGAAGTTCCCAGATGACACAAGTTAATTCCTGGTGAAGCAAACTCACTGAAGGCTGAAGCTGAAGCATTTCTCTCTATCTGAATGCCTCCACACTCAGCTGCCAGTTGCTACACGGTGGTTTGCTAGGCATAAACCCCTCTTAGTATGTACTTCATTCCCCACATTTGCAAACTAAGACCAACTCTATCCTCAACTTTGCTTTGGTGGCTCAACACATGGGGCCACTCAGGGCTTTGTCACCCTTCCAAATCTTTCCTGGCTCTTCCCTGAACTCTCTCCAACATATTTATATTTTTGCTCACCACAGCAGCACTACAATTGGGAGCAAATGTATTAGAGAACCCCTTCTGCTCTTTCTACCTCCACGTGTCCTCCCACTCAGGTACAGCATAGCACTGGGACCATCCATTCAGCTGACTTTTGCCCATTAAAGCAGCTTTCCCCAAGTGTGTGCCCTGCTTCCTGGAGTCCACTATCCTATAAATGCAGCTTTTACCCACCTGCATCACCTTGTTTGTTGTTTGTTTGAGCCCAGCTCCCCAAGCGCTCTGTGTTCTCTCCTATCAGTGACCTCTTCATTATTAACTGATTCCTGGCTTGTTACAGCATCAGCAGGACCACATTGGTGGTGATTTTACATTTTCTTCTATGTCATTGATAAAGATATTAAATGCAAGAATACTGAAAGGACTTTGCTACAAACAGAGCTGTCAGATGATTTACAGTTACATTTGGAGACCTGTCAGGGAGCCAGGTTTTAATCCATTTAATGCACACCCTCTTGATTTTATACTGCTCTAGATCCTTAATCAAAATGTCATGTGGTACCCAGTAAAATGTCTCACAGAAGTCTTGTACACTACTATCACTTTTATCAACTAAACCAAAGAGAGACATCACATCCTATTTTCCATGAACTCATGCTGATTGGCATTAATTACACTTTTCTTCCTTTAATTGCTCATGGACTCCCATGAACAAGGACTAACTTGTACCACCCAGTGCACCACCACCAGCATCCCTCTGACTCATCCGTGGCCAAAAGAGCACGTGTATTTTGAGAACAGTAACCCTGTAAAACCCAGGGCTGGAATCGGCAACAAGCAAAGTTCACCACTATCCAAAGTGGCACAAAATAGGGACCACAGAAGCAATCATGGTCTTCCTGAGGGCTTGGTCTCCGACAGAGGGTTGGAAGGACTGGTAAGCTCCTGTTTCAGACACTAAAGAAAGAATGTGAAGAATGGCTTCAAGGATGGGAGAATTAGCTATCACCAGTCTTTGAGACAGCACTGAGATCCATACTGAAATGACCTCCACACGTGAAAACTTCCATGTGGTGAGGAGAGTCTTTTTCACAAGAGAATGTGTGATACAAAATGTTTGTATCATTGCAAAGAGGGCAAAGTTGTTTATTCAGCATATAGATGAGACTGCAATATGCTTCTAGCAATAGCAGAGTGGATTTTATCTTGCTATAATCAGAGCTATTTGGTTTTGTTCCTTGAAGGCTGGAAGTAATCCATTAGCTCATGCCTGAGTCAATGCCTTGGTTCTTTCAACTCTCCAAGTGAAGTTTAGAGAGCAGTCCCACAGCACCTACCTTGATACCAAAACTTCTATAACCCTGGGTTGTTCCATTCTTTTATTAGTTTTTGTTTTAAATAAATCTGCAAATCATTCTTTAAGTGTCCCAAATGAAGCAACTCTTCACCGAGGAACTAAGAGAACAAAAGAAAACAAGATCTTTCGTCAAACATCCAAAACAGGTTGGGTTTCATTTTGATTATCATTTTGATTTTTTCAAAATTTTGGAACAGAACAAAAGGTTTTGCTTAATTCAAGACTGTTTTTTTAAGGGAGTTACTATGGTTTTTTTTTCCCTTTCAATGATTTAAATAAATTTGAAGAAAGTTTCTAGGAAAAATGTTTCATGTTTTGTGGGAGAAGGACAGAAAATACAACTTGAGGTCCTTCTAATACGATAGCTCAGACCCATCAAGATTAAGACACCAAAAATTTCAGCGTTGCTAAAACTTCATTTGTTTATTTCCTACAAAAGTTATTTTTGCAGTCTCCAGTCCTGGACAGTTACTACTGGAATTCACCTGCAGCCTGTCCTGTTTTGAGAGTCCAATCATTAGATAAGAGTAGAGATGAAAACTTCATTACTACAACAAAAAATAACTCCTGTAAGAAGACCTGCCTGGATGAAATAAAAGCATCCAATATAACTGCCTAGAAAGCCTTTCTGAAGTTTGAGTTTAGCAGTTCCATGCATTCAAGCATCAGAAGCAGAGGAAAGTGGAGCACATAAGACTGCATCTCTGCAGACAGGACCATTCTCTGATAATTTTCCTTTTTCCACTTGTCCAACACTGAAGAAAATTACTGTGCTGGACAGTAGAAATGTTTCCCTGCTCAGTGTTATTTATACACAGACTCTTCTCTGTCCAGGGAACAGCACAGCAGACAGTGGTTTTCAGCTGTAAGAAACTCTCTGGCCCTGCATTTTTCATCTTTCCTCTGTTTAAGACGAAATCTTGGCAGAAGATGCTGGAAAAAACCAAAGGATATTGTAATCTCGGAGTTAACGGCTACACTGTTAAAAACTTTGCAGAGACTTTGACTTATCTCATTAGAGAGCCAGTGAGCTGCTCTGGCATTAGATGTCACCTATACATTTGTAACAATCCCCAACATCAATAAATCTCAGCAAACATCCCCTCACTACAGCCCAAGTGCCTGCAAGGGTGCTAATCCCTGGCCAACAGTCACTTGACTAAATTTAAAAGATGATGCAGCTAATGCTCCTTATTCCAGAGAATCCTGCATTGTTTTCCTTGCAAATTGCTCCTCCAAAAGGATAAAAGCTACAGCTTCTCACTTCCCACTCCAAAATAACCCTTCTTGGCTGGAGCAGCAGCCTGCAAACTTCCCCAGGAAAAGTGAGATGCATCTGGTGAGTCACAGCCCAGTCCCCAGCCACGGCTCAGCCTGGTGCTACTGGTTGGTGTGACAGTCCAGGGGCCACGTCTGTGTCTAATCACGCATTGCCCTTTGTGCCGTGCCTTGGGTTTGTGGCCGTGTCCCTCTCCACAGCGATGCTGGGGAAGCAGGAGCGAGGCCATGCAGGAGTCAGCAGCATTGAAGGGCTCCGCTGGCAGAACAATGGGTTTGCTCCAGGCTCAGCTACTGACTTTTAACAGTTCTTTGACAGTAACCCCATACGGGATTGCATCATGGAAAATCCTAGTGAAAAGCCAGGAACAAAGGAAAGATGTCAGGCTGCTTTTAAAAGTGACAGAGGAAGCCCTTTGGTGGCTGGGGTGGGAAGGCTCAGCCAGAGGAACCTGGGCTCTTTTAAAGACTGGAGGCAAATCTGGAGACATACACCAGACCGGAGAGCTGAGAAAAGGGCAATGCTCAGGAGGTGGTGGCTTCGCCTTGCTCTGCGGCACTCGAGCATTGTCTAGGGATGAAGTGTGTGTGGAAAAAATTCCTATGCAGAGGCTGCGTCCCTTTATTGAATTGTGCCCATGATCCCCAAAGAGTCCAGAGTGCCCATCAGGACAGTGGGTTTGACAATGCCCATAAACTACTGAGCTCTCATCTCTGTATCCCACATCCTCAGAAAGGGAGCCAGGCAAGGAGTATGTCCCAGGGAGACAGGGCTGCGGACACTGCCTGGACTCTGCCCAGGCTCAGCTAGCTGGAAAGCACACAAGGCTGGTTTTATAATGGCCTGTGACACCATACCCAAGGAATAACACAAGCAGAGCTGTGACAGGAGGTTTTGGTCAAGAGAGGCTCAGTTCTTCAACAGAGAAGCACAGCAAAATGTGTGAACAGACTTCCGCTCCATTTCTGAAGGGATCAAAGCTGAAAGCAATATCACATTGCAAGCGTGATGAGAAACCTTTTTATGGGAGATTAGTGCTGCAAGTCTGGATGAGAAAACCCCTGAATGCCACCAAGAAGAAGGAAAACTCCCAAGAGTCCAACAAAGAAGCCCTATACTGCCCAACCACAGTCTGGTTGGAGCAGTGGGAACGATGCGTGACTTTGGCTCTGACACGGAATCTAACTTACAAAGAAAGATCTGCTTCTGTCCTGCTTTTTTTAATCCTAAACTGGTCTTTCTTTAACCCTCCACGGACAGCATGTGGAAAGATAGTGCAGAGCAGGTGTTTGAGAGACTCTGGTTCCTCGTTTGGGGTTCCACCCAAAACACTCCATTTCTCATTGGCAGTGTGAGGACAACTCCACCAGTCAGCGCAAAGTATTTAGGTCTCATGGCAAGAGGAAAATCACGTAAGTACCATGCACAGAAAGGAAGCAGCAGAGGTTGTAACCCAGCCTGGAAAACCAACACATTTGCATTCTCATTAGCTACACAGAAAACAGCCAGAAAGATTCTTTTTGGTAATAAAGCCAGCCATTGACTTGCCCACTTGGCTGACAGACTGATGCCAAGGAGCAGCAAAGCAAAGCAAGGGGGCTGGACTGGAACCAAGGGATTTTGCAGAGCTCTCATTTTGCATTCATTGCCCTTAGTCCAGGGGTCTTAAGTGTTGTCAATTTTAGGGCCTGAATAAGAAGCTGGATTGCAAGAAGAGCTCTTCCCTATTTACACACGAGCCTCTCTGCCTTTCCCTTCTTCTACTCCCGTCCTTGGCTGAAAGGTCTGGATTTTGGACAGAAAACTGCTCCAAACTCCCACACTTGTGAGCCTACAGGGCCAGCTGGCTGAAGCAGGGACTGGAGCAGTGGCTGGCCCAGCCCTGGCAGCACAGTCATACCTGCAGTGCCAGCCAGCTCCCACCACTGCTGATGGTGAAGGCTCTGCTGCATCTCCTCATAGCAGGAGGGCATCCCCAAGGCACGTCCTTCACTTGGCCAACTGGTGCTGGACTGCTCTGCGCCACCTCAGTCTCTGTAAAACCGACAGCATTGCTGGATGAGAAATAACTGAGCACGTGCGTGACAGCCCCAGCGTATATTGGACTTTTCAATCACCTTGTCCCAGTCATCTCCAAAGATGACAGTTCCAGGGGGAAGAGCACACACCTCTCGCTGCTCGAACCACACACTGTGCTTGAGGACACTCTGCCCCACTGCAAAAACACTGTGGAGCAAAAGCAGTCTGTCAGTGTGAGAGAACTGGGAACACTGCTGCCTTTACAAATCTGTGGCATTATAGAGGATTTGGCTTATTAAGGTTTGTTACTATGATTTGCAAGAAAAAAATTATGGTTTTTTTTTTCAAATTATTTTTTCTTAATATCCTGAGAAACCTTGGCAAGAAACGAGGAAAGGGAGACTGATGTCAGCTGAGGAGAGAGACCCTTCTCTCAGCAGCTTCATTTAAAGCTTGGAGGTGGCTAAATATCTTGGAATGCCACTCTACCCTCCAACTATCCATTTAAATAAATGGCTCAAATTTGCCTTCATTCGCACACTTTTTATGTTTGCTTTACCAACAATAATTTAACAAAGGCATTTAATGTCAGGAACATTTGCAGAAATGGAAAATAATAAAGACCTCATAAACACAGCAATTCAGGCCAGAATCTGGTTCTGAAAGTCACGTATGACTATTTAAGAGAAGAAACAATGCCGTGTGAATGTTCACCCAAGCCAAAGTCACCAGCACAGCTGAGATTTCAACCATTCACCAGCAACGGGTTCATTATCAAGATATATTGCCTGAATTATTTCTAGATGCTATTCAAAGAATTATTTCAAATCATTAATATATTTAACAAAATCACTGGCTCTGAACAGAAGAATTGAACTTGTCACATTAGAGCTGAATAAATGCCCTGCAACTATTCACTGCCCTGCTTTTGGATACATTAATTGCACCAGATCGGATCTTTAACCCATTGGGGCTAAAGGAAACGTTCTCCTGTGGCTCCGCTTGCTGTGGCTTGGGACACAATTCCTGGTGACACCATCCCTCTCTCAGTAGGGGGACTGTGACCTTATCTCACAGACTTTCCATTGTATTTCAGGAAGGAGAATCATAGTTTTACCTTTCACTTACCCCAGTGTAATTCCTGTGGTCTTCACTGGAGCCATGGTTACACCTCCGTGCACAAGAAAAGAATTGCATCAGGTTTAATCTTGTCCCCAGTTCATTGTTTCAGCATCTCAGAGGAGGTGCAGGAAACACCACTAGTGGAGGAAGGTGCTGGCAGGAGCAGGCAGGACCTGGTGCTCCATGGTCAGCTGGCAGGGACAGCCAGGTAGCAGCTTCTCCTCAAACCAGGGCAGGCTGGAGTCTGGGTTCAGCACTCCAAGAAACACAGGAGTGTCAATGCTATTTGTGCTGGTCTCAAGAAGAGAAAAGTGAACATGGGTGTATGTCCAAGCACAGAAGATGTGTGAGGAATCAAATCCAGAAATCAATCCCTGATTTTGTCCCTCACAGACAAACACAATGTTCCTGCAGGGAGCCAGACCCCCAGAGCATTCTGTCAGTGATCTCAGCCAGGTCCCCTCTTTCTCCCGCCCTACAACGGGGTTGGAAAGGGCAGGTGCAAGGCTGCAGGGTGGTAACAAGAACCACAAATCCACAGCAACCATCCATTTTGGTCATACCTTTACCAGGCAGGGTTTTTGGTTGGTTTGTTTGCTTTTGTGCCTACAATACCTTGCACACACCAGAAACTGGTGTAGCTTTCTGTGCCCACAGTGCAACACAACTCCATCAACCTGTGTTTGTCTCTTACCTATATGAACAACCTGGATCCCTCCAGCACTTGTGAAGCTCAAGAAGTTAAGGGTACAGAATCAGAAAGATTATGCAGAGACACATAAGACAAGTGGAATGCCTAAGAGAAGAGACATGTTTACATGGAAGCTGCTAAATAGGTGACTTGTTAACAGTATTGTGGCCAAGACATCCATTGTTCCTTGTCCAGCTATTACCAAGGGCTTGGTCCTTTCTCATGCAAACTCGGGGCAGGCTTAACTTGACTAAAGGCAGGACCAAGCACTGAGCAGATCTGGGTTTTAGCTAGCAACAGAGGTCAGTTTGGGGAAAGAGTCTGCACAAGCAGGGTTTGAAGTGGGATTTGGGTAACGAAAGGGCCCAGGGGTCACAGCAGGTTCTTTGGGAAGATCCTGGCCATGCAGCTCGCATCCTGGGAGCATCCTGGCTGCCCTGAAAACAAGCAGAGCCCAAATAGCCAGGAGAACTTTTCTGCCATCAAATGCACAAACAATCAACAGAAAAAGTAATAGCAATAACTGGGAGGATCTGAAAAAGGTTCTTTGCTGTTGCCTACCCCCCCCCTTTTATTTGTCTGAGTGACAGAGGATTTAAATGCAAAGTGGATCTAATGCACACCCTGAAGTCGGCTGGCAGTATGCAAATGACCTGTCAGATTAAAATCTGAATGAAAGAGATAACAAGCTTATCTTCATAACAAAAGACTCTTACAGGCAAACTATTTGACGCAGTGTTGATGTTTGTTTTAACCCGTGGACTTTGGACAGTGCAATATTTCAGGGGCTGTGCTCCCCTCTGCTCTGCGCGCTTGCACGCCTGGATATGTGTGTGTGTGTTTGCATTTGCACTGGTAACAAAAGACAAGTGCTATGATAATAGGAAAAGGGGGAGCAAAAAAAAAGCACCTAGTAAGGGCTCTAACAGTTGATTTCAAAGTCTTTTTTTGGGGGGGTGGCTCTGCAGAGCCAATGCCAAACAAACCAGCAATAGGTCAACTCACGCCTGCGACCAGCACTACAGCTGCAGCAAGAATAAGCAAACACAGCAGCAGGGGAAAGAATTAAAGGAGGGGGTTGCGGGCGAGGCGGACGATTTATTCTTCTGGCACGTGCAGAGGAGCTGGAGATGGATCAGCTGTATTTATTCTGTGAAAAGGGAAAAGAAAAGGAGGCAAAAGAGCAAAGCAAGTTTCATTGCACCAGAGAAAACAAAGATTTTCAATAAACTCCCCATCGCCACCCGCTCCCTGGAAAAAAGGGGGAGAGGGAAAAAATAAGCTGCAGGTGTTTGCGAGGGGTCTGTATAGAAGTCACGGGGGGAATTAGCAACTGAGGCAAGTTGCCTTTGCAAAAGGAATCTGCACTGAATAGATTTGCATTTCTTAATTTGGGGATCATCAGCAAACAAGAGCCAGAGAAAGCACCCCTCTCGCAGCACCGGGGGCTTCAAAGTGAGGAGGGACGGGTGCTGGGGAGGCCTGCAAGGCAGCCGGGCTGGCTATTCAGGCTGGCAGGGCTCCCGCTGGGGCTGCACTCCTTCCGTGCTGGCGCCGAACGGAGCCCCAGCCCCAAGTCCCTCCAGCCGCCCCATTTTATCCTCCCGATACAATGAGGAGCATTGCGAGCATTGAACGCCACGTTCCATGCCCAGAGGAACCACCACCAAATCCTCTCCTTTCAGACTCGTCCCAATCCTCTAAACTCCTTCGATTAATGCCCCGCTGCTCTGCTCTTTTCCTGCTGGGAAGTGAAAGCCCATTGAGAGGGAGAAAGTCTTCTCCCAAAGCCCTCCAGTTGGTCCCCAAGCCACCAAGCAGAATTTACAAGCTTTTCCGCATGCTGCGGTTCACCCTGATGACAACTCCTTTGCTGCAGGGAACAACAAAGATGCGCCCATGCCACAAGAACAGTGGCAGGAGAACCTCTGCTCTGAACCCCTTGGCTCCATGGCCTCACACATAGACTCACTGCCCTTATTTCCCTGATTTGTTCTTACCTGGTGTGCTTGGCTTGGTCCAGCTGGGCTGGGATGGAGCCTGTACGTTCACCATGAAACCAAGGCAGAGCTATCAAACCAAGGCAGTGCTCTCCGCTCCTTGGAGTAGCAATGAGTTCTGGCTGCATTTCACACCCAAACAATTTCTTAATGCTTTTCCCAGTGCCCTTTCTCCTTTCACTTGTTTTCAGTATTTGGGAAATATGTGAAATGTTCTAAGCCCCATGGAGACAGTCCAAATTCATCAGTGTAGTCCCCTCCCCTCCTCTATGGTATTCAAGCAAGTCAAAATAAGCAGGGGTTAGACAGCACATGGAAGGTTCTTAACCAAATTAACTTAGTTAATCAAGTGCTTTGTCTACTACATAATACTCTAAAGAAGCACAGACTGATCATGTATCATTTGCAACGAAGCAGGAGTCCTCAGAGCAGAAAGGCTCTGAGACAGGTCCCATCTTAGTATGTCAACTGTACCTGAGAGCAAATAATGAATTCCCTGGATAACTGAAGAACAAGATGGGATATCAGGACTACAACCTCCAGAAGGACAGGGGAGGGCAAGATAACGCATTTAGGTAGGATGCTGGCAGGAGTGTATATAAAGTGTTGGCACCCTTTGCAAGAGGAGGCATGGTACCTTTGCTGCTTGGCTGGGAAAAAGACATACTAATGCCAAGGTAATTGGTTAAGACCTGTTTTAGTTTATGTACACTATGCAAATACAACACACCATGAATTGCCAGTGCGGGGCTGAGAAGCAGTGCATGAGGGCAGCCTTTGCATGGGACACCTTCCCACACATGGTCTTCAGTGCTCCCCAGACCCAGTCCTCCACTATAGAAACGTACCCACTCAGAAGCACTCTGCAGGAGGCAGGCTGGAAAAGAAACCCCAAATGCAGCTGTTGTGGATGAGACTGCAAAGCATGAAACCACAGGTCAGGGAGAGCCCTCCAGGGCAGGTCACTGTGCTTCATGAAATGGCCTTTCAACTCTGGAATGGAAAAGCAAAAAGAAATGTTACATAGATGTTAAAACACTGAAGGGGATTTGAGCACTGTAAAACTCAGCCATTAGGTCCTTCCCAATTCCACTCAACAGCTCCTGCTGAGTATGAGACCGGACTCCAGCAAATAAATGAGAACAGCTTGAGTAAAATATGTGAGAGACATAAACAAGAGTCTTTAGACAAACAGCTTTGTGAAACGAGAAGTACCTGCTGGTCCTTTTGGCAATGCTGATATTGTGCTCTCCTGTTCTAGGGTCACTCTGGACTCGGATCCAGAGCCCACTTAAAGAGGTAGTTTGATCTATAGCACCTGCCACATGAACACAGAAGGCAGCAGCCTGTGGTAACAGATCTGCAATCTTAGAAACGTTCATGTGTTCATGATTTGGAAGAGTAGATGGAATAGCTTGAGAGGAGTAATCGATGCAACAACTCTCACCAACTTTTATGGCTATGGAGCATCTACAAGTGAACTGTGATTGCTTGACACTTATTTGAGGCTGTTCACTACTCTTACTTGTACTGTGGCTATTGTACTGCTCATCTGTGATTAGGGGACAACACAGGCACGAGAAAAGTCTTCTCAGCCTGATAAGCAGAAATCCTCCCCAGTTTTGAGGGAGGGGTGAGTACTCACCCATGTCAAATCTACTTGGCACAGACAGTAAATGCCAGTGAAATATGTTGGCACAAACAGAAACGGGAAGCAGAAAAGGGCAAGAATGCAGCTAAAAGGGCTGGTGTAAAAATTAAATCTCTAGTCCTAGAACACTTGCCACAGTATTTTCCACATTCCAAGAAACAGCTCTGCTGGTCTCTCTCTCCCACACCTAGGTTTTCATAGCTGGTTTAAGAGCGCAAGCTTGCAGTGCTGCCAGCTCTTGTGCTGTTATCTTGAAGCTAATATTATACAACGTTTTCCCTGCAGCTTCAGTTTTGGCTCCCAGAGGCAACTGATGAGACAGAGCCAGATGTTAGGGGTTCTCATAGAGACTGTGACCTGAGCGTCTAAGTTTGGGAGGCTGGTCTCTAAATGCTCCTTCCACAGGACCATAAACAAATTAGGAAGAGGAGCTTCACCACTCAGATACCTAAGACAGGTGTCTTAAGGTGAGCAGCACAGTCTCAAAATCTTCAGTTGGAAAAAAATGAGTATCTGGCCTTCACAGCTTTTGGAAAAGCCTGAAAATGTGATTTTTAAGTATCCTAATGGTTTCAAACACAGAAAGCAGACAAAAACCTCCAGCAATTCAATGAACCTTTCAAAAACATTCTCTCTTGCAAGCCAAGGTCATTGTTTTGGCTGATGGATTGGATTGCGACCTCTAAATGTTGGATAACACCACAGCAAGGAAATAACACATTTTTAGTGACTCAATCCGAGGTTCTGGGGAAAGCATATTCCACTCCCTCTGAAGAAAAGTCGTGGAATATTCACAGCCAAGATTAAACCTGGAACAAAAGAATAAGTAGGAATGTACAGAAAACCTAGGTCCTGTTTATAGGAGGTTATTTTTGTTATGATATTTTCAAGCATTTAACCAGCAAGTCCGACTAGTCATAGTTTCATTGGGATGTCCTCACTAGAGATATCCCCAGGCAGCACAGCTCTGCAGTGTTTAGGGCTCATTCTGACCATTTGTGGCTCCTCCAGGCCAAGACCTCACCTAGAAGACCCAAGCCCATTCTGCTGCTGCTGAACCTCTGTTTAAGGCAAGAGTTACCCCGAAAAAAAGAACTGCCTTAAAAGAACTGGCTTAATTAGGTCCAGCTTTTCATGCCATCATGCCTGTTAAATGCCTTTAGAGTGCTTTACCCAACTTTGGTGCTATATAAACAGTAATAAGCCACGAACACAGCATTTCTGCACTTCTTCTTCTTCCTTACATCATTTGCTTGTTAGTGGTTTTGGTTTTAAGAAATAGCAGTGAACAAAAAATCTGCATGCTAATTAAGCCTATGGGGCACATAAGACAGAACCTCCCTTGTGCTGGGTATTCACTTTTGGTCTTTCTCAGCAATAAATCCAGCAGCGGGATCCTCAGCTGGCATGACTCAACACAGCTCATTTGAACTCACACAGTGACACTGCTTTCCTGCAGCAGAGATCTCGGCCCATTCTATGTAAGCAATAGACTGTGTTTGTTCCAGAGAGGTAAGACAGTATCTAGAGAGATGACACTACCAAAATAAGGGTAGGAGGGTAAAGCCAGACAGCTGAGACAAGGTAGATGGTCTATGGCAAGCTAAAATAAGTTGTGGTCTTGCTTGCTTGCTTGCGTGGAAGAGGCTCCATTGATGGGAAATACCTTTCTGGAGACTGGTGTGCAGATTGAGACCACAGTTTATTTTCACAGAGCCCACGTGGAGAGTCCTTGAAGTTTCTGGCTGTGCTCATCTAAAGCGAGTGTTAAGCTAAGTTGCTTCCAGACAGGTTTTTTTTCTGAGAAATAAAGAGAGTCTGGAGCATCCGGCTTCACCAGACACCAAGTTACCAAATCTCAGCCCATGAGGCACACAGTCTTATTCCAGCCTTTAGCTCCCTGGGAAAAAAGTGCTACTTACACGTGTGGGCAAACTCTGTCAACTGAAGATCCTTTGTGCTGCTCTCCCATGATACCAGCGCATGAGGAACACCTCCTGCCAGCACTGCACATGGAAGTCTCAAGCTCCACCCAACTCCTCCACTGCTTTGCCAGCTTTCTTCACCCACGAAGCTCCAGGACCTCTCTGCCTCAGTTTCCCTGGCTATAAAGCTGACAAAAAAGAAACTTCCACTTCCCCAGGCTTTTTCTTCAAATTATTATGATTTCTCCCTTTTACAATGGCAATGAACAGACACAGCCAAGATTAAAATCACGCAGTAAAAATATACAAGAATAGGCAGTCCTGCTCCAGACACAATGTTGACCGTAGACTGTAATCAATTTGAACTGGGTCTGTTCATATTTTTTGCCAAAGCATCAGCACTTTGTAAACAATACTGGAATTCCCTGCGTCATGGAGTTGTTTTAAACCCATGGTCATTTCAGATCTTGTATGGAATAGCAGTACGAATATCAGCCTTTCCCATGCAAGGCAGTTTATAATGTTAAACTGGAGCACACGGGAATAGGCTCACAAGTATTTTACCTGTAGCTTCCAAGCAATTTTGCCACTTACACTCGAAGCATATCTTCCCCCTTTGGTTACACAAGAACGGTGGTCAGAAGGTTGGCGACAATTTAGAAATAGCTAATACGTGAAGCCAGAGATAAAGAGCTTTAAAGAAGTAAAAATAACAATACAGAAAATCCTCTTGCATTCCTGACTCACCAGGATTGACTGATCATTTAAGTATGAAATAAATAAAGAAGATGATGTTCATTTTGTGCATGTGTCTAATCCCGCACTCTCAATACAAACGCATTTAACGTTGTCCCTTTAAAAAAGCTCTGGACAGTCAGAATCATCTTTACAGAAGACTGCGCCTGATTTTAAATTAGCTTTTTAAAAGCAGCCATTCTCTCTTTCCCCTTTTCCAATTCCCATTCACACTCAGCACAGATAAACACAGGCAGGCCAGAGCTAGGAGCCCTTCTAAAGTTTAAAAGGAAACCGTGCTTCAGAAGAGAGGAGCTTTCCCCCACAGCAAGTACGCACTTTGCTGCTTGTCCAAGGCCATCAGAGAACCAGAGATTTTGCTAAGTGTGTCAAATCACAAAAGTTCAGACAAACCACCTTGCAAACAACTATCAGTCTGTGGGACCACTCATAGCTTACCTGGGGTGACTGTTTTATACTTCTGAAATACCACAGAAATCACCCCATTCCCTCAGAGAAGTTTCTATCAGGTGCAGGTCAAATCCGTTCAGCCTAATTTTTGCCTGTCCTGGCTTTACACCCAAGTGTCGAGTCCAGCTCCCAGCCACATGGGAAGTCGTTCATGACACTGACCTCTGTGTCAAGCACTAACTTGGGAACCAGCGCAGAATTTGACCTATGGCATTTGTTAATAACCTCCTTATTAATCATCTTTGTCACTTCTCCAGCGCCTTCCATCTGTGGATCCAGAAGCATTTTGCAAGCTGTAGTGAACTAAAGCGATGGCGTGAGTTAAGAAGGGTATCTCCATTTTACAGCTGGGAACAGAGGAATACACAGGGCTGTGTAATTAATGCTCAGGAGATGCCGGCTTCTGGCAGAACACGTTCCCACAGTCACAGATGAGTCTCACCAATGTATAAAACCTGCTCCCACCATCATCCTGAACACACGGGGAAACATCCTCCCAGTGTGAGACTGTGGTGTGGGAAAGGAGCCCACAGTGCTGCACAGCTGAAAATGACACAGAAAAATGACCATGTTCATGGTCAAGGATGGCATGTCCTAGGTGGGGGAATTGCAACAGAGAAATGGTCAGGGAAAAAGTTTCCATCCTGTAAAAGCAGGAATCGAACCACACTTACCAATATCATGGCTGTGTAACAGTACACCCGAATGATGATATTGCTGGGGTTAAAATCCCAGCTGACGGTGATCAACTTCAGCATGGGGTTTATGTGCAGCTTACAGGGTAGGTCAGTGCAGGCAGGTACCACCGTGCAGCTCTGCTCTCAGTGATGCTGGCACACCTGATGAGACTTCAACGAGGAAAGACGTGCCCTTGGTGACACGAGCAAGGAGCCAGGGCCAGGACACCAGTGGACAGGGCCCCTCCTGACATCACTTTCTGAAGTCCCGGAGTCAACAGGTTTGAGCCGGAGCCCTAGACAGAGCCAGATAAAAGCAGATGTTATAGTATATCTGAGTCTGTAATTCCAATTTTTGCCACTGTGAGATCCCATCCAAACCCCTTTCAGTCCCTTGTAACTTTGGAAAATAAGTGTTATGCACTTGACCTATTCCATCCTCGTGTATAACAGCAAAGCAAGATCCACAGGGTGAGGTATTCACTTTTATTAGACCAGTTGGAAGTACTGGAGGGGAAAAACCAGACAATTTATTAATACCCAAGCTCCCCTTCAAACACTGTGTGTAAAAATATTCCACACTGCTGTCTACAACTGAATTTTCTGCTTATTTAATCATATCCTAAACAGATTTCCTACAATCTTATTGAACATTCATAGCAGATGAGTACTGTTTTATACATCTCAGGAAAACAGTCCCGCAAGTGAGCCACAAGAAAAGTGCAGTCCGAGCTCTCAGTGGTCACACATTACACTGCACAAACCCCTACTGGGTGTGAGGGAAAAACTTATTGCATAAATAATGGTTTTTCAAAGAAAAAATGCTTGAATCTTTTCAGTTATACAATGCCGCCTTTTCAACTAAAAAAATTAATAATGAAATTCAGAGTGATTTTTCTGTAGAAATTCTGAGTTTTAATTAATACTTATTCTTCAGTCTGGCTTTGCCTTCTTTTGAAGCACTGGAAAAATAAACATCCATTTAAACTTTTAGGACAAATTCAGTATTTTGCCCCCCCGCTGCAGTTTCCAGTACAACACATTTTTAAAATGGAAAAAAAACATCAGCATATTTCAACGATGTGTATTTCCAGTAACACTCACTTTGTAGTTAACCTTGGTTGCCTCAAACTGCAGCTTAGACGAGCTTGGATTGCAGAGAACTGACGAAGAGGTGCAACTTGGTAGAGACAGGCTGGATCATATATCAATAAAATTGGTCTAAGTGTTCAGATTGAAACATATATTATAAGCTATGACAAGGAGAAAAAAAACTCCTAAAAGCCTGCTATATTTGAGAAAGGGCAGATGATCTTACAGGGAAGATGAGGCAGAGTACAGACACGATTCTGACTCATGCAGCTCCTGGTTCTCCTGCAGTTTACATCGTGAGCTCCTGCTCAGCACTGCTTTAAGGTGGAATTATCCAGGAGTGTTTCCACCCTGAGAGGTGCTTTTAATAGCGTCGTTCGCAGAAATCCACACTGTGAAAAATATGTTCAGTCGTCTCTTTTTAAGGGTTGTTATGACAAAACGTGGGTGACTGGGTGGGGGGTTGATGAGCCGGGTACTGGGGAGGTGTTAGGAGACCTGGGCTTCACGGCTGAGGTGCAGGGGATCCCAGCCAAGTCCACACACTATCTCTGTATCTCACTTTCTGCAGCAGTAAAACAAGGCTGTTTCTTAAGAGCGTTAAGAGGCTAAATTCATAAATATTTGAAATTTGCTTCGAGATCTCTGAGGGACAGGAATGTGGTGCGCCAAACCACAGCAGCACTGCACACCTTGGAGGCATGGTGAACGTTAGCCAATTAACTGCAGATTATTATGTTTAGAGGAATTAAAATAAACTCACAGATTCTTCCTCAGTGCAGCCAGGAGGGTGTAACAGTCTCCTCTGCTGTGTAAATATCATTCCTAGATCCGTTAGCGAGGGGTCCTGGTGGTACGGAGAAGCCAAGCCATGCACCAACACCACACAACAATTGGTTATTGCATTTTTTTAGCCCTTACCGAAGGTTGTTTGGGGAGGAGGGCTGGGGGGGGGGGGCATTTGCCTTTTATCCGACTTTATTTTGAGGGTGTCATTTCTCCTTATACCCAGCATTTCCGTTCAATGCTTTTATTGGGGTGGGAGACCATAGCAAACTGCACAACTGGCTAAGAACTCTATTGCCCCTGAATATTTGCTTTCCAGCCCACCCAGCCGTAATGGGAGCAGTGGTCAGTTTCCGAAGGACTGGATATCTCCGACTCCGGGAGCGGGAACCAGAGCCATGCAGATAAGGCTGTCATCAGAGATAACAGCAGTCAACAACCCTCAGCATCATTATCTCAGCAAAGGGAAAAAGCAGGCAGCTCCCCTTAATATACAAAGTGCGGCGGTTATATATGTCTCCTTTACAATGATAGATGGTAAGGGATAAAGGGGAAAATCTAACAGGAAGCCTTCAAAGCCAGCCTGCTTCACATCCTCGCGCTCCCAAATTGCGAATATGTTTTCATAGAGGCTGTAAACAGCCTCCCCCCCGGCCCGCGCCAACGCTCGCCGAGCAAGGTGGCTTCAGCAAAACAATTTTGCTGACATGGATCTGAGCGAGGTCTCTTTTTTTTTTTCTCCTTTGGTTAATGGAATTTCTTAAGATGGAATAATGAAGCAGTGATTGTCAAACACGCCTAACTGGAAGGCAAACAAATTGGCTGGATCAGGCCTTTTTAATTTGAAAAAATAAATAGAATAAACGTGAATTTATTTGCAATGGTTTGATTGCTCTCTGAAACCATTACACTGTTAAGCCCCTTTTTTACCTTATAATCAAACTCCAGGAGCATAACACACTCCAGCGTGTCACCGTGCTGTGCAAGCTGCCCCAACATATAACAGGCTGAATTCTGCATTTCTCCAACACTTCCCCGCCACAGCCTGCTGCTTCCAAACAGGGACCCGTGTGTCTGTACCACAACACCGTGACATCAACACAAACGTGACACACTGTACTTGTCCTTTTCAAACACAGGACAGTTTGTGAAGCCCCACATGAGCTGATCCCCAAAGAAACACCTTAATCAAAGCTCTGGAGGAAGCAGGACAAATAAACAAGTAAATCCATAGGAAGAAGGAAACTGGCAAAATCCTAAATAAAATGTCTGGGTCTGATTTCTTTACGTGCATTTCTAAAGTGAGAAGAAGCACACAGAAGGGCATTTAATTAAATCAAAGGGTAAAAGAGGGGGTTGCCATGCAGCTTGCTATTACGTTACAGTTCACTAAAATGAAAACTTATTTTTAAACCTCTGGTATTAATTTGAGATTATTCAGATACTTAATTAAAAGTGCAGCATGTGTTAAATATTATTTCAACAAAGATTATCATCAAAACCCTATGTAATAAGATCCTTCAATGCTTAGAGCGATATTTTATGCAAATTTTCTATGCCACCAAATGAAAGTCTCTTCAATTTTTTTTTTCTACTTCTTCATTTGATGCAGCAAAATATTCCAGGAAGGGAAAAAAGTTTATAGATGACAAGGATACTACAGATAATGCAGTGCAACAAATAGCAGCTCGGTGGTGGTCATGTTTCTGTAGTTAGTTCCCTTCCTGATACCACTTGGCAATAAAGGGCTAGATCAAACAGGTTCCCATTAGAGCTAAAGGGCTGAATTTTTGCTCCCACTGAGGCTACAGAAGGTGTAAGCCAAGAATAAATTCGTCCTGGCAAAACTCTGCCGAAGTAAGAAAGGCAGGAGTTTGCCCTTTGTGCATTGGGAATGAACCAACTGTTTATACCTGGATCACATAAGATAACGAGGTTTCCAGGGCAAAGAATGGGTTTTCCTGTGTAGGATTTCTCCTGTGGCCTTTACTCCTGTGAATGGAGTCAGTGAAGTTGATGGGAACTAATCCTATAAGATCAAGGTTCAGAGCTAAGTTTTCAGTGTCATTTGCACAGTTAGATTGTTTTTTAAAGGAAAAAAAAATTCTTGCTCTCTGTCAGTATTTTGCCTGAAAACAAGCAAATAAAAAACCCACAGAAAAATCATCAAATACTTACACAGACCCCACTCTTATACAATAGCTTTGTCAGTCCTGCCACAAGCAAACTTCATTTATTGATTGAGGTCAGTGCTGTGCTTATTCTGTAATGAACACAGGACCATTCCCTAGCAAGGCTTCATTGTTTAAAGCAAACGTAACAGCCGCGAGGAATTGCATGTACTGTTTTTAACATATAAAACATTGACATTTCACAATACAGAAGAACTTCAAAAAGAATCATGCTTGCTACTCAACATGTATTCAATACACTGATTTTCTAAATACCAGGAAGGGCCTTCATTTCTTAGAAGCTGCTGTCAAAATATGGGGAAGCAATTACTTTCAGTTTGGGGAACAGTTCAAGCCATCAGCAAAAAAAATTACAAAAAGCTTCCAGAGCACCAACAATCAAAAATAATATTTTCAGCGTATTAAGGAATCTGCCCATACCTAACACATCCAGCACCACACATGCACACAGCCTCTCTCACAGGCTCCTCACTTTGAATTCACGGCTGTCGCGCAGTTTGAGAGCCCCGCTGAAATGACAAGCCATATATTCTGCTGAAACCATAAGCCCTGAAAATTCAGCGATGGAAAACGTGGAGGCTACCTTGGAGCAACTGTTACTCAGTCTCAGATTGTGGTCGGAGGTAAGCAACTCGAACAAGAGCTAATATGGAATAACAATTTAAAAATATCAAAGTCAACAAATCAGAGCAGCAGAATGACAGCCACGGCTTCAAGCTGAGAGCCAGGAGGGGGATTCCTCTGTGTTGGATAAGGATTATTAGTGTGGCTGTCCTCGGAATGAACTGCAGAAAAGGTGCAATAAAGTGCATTTAAGATGAACGGAAAATCGTGGAACCGAGGAGCAGCACTTGTTTGTCACCATTTGCTCTGTGCTTTCTGCTGCTCACCTCGATGTGGGTTTGAGTGCAAACTCGCTGGGGCAAGCAGATCACCCTCGTACTTTCCTGTAAAGTTCAGAGCTGGACACTGATGCTACCGATATCGGAGTAACAAATCCACGTGGGATGTAAAAGGGTTTTGTTTTGCTTTGTTTTTTAAAGGATCTTGTTCACAAGCAAAGAGAGAGTTGAAAAAAGTAATAACCATGGACTTTCAATAGTGAATGTGCATGTACTGAAAATAGGAGAGTAAGAAGTGCTGAAATAACAACTAACAGACAATCCATCATGTAATCTACCCATAGCTGTATCTTGAAACAAAGATCTAAGCCGAACACGATATATCATCTTGAGTTTCATATGCACCCACACACAAATAAAACGCTACTTTTACAAGAGCTTGTATGCTCTATACACACTTTTAGTTGGATGTTCTTCAGGGGTTATTTTTGTGCAAGCAACACAATATTCTTTCATATATGTTTGGTTGATTTGTTTTGTTTTGTTTTTTTAATTACAGGGAAAGTTATCTAGGCAACCATGCCAGCATAGCAGGGATTGTGCACACACAAATTAAAAATACACTGGGAAACCCCCCCAACTTATTGCAGCGGTCTGTTACCATAAAGACAGAGATAAGGAGGAGTTTGGTTCTGTATGAAGCTGGGGAAAGGGGTTGAGGAGTAAAATTCGTGAGCAGCAGTGCAGCGCTGCCCGCTCCCTGCGCAGCTCTGCGCGCTCCGACCCCTGCGCGTTCCCACCCCAGCCTGCTGCCCGCGCATCTCTGGGCGCTCAGTCCCCTGCCCGCGCATCTCTGCGCTCTCCGCCCGCTGCCCGCGCATCCCCGCGCGCCCCCCGCGCATCCCCGCGCGCCCCCCGCGCCGTCCCCCGCAGCCGCAGGAAGTTGCTGCCCTCTGTCGGCGCCACCAGCCCGCAGCCGCGGAGCGCCCAGCCCTCCGTCCCGCCCGGTCGCTACCGCCGGATAACGAACGGCTGCCCGGACTGCCGAACCCCCAGGGAGCCGCCGGTACTGCTGATGGCAGCGGCAGCGCTCTGACAACACGGACAGCGCGAAGACACAGCTTGATGAAGCTGTTAGACAAACACGAAATGCCTCTTCTTGGCCCATCCGTCTAAACCATGGGATAATGGCAATAATAGGTCTATTCCCAGCACAGCTTTCCCAGCACAGCTCTTGTAAACTTTCGCTATCTGAACCGTTAAATAAAACTGCGGGCTTTATCGCGGCACCTTTGTGCTTTATCTCACTACTTTATGTTCTACAAAATGATCCCCAAAAAGGAACTGAGACAATCCAGGAAGAGAATAGGGAGCACAAGATTTCCACTTAAGTAGTATTTAAAAAACTTTCAAAATATAATAATAAAAAAATAGATGGGACTTGTGATGACCCAAGCAGTGGGAAAAAAAGAGCGTGGCAAGAGAAAAGGCACAAAAATAGAACTTTAAAGACAGTGCACTTCAGTGAAGTAATTTTCTCAAGCTGGGGATGAAAGCTGCGTGTTTACCCCGTCCCTTACAGGAGATAACGCACCGCTGTGCCTACACAAACGCTCACCTTCAAGGAGCACAAATGTTCCTCCCGATCCTGTCCTCACTTCCACTGGTTATGAAAATCTGGAGAAAAGCCATAAAATTAACTTAAACCAGCATGAGTTTAGAATCAGATTTCCAAATATAGTCATTTTTTTAAGGGTGAACTGTTGCTCCTCCTAATAATACATAAAATGTTGGGGTCAGTCCTGTTTGCACTGAAGCCCTCATAAATACATATGTACAGATTGATGTCTAAATAGAAAGAGAATTATATGTGTGTGTACATCCAGACTGTATTAAACGCAATAAATATGCCTGTTCTCTCTGCACAAACATACATATTGGGGTAAGCACTAAAGCACACAAGAAAATATATTTATTTTTCAGGCATTTAGTGTAGCTGATGAGACCAGGCACTATAAACTCACAGGGAAAACGTTATTATAATTTAAAGCTACTAAGATTGGACTGATCTTTTCTGAAAAGAAGTCAGACATTAGCTCCCAGACGTCTCTCAGGTAATAGCTGAAAAAAATAAACCAAACTGGGGTTTTGGTACTAATCTGAATCTGTCTGTGTGCTTCTCTGATGAGGGACGTAGCTGCCATGGTCTCAGAACAGATTAATGCTTCAGGATGAGCTGGGAGGCTGGTCAGTGCTGAACAGCCCTCCTGTACCTAGCAATGTTTCTCATAAAAACCAAACCAAGCTAATCCTTTCCTGAAGGTCTTTCAGCCTTACCTGCACTCATTTGTTAGTTGCTCTTAATTTCTGTATCTGGCGTGAGGCAAAGACAGTGCTGCCTTTAAAAGCGAGTTGTGGTGAGAGCGAACGGTGCGATGAAAGCTCAACAGGGTCAGCAACGTTTTGTGCTAGACTTTGCAGACTTTATCCCATCCTTTTTCTCTGTTGCTTTTAGAAACAAATTAGCTCGTAGGGAAAGTAGGCACTGATGTGAGGCTTGCTTAGATGGCATGGTGAAATCTATTACAAAGTCACACCAGTGAAGATTCCTGTCACAAGGAGCTCAGCTTTCAGTGTAAAGACACTGTGAGAAGTTACCAGGTCCTGTAGATCAAGTTTTATCTTCATAAACTAATGCGTCTGTACAGTAACTGTACATTTGTTTGCCTGTATGGAGCTCATTAACAGCTGGGTCGTAGTTGAAATCTTAGAGTTTATGGCATACGCAGGGGAAATTATTTTTCAGATGATCTTTGGTCCTACTTCTCTGCAGACATTCAGAGCCACCCACATAGCCCAGACACCGCCACTGTCTGGGCTCCGTAATGCCTATTGATGAGTATTTTTGAACTACCCACGTTTATAAGCAGCTTTCCATTAAGCATCAGGATGACTGTTGGTCTTCATCAACCTTAAAGGAGCACCAGCAACACGTCTGAAATGTATTTGCCCTTTTTTTTTCTCTGAAAAAAAGCGAGAAAGACACACACCTCCTTTCAGAAAAAAAAGAAAATGAAAACCATATCCCAAACAGCAGCACATTGGTTATTAATTGACTGCCCATTTCAACACCACTTATCCGAACTTGCTCTCCAAAACATGCTGTGTCCCCACCTTGTCTATTAATTACACTGAAAATCCGTTCAATTATTTGAAGCCTCAATTATCCAAAATTCTCCCCTTCTCCCCCATTGTGTTCAGATAATTGAGGTTGTATGGTGCACACTCGCAGCCAGTTAGAAGAGCAAGCATTATCTTTCAGCTGATACAACTATCAATAGCAAGTGTACAGCATATACTACAAAGGCTTTATTGTGCATATGTAGGGAGATAGAGATGAGATACGGTTCTGGGAGGCAGTTTGTCTAGTGGTTACCGTACAGAGTTGGGTGTCATGAGACCGAAGTTTTAATTACTACCTCTGCTACTGACTCTGTTACTCAGATAAACCGCTTGCTGTCTCTGCATGCCAGCATCCCACCCTGCAAAAAAAAAGGGCACTGTGAGAATTACCCACCTTTGTCAAGTACTCCGATATTCCTAGATAAACAGCTTTTTATGCGTAACTGCTGAGTATTACTGTCCATTTAAGTGCATTTTTAAAAACACTTTGGAAAGAAAGGACTGAAAAAAAATAGCCCAAAACATCTGAGAGCCAGAACTTTGGGTGGTGCGGGACAGAGTTCAGCAGAACTGTGCTGATTTAAATGAAGGCAGAACTGGCCCTTTAAACATAGTTTGCAAAATGTAACATGACCAGTGTGAACAACCTGTACCTGTGCTAGGTACAAACCACCCAATGCAGATTCATATTTATTGCTGCAAAATCTTTACGCTTTACTACATACTGATACCAGTCTTTGGTATTTGAACAAGAATTATACAGATTTCTCTAAAGCAATAATTGGTTTGTGCTCAGTATGCACTGACCAAAGTAATTTTGTTTAGAGAGTTCCAAAACTTTCTGCAAAGAAGAATTGGCATTAGCGTGTGTCCTCCTCTGGGGTGAAGCCAAGCGATGTACAGAACACCGCATGCCGTTACCGGGAAAGGTGCCAGACTCAAAAGCACATCTTTAAATGTGGTACCATTAATCCTTGCACCACGTAAAATGCACAAAGATAATAGAAAATACAGGTCTTTGACTAATGATAAGTCTCCTGATTGCAGGTGAGGGACTACACAAGCTTGTTATACAAAGCTGTAACTGCACGTACAATACGCCCGGATACCGTGCAGACCTATTTGTAATCACCATCCGCCAAACTCCTTAAGAGCAGGCAGAACATGACCCTGTGAGGCAAGGAGATGGCACCTGCTGCTCTGCTATCTTTTCTGCTTTGTCTTATAAGCATCTGAAATTCTGGTTTAAGGCTTCTCCATGCGGTGATTTCTGTAAATCACCCTTCTCGGCTGGAGTGCTGAGGTGAGGGGAAAAAAATCCCGCACTCACTTAAAGCCTTTTATTTCTCTTGTAACATGGACATCTTGGAGAGCAGATTAGCCAAAGGAGAAAAAAAATAGAAAGCAAACGGTATTACTGGTGACCTAATCCTTCCTCTCAGAAAAAGAAAGGAGAAAGAAAGCCTCTTGTGATCTCCAAGGAGGAACTTGCCTTGTAAACTAGTCTCCTGTTTGAAACGGAAACAAGAATGTGAATCCTGATACAGAGAGGCTACCAAAGGCAGGGAACAGCTTAACAGACCAGAGATTTTCCCTTTCAGTACAACACAGGGTATTACACAGGTCCTGCCTGCGTTAGAAAAACAGGCAGCGAAATCTTAACAGGTTATAAGATCCTTTGGCCACAAAGGCATCCAAATGTGGTTATTTTTATACACTAGGCAGGAGCGTAATCTGTGTCCAAGTTTATAAACTGTGGGCTTGTAGTTCATTAAAAGGATTTTGTTACTGGCTCCTCTCCTTTAGGTTATTGTATCCCACCCCCATGACATGCATTTACAGCCCTTTCAAATCTGCCCCTCTATAAAACTAGGAATGCTGCCCCTGCCTCCTCCTCCCCCTAGGGAATGGGGGCAATCAGTGTTAGATTAACTAAATATTTGAAGAAGGGACCCGTTTTTACTGGCAAACACTATTTGGAATAAAAGTTTGCCCTTCCTCGAGTGCTTAGATAAAAAGGCATGAAGGCAGGCATGCTGGCTGCCACTGTCCTCCTCTTTTCAGGTAAGAATGCTGAGGTCTAGGGTAAGTGCATGGCAAAATCGAGAACAACTCCCCAAATTCAGCCCAAGCCAGTTCTCTTTGCTGCACCAGGACAGACAATTGGCCCATTGAGCCCAGTCTCCTCTCCAGCTTCAACCAGCTAAATCACTCCTAATAGTGAATTTACAGATAAATTTAACTTCCTTTCCCTGCATACAAATACCCATGGGCAGGCTGCTGCTCCCTCCATTTTTCATTGTCCAGAAATATAAGAGGAGTGAGGGTTTTTGCAGTTTCTTTGAACTTCTCATTCCACTCTCAAGGAGCACAGCAGATGTGTTCACAGCATCACCTCTGTTCCCTCTGAGCAGAGGAACCAAGCACCACTGGCCCTGACACACGGACACAACTGTCATGAAAAGCTTCCAGGAATACTCACGTGTTTATGTGGGTTTTTTACTCTCCAGGAGTTTTTTGCTCTCCGTGAAAACCTGAACAGCAAGGAAGATATGCAAACAGAATCACAGCACCAGCTGATTCGTTTTTTAAATTCCAGGTAATATCTTCAGACTTCTTTTTTATCATCATTCCCCAGCTCCTATCCAAGTCCCCAATGTCCATGGCTTCCAAAAGTATGGTGGCAGATGCCATTCTGATAGGAAACCAGAAATTCCTTCCTGACCCAGGAGGTTACGTCATGCCTCTGAAATGCAACATCAAATCCAATTCAGCTACCTGTACATCTCCAGACTGCCTATCAATTAGCATTAGACACTAATTTGATTAAATCAGTATGTTGAAATTTTATTTGATTCCACCTAAGGAGTATAATTCCCCCTGCGTGTTCTCTGTAACCCACTATTTTTTCCAATGGAATGGGAAACACAGGTTGGGATTTGGAGCCTATTTCTTCTACTTGTTAACATGTGAGCTTAAAACCACAGTAAAAAATAAATCCATGCAACTTGGTAGAATGAGACTTGCCAGTTTAAGAGAAAACGGCTTTTTTACAGAATAACCCAGATGGAAAAAAAAAATATACATTTAACTCTGAAACCTGAAGTGTTCTTTGAGGGAAAACGAATACATTTTAGCCTTAAAGGGATCACAGACTGCAATTATATAATTCTTGTCAACTGATGTTAAAGATAGGCTGGAAAGAATGTATGCTGAGGCCCTGCAATAAAACCAGCTCCTTTACTCCTTTCAAATGTTTGCAAGCCTTGGAGGTTATCCAAAGGTCGAATACAGGAAAAGTCTTGGTGAACAGAAAACATAATCATGAGCTTTTTTAATATGGGCTCTTTTTGTAATAAAATAAAATTATTGTAAGGGAAGGGAGGGCGGGCTCTGTCTCCTCAGATCTAGGGCCAGGGGGGCTGAGTTTTAATCAGACACTGCTGTTCTCCCCTCCTCTCTCCTCCCCAGCCTGTCGCTATGTGGATAGAGAAGCCAGCAGAGGTGCGCTGGGTGCTGGGTGTGCTGTGGAGGTGCAAAGACCCAAGCCTGGCACTGAAATCCTTTGACTTTGCTGTGATGTAAGGACAGAGTTCCCAAGAGGAAGATGGAGAGAGATCTCCATTGCCAGCCAGCTCAGGACAGGATAGCAACAGGGAGCAGCACTTCCCTGATGCCCTCCCCTCCCATTATATCAGGGATCTGTCCCAACAGACCCCATTCCATGTAGAGAAGAGCTCCACACAATGCCATAGCTGTTACCAACATGTTGTCACTTCTGGGATACAGAAGAACAAACGCTGTGTTTCCCATAGAAACACCACTGTGAGATGGAAGTAAGGTGCATGGAGAATATCCAGCAGTTTTAGAGATGGGTTGTCAAGATTCATAGGGATTTTGAGGCAGAATCCAGGTCTGCAATCTTTACTCTTTCCAAAAGTGCTACGGCTTTGCTCATGGCCATCTGTGATCAGGGAGCTGTTTTCTGTTTCTTAAGGACTACTGGGAGGCTCAGCCTAGACACCCCACCTCAGGTGCAGCAGCAAATCCCACACAGGCCCTCACACTACCACCTGCATTTGGTTCAGAAATTTTCTATCCAGCTACTGATTTGATCCCATCTCCCCAGGCTGCTGAACACAAACCTGGAGCAGCAAACCATGAAGTATTTGAAAGGAATTAATGAAGCAAACATTTGCTGAAGGCATCAGGTGCTTCCAAGTTGTGATCATCCTTCATAGGAAAAGCTTGGAGACACACACCGAGACCGGCTTTGTTCTAATCCCATACTCTCTGTACTGTAACACTTCATCACCATTTACCCTTTACAGTGACTGCCCCATCATCCAGCTCTTACTACAAGAGGCTTACCTATATCTCACAGGCTGAGAAATCCACCTGCACTGCCTGGGGAACATCATTCGTGCTGACAAATCCACCACAGTTCCAAAGATGAGGTCTCCCTTTTCTTGAAACTCTTCTGGACATCTTCTGTCCTGCATTTCATTGTTATCAATCTGGATGGAGAGATCTGTCCCCTTCCTGCTACACATTAATAAGCAGACTATACTCACCATTCCCATCTAGGCAAGAAACACACTTTGGAGCTGCACAAGCTGGGTAAGTTGCTGGTAAATACACCTGCTCTGTTAGGATATGAACCTTGTTCATATTAGCTGCCCTCCCATGGAACATCTCTTGGCCTACAGGTATAAAACCTCCCCCCCCATAGTTAGAGCGTTTCTTTTTTATATAAATTCATGCCAGCAGCATATTTTTCAACATGAAGAGCATTCTTTGCTCTCCCTCATCTTTGAGGAAGAGGTGGATGCAGAGCTTCCATTTCACAAAACCAGGAGGCAAGGGCCTTTGGAAGACCACGAACACTACTGTGGTGCAGAATATGGCGTATCTTTATTTTTAATAGTGTGGGTAGTCACAAAAGTGATGTAAATGGCAGCCCCATTGTGTTCCAGGAGTGGTCACAGCATCGAGATACCAGGCCCACATTAAGTATGACCCAAAATACCACCTCTTCTTAATTTCATTTCATTTCATCTCTCCCTCTTTCACCCAATCCTACTCCTCCTCCTGCTGAGTGGTGTTGCTTGGCTTTAGTCATGTGCTCCTCCTCTTCTCTTTGAGCTGAAAAGTCAAGCAAAAAAATACATGAACACTGGAAAAGTCACTAGAAAGTAAGCTGTTGATATTTAAAAATAAAGGTCCTTATGCACAGGGCAATTTTGAAACTTGGTTTTGGCTTGGTTTTGCAAGTGCCTAAATCCAGCTCATCTCTACAAAACAGAAAACCACTCTGAAATACAAATGCACACTGAATAGCCTTTCCTTAGTGAAGCTACTTGCCCAGACTGGGAGATAAGTTAAAAGAAGATATCCTACAGAAATATCATGTATTAAGGACAGCTCTGAGGCCCAGGAAACAGTGATAGCAGCAAGCTGACCCTGCAAACCAAAATGAAATGAGAGCCCAGGGAGATGTGATCCAGATTTTCCTGTGAGCAGAAGGTGGATGCTCAGTAGTGCTGCAGTCAGGCAGCTTTTCAAATGAGGTCCACACATGGGAATAAACATGTCCAAGGGCCTCACACCCAATGGGGAGCTGCTGGGTGCTGAACACATCTGAAAATCTGGCTCTCAGAGTGGGCACTGAGCCCTGGCAAAACCAACTCCCAGCCCTGCTGAAAATCTGTCACCACATCGTCAATGTTAAAAGACAGGTTTTTCAAATGGGAAAAGTGTGTTTATCACCCTCAGCAAACTCACGAACAACACAAGGCATAATTGCTCAAATGTCAAATAAAAATTCTCAATTGAATAAACACCACGCATGGACCTTTTTTGATCCCCAAATATGAACGCTTTAGAACAGGATGAGCATGTGGCCAGCGAGGCCGTAATGGAGAGTGCTTTGTATCCCTAACTATACCAGGCATGATAAAGTGCCCGTTATCATGAAAAAAAACCTCATCTGAAAGACAGAGGGAAACCAGATGGGAAAAGTGCACAAACTCTTTGTGGGAACTTCAGGGATTTTTTTTTGCTTCCTTTCAATTTTTCCAAAATAAAGATCTCTCCCATAGCTCGAAGCTAAGGAGAAATATAGTCATGTCCACCTGAGGCATCCAGAGGGCAAGGCTGAAAGACCAGGATTAGCTTTGGTGTGGGAGTGCATATGAGCATGCACTCACAGCCCCTCCACCCCAGTAGGAACCCAAGGCTGCTGGGGTGTCTACCTCAGCTATCGCTGACTGCAACACCTTGGCTACTTCTGATATTGCAATCCTTTCCACCGCCCGGACAAATGCTTCAGCAACCCTTTCTGCCTCGTGGTTTTCAGATGCTTCCAACACTGCTGCTCCTTCAGGATTGACCACATTTCCACCTGGACCAGCATCCTCTGGGCTTTCCACCTCCTCTGCTGTGGCTGCTTTTTCTGCTCCTTTCCCCTTGGCTCGTGATGCTGTTACAACCTTCTCTGCTCCCTCTGGTGCTGTGACAGCTAGCGGTTCCATGTCCCTTGCAAGGTCACCAGCAGCCAGTGTAGCAGGAGGACCTTTTCCAGGGGACAGCACAGGCCTCCAGAGTTGGAGAGCTGGCCCAGATCCTGTTGGTAGAAATGGAGACTGAGAAGCAGCACAACTATGAACAAGCATTTCCTAACATCACTGCAAGTGAACCAGTGACAGATCCTGAAGCCGGCAAGGGCTGCTTTTTAACAGCCTGTGTTTTCTGCAGAGAAAGATGCTGGGACCTGGGTCTATGTGGTAGCACAGCTTTGACCCTCGTATCCCAGTCCCGTGTTCTCCAGGGGGTGGCAGCCACTTTTGCAGCCTGAGCTGAGGCCAAGCACACAACTATATACCAAACCATCTTCAGTGCCTCATGTCAGGTGATTTGTGTAGCAGAGACAAAGAAGAGAATAAAAAGAACAATGGCTCTTTCCCAAGCTCAGTTTGCTTAATAACCCAGGGTGGGGAGCAGAAGTCTTCTCTACTGAGAAAACAGCATGAATTCCAGGGAAAGTACAAGACAAACTCGTTTTTTTTCAAACCACCATACCCTGGTGGACCCCCTACAAAAAGAATCCAAGCATCATCCCCATAGGCAGGGAATTGCAGACATGGTTTGCCTTCTTCCAAAGCTTCTGTCAATGCATTTCATTTCTGACCTGCAACATCCTCCCTGCTGCAGTCTGTGTTCCCCATGCACACCTAAACTCTTGTGCTTCAAAATCTCTGCAGTCACACTAAATTTTCAGTTGGCATGTTCTTCCCAATGCCATGGGAAGACCACCAACTCAGTTGAATTCTGACAATCAACTTACCATTTCTGATAAATGCACAAAGAACATTATTACAGGAGACCCATAACTGTCTAATATATATGTTAATCAAATTCTGTATTTTAGAAAGATCCCCATGTCAAACATAACTCTCCTGTCAGGTAAAAACATAGGTTGCAGTGGAGTAAATGAGTAATTCCCATAAAAACCTTGAGAGGGGTCATGCCATAGATGCTAGAAGTCAAAACAAGTCTTGCTAGTGAATAGAGTAAGTTGTATGAATTCAGAGTACGAGTTTAGGAGTCAGAAAGAGCAGTTAAGTCTGCCCATACCAACTGGTTTAGGCAAAAAAAAAATCACCATTTGATTAATTCCTCTGTGTTTTGTCCCATCTCTCCCATGAAGACCAGCACCAGCACTGGATTAACACACAACTAACTTTTGGGCACACGACTACACACCAACACGAAGGGATTCCTGTAGCATGGAGGCATCCTCACGCTGGCTGTAACCCTGCCAGCACAACACCAGGGTCTGGCACAGCTCACCAGCCCCCTGCACACCTCCACGGGCAGTCCCAGAAAAAGGACAAGTAACAGTTGTCAGATGTGCTGAGCAACTGTGATCGGCGGGGGACCCTGATGCAAGCATACAGAGGATACTGGCTGTTCCCAGCTCACACATGCTCCACAAACCACTACCAGGAAACTGGGGCAAGCCTGATGGAATAGGGATGACATCACTGTTCAATGTTGTTTAGTAATTGAAAAAGGGGAGGAAAAAGAAGGTGGAAAGCTATGAAAGAACAGGATGGATTAAACAAGAAGTGCTGGGGTAGGAAAAGGGAGGAAATGGTAGAGAAAATAGTGAAAAGGAGAGTTGAAAAGGTGGAGAGGATAAACTGGAGAAGAGGAATGCAGGCTGCAGATCACCACTGCTAAGAGCAGGAGAGTTCTGCCCAAATACACTTAGAGAGAAGATCATGGGTCGAAAACCACCTGAAGCACCCTGTCACGCACCTACATCCTTGTGGACACAAGTCAGTCACTTGCTCATGCCACTGAACAAGCTACCTGCATATCTGCTTCATTAAATAGTAACCCTGTAGGTCTGCTGACAAGAACATACTTCTCTCTCCTTTGGTAATTAGCCCTGAAGGCTGGTCATGCTCACTGGCCATGAAACACTGCAACAAGAAGCCTTTTCATGCCACAAGTTTTACCTTTGTCCCTGTCTGTTCCCATCAGCCTGGCGAAGGCAGGCACGATGCCTGCCTGACACCAGTGCTCCTTGGCCACATTCATGCTCTCTCCCTGCCGAGACGGGTGCAGACATCTCTCAACAGGGCAGATATGAGCTTGCTGGAACAGTTGGCTGGTGACTGCAGAAACTGGGAACTTTCAACCTTTTCCTTCTGCATGGGAATAAACAAAAGCAGACTCGGGACTGTCCGTTTGCTGCCAGCCAGCTTGAGACAGCTGCAATTCAATATGCTGGGAAGAGGAAGGGTCTTACGAGGCTCCAGAGATACAGGAGAGGAAGCACAGGGTTTTGTGTAAGGAGCTGGACAGGAACTGAAGGCTCAGCCCATCTGCAGAAAGCTGGGCACACTGTTTTCTCAGCAAACCTCATCCCAGGGCTGAGTGGCTTTCTCTCACTTAGGCACATGACAGCCCTGGCAAGGCTCTGGCCCCAGTCGCGATAGTCATAAAAGCAATGAAAGATCCAAATCTGTTTTAACAAATGTAAAACACCTCCTGCAATGTGGGCTGAGTTAAGCTAAAGCCAACGTGATTTCAGTGTAAGGGATTAAAATATTGGGGTTTTTTTAAATTACTCTCCTTGTCAAAAACCAAAGGAGGCAGGCGAATAACACCCATCTCGGAGATATTAGCAGCCTGAAAAGAAGCAAGCGTAGCCCAAGGCTTTAGCTTTATGAACACATTTTCCCTCCAAAATATTTTGAAGGTAAATTCCAAGCACCTCAGCAAGAAGACCAGTGCAAAGATTAAAAACAAACATATTCCCAGTAGTGCTGGGCAGCCTGTTCCAGCAGTGAGACCATGGACTTTGGAATGAACTTTCAGCTGCGTTCTGACTTAAGACCTTGAGTAGGTCCCACCTGCCTCTCTGGCCTGTGGTACCTCAACTCTAATACTCTGCAGTGGCGATGACAGAGAATTAGCAAAGGTTATTCCTTTTTTTATGGTGTCTGAGGTCTGGTCACTGCAAGTACAATTTTTCAAGAAGCTTGCTGCCTGCACATTTTTTGTATATGTATATATTAGCATTTTGACTCACATTTTCGTGTGTGCCAGTTTAACCTCATAACCTCCAATTTAACCTCATAAATTTCCTCCAAACCACCAGACTATTACTCCACTGTCCCCAAGAGAGCAGGCTGGCAAACTTTTGGATTGAGCCACCACTCAGCTCCACCACCTCCCTGCCCAGATCACTCCAATGCCAGGCCTGCCACTAAGAGCATTCCCAGCCTGACCTACCTTTTCTGAGCTCTCCTATACCTTGCTCAAGACTGTGATTTAGGTACCTCCTATTTGCTGCACAAGCCCTGCTTCCTTTCATCGGAGCCCAGGCTGATGTCTGATGTCTGTTTTCTGCTCTGCACCAATTTTGTTCACTCAGGGAAGCGGTTTGCAAAGCCCCTTGTTAAAATCTCTCCCACCACTTGGCAGTCGTGCAGTTTGCCCCCAGCCCATTTGTTTATGTCTGACTAATATTCATTGCTTGAAAATGGGTTTGAAGCTAATGCTGTGTCTCCCAATTAAACATTTGATGGAATGACATCAAAACCAAAACAGACAGAAAAAATGATCTCCCTTTGATAGGCTGACCACATTGTACAAAACTCACTGTTATAAGACTCCAGTTGCTTAGAATTTTGCCAGACTTTAATCTTTTGAATTAAAAGCTTTCCATGCTGGTTGTCTGCCCTGGCTGGAATTCAGGGTGAAAATTTCAGCTAATGCAGTTCATCCACTACAGGAAAACTTTTTACCCAAGTTAAAAAAAACCCCAACCAACCAAACAACTGATATCTCTTGCGAGTGTCTGGTTGAAACAGTCTCAGCACTACAGTTTGGAACACTGCTTACACATTTGGCAGGAAGGTTACAATGGTGCCAGAGAACAACTTTTGCAAGGAGTTTTGGTTTTCTTTAATGTAATCTATAAAAATAGCCAGTGACCTTTAATGGCATCTAAACAGGCTCCCAGTTTCCTCCCATGGTTTGAAGACTTAACAATAGCCCCAAAGAAATGACTCAATACTACACACAGATGTACTGGATGTCTGGGAAATTGCTGGTGGTTGGTTAGCAGGAACAAGGCGATTCACACAGTTCCAGTGTGTGGTGGGTTTAGGCAGTTTGGGGATTCAGGCTGGAAAGGCATGAGATCATATAATCATAGAATCATATGGGTGGAAATGATATTTGAGGCCATCGAGCCCAGCTGTACCTGTCCACTGCTAAACCATATCCCTGAGCACCTCAACTACCCATCTGTTAAACACCTCCAGGGATGGTGACTGCACCACCTCCCTGGGCAGTCTCTGGCAGTACCTGAGACCCTTTTGAGTGAAGAAATTTTTCCTCATATTCAATCTGAACCTCCCCTGGGATGTAGCAAGCCAAGGTCCCCCCAGCCACAGCACCACACACCAAGCAGTGTGAGGATGCCCACAAGTTTTGAATGAAAGATAACATGGGGAATAAACGTTTTGTGTTGCCTGGAGACTTTGTGGCTACACTCACCAAGCTCCCAGCATAACAGTTTCCATGCACTGAGCCTCCCAACTTCTTAGCACAGGTTGCTAAAATCTTTCAGCACGGCTGAGTGGAAGGTTTGTGCTCCCAAACCAGCATATTCCTACAGGTAGGGCAGGAGCATTCAATTACCCTCGTTCACAGAGGAGGAAAATTTCAGAATTTTCTTAGGCAAAGTTCACCTGACACCAGTGTTTAATACGTGTCTGTAACCTCAGCCAGAAAGAAACCTTCAACAGCTCAGCTGGTGGAACTGTTGCCTTTAGACCACAAGCAATATGTTTGAAATCTGAGAAAGGAAATATGCAGGTTTCTGAATAAATTAGGATTCTGGAGGTGGGGTCAGCCTCCTGGCTGATAGTTACAATATGACAGCCGCCAGTGCTCAAGGAAAAGCAGACAGTTTGCAAGTGAATTATGTTTTTGATGGGTAACCCCTGTCTCCTAAGGACTTCTCTTCTATATACCTGCCAGAGCTGCTATTTACCCAACATAGCCATAGCACCTGGGTCATTAAACAATACTGACGGCAATGGCCAGAGAACTCCAAGCACCTATTGTAGTATCACAGAATTCCTCCTTTGATCACCATGGTCAGAAATATCTGATTTTTATCACTCTTTAATAGCTCCCAATCAACTTTAAGAAGTTACCACAATGCTCATGGTAGAACCTTTGTCAGGCCAGGGTAATCATTGACAAAACCAGAACAGCAGATCTCACTAGCTCAGCGTTGTCAGTCATATGTGACCTTCTCCATGGGCTCACTACCCCAGGGACAGGGTTTCAGCTTCCACATTGAACACTGCTCGGCCTTTGTCAGAGCAGAAAGACTGTAAATATAAAAGCCTTTTTTTTGAGCTTCCTGCAAAAGGCTGCAGAGATTAAAAGGGAAGAAAATTTGAAGCATATTTGATTCATCTCTGGAGGACCCACACTCTCCTAAACATAAAATAGGAACTTTCACATTCATATGTTCCTACCAGATCATTCAAGAGAAACAGATCTTTCCCACACCTAAGACACAGAAAGACTCTTCCTCCTAAAATTCTGACACCCTTGATCTGTGTCCCAGATGATGCTCACAAACAATCTAGCAATACTTTGTAGTTGTTGTTATGACCTAGAGATACCTGTACTGACTATCTTTCCCCCCCTAAGACTGTCCAATGGACATGTATCTAACCAAACCCCAAACAGCTGCTTATTCAGGATGTACTTAGCATTAAAAGCTACTGTTTCATACTTGATGGGCTCATATGCCTCAAAGTATGCCTGGGCTCTGCAGACATACTAGTTAAAAAGACATTATCTCTACCTATAAGGCTTCTCCAGCCCTATCTTGTCTGACTCCAAAATGTGTCAGTTGAAAGGAAATGAAAACCCAGTGCTCTGATGAATGCTGCTGGAAGTAAAATGGTCAAAAGAAAGTGATCTGAAATTAAGTTTCAAAAACACAAGAAGTTATAGACATTAATATGATTTCAAATTTCTGTGTGCTGATATGTTGCTCTCAAGAGGCTTTCTTATTCTTGAAGACTCCGAAGAAGCCCTCAAGAACCAAAAATGTTGGAAGTGAGCTTCAGGACCAAGACTTCTCTAGGTGAGGGAGACACACATCAACACCCATGACAGCTTGTTTCAGTGAAAACAAAAAAGGTTATCCTTGGTTTTGGAAGCATTCTGTAAAAATAGGGATGATTGCAACTCAGTTGCAACATATTTAATGAATCACAATGAGCAGCTGACAGGTCGCTTCAGCAGAGGAAAGATCAAATTTGCAGGGCTGTTTGAAAAAGGAGCATTTTTAGGTAATCATAAGTTACATAATTACATGATTAATGCCCTAGTTTGTAGGTAGTCAAAACTGAGTGATAGTATATGTAATAACCCATCTAATGCAACTCTTTAATGTGTAGTTATAACCCCCTGTTCAGAGGAGAATTCTCTCTTTATTATCTGACTGGAGATGTACACTGGGAATTTTTGGATTGGCGCTAATGCACCAGGCATTATCTAGAGATGGACAGAATGGATTCAAGGGCCAGCTGTGCAGTGTATTGACCAACTAAGGTGACATACTAAAGGGTTAAACAATAACTGGAATTTACAAGACTTGTGTGTTCCTGAGGAGTGAGGAAAAAAAAGATAAAAATCATGTACTTTCTAAGTGAAGCACTGTACTCTATTGGATGAGGCAAAAAACAAAGACTGACCACTTCACCTAAGACAGCAGCTGTATATTCTGGTGGAAGTTGGTTTCCTGTGTCTAACAAGAGCACACATTCCTGTCCCTCAATTACAGATCATAAACACATTAGTCTAGTTACTTTATGTTTTGCAGTTTGTGGAATCATAAGGACTTTGATTCTCTAGTGCATTTGGGGAATTTTGCTGACTTTCAGTGCTCCCACTCAAGTCAGCAATGCAACCAGATGATTAAGCTAATCCCCTTAAAAGAAAACCTTTATTTAATACTTAAATAAAAACATTGAGCTCTAAAACATTGAAGTGTTATTTAATGACCATTATGGCAATATGAGCACCAGATGCAAGCTGCTTCGTGCTGTCCCAGCTGAACTTCCCAGGAGTAACACTCTGCATGACATAAACCATCCCAGCAACAAGTCCTACAGCACAGAGTAATTCTGCAACATTTGTCTGTCTGTTCATTGGATGGTGAGTCCTTGACCCAACATAGAGCAAGAGGAAATATCATCTCCTCTTACTCTGGGTGGGGCAGAGGGACCAGAACTCCCCTTCATTAACTCCTTATGTTTAAATTGCACCAGCTGCTCATTGTTTCAAATTGTAGTTGCTCTCAGAGCTGGTTTGGGCTCCTTCTCTTCCCACCAAAGCCACTGGGCGTCTTGTTAAGCAGCAAATGGGAAAAGGCCTTGGACCATACGTACACTGTATGGCAGCAAAGTCTGTGCAGATTATGCACAAAGAAAATATAATTGAACCTTTTCCAGAAAGCAGTTGTCTCAGGGTTAGAAAATGATGTCTAGTTACCAGTTAGCCAATAAAATAATTTAGAAGTAATAAAGAATGGACATCCACTCTCTCAGAAAAACCTTTATGAACCAATAATATATGGATGTACCAAGCTTTTCATTCAGTGAGCTCTAATTGCTGAAAACCCCACAGAAGCAAGTAGCCAGATCACTCTCAGAGGGACACCTGAAAAGCTCCCTCTAATCACTGCATTGCATCAGAGAAGCAGGGTTGGAAAACTTCAAGCAAATCCCTACTGGATTCTTAAAGGAAGCTCTAATCCAATCCTGCTGTCTACTGAGAAGTTTTGTTTTTGAAGGAAAAGGATCTGTCTCCCATCACGGAAGTTTCCTCCAACATCTGAGTTGAACCAAATGCAAATGAAACCTTGAACCTATGCCCAGCATGATCATCAAGAACTGAAACTTCTAAATTAGGACAATATAAAATATGCCATTAAAAATGTCTTTACTGCAAGCACTGTTCTGATGAACAAATCTTGTCCCACTTCCCCTCCAGCCCAGCTAAAACCTGGGCTATGCCAAATTCCCAGGGAGACCCCACTCATGGTATTTCTGACACAATCCAGGGAACAGTTGAAATTACAAAAGACAGTTCTCACGAGAATCTCAGATCAAAGAAACCCACCTCCATTTGCATGAACTTTTAGATAAACATTCAAAAAAAGTTTAAAGTTCACTGAGGGATTGACCCTCTTCTGCAGTCACCCTCACACAAATCCTGTATTTGCCATTTGTCTTTATGGGTGGTAAGGTCTATAGGGCAGGCACCAGGACTTCCTATGCATTAGTGCAGTGCCAGCACCATCAAGCTCTGGTTCCAAACGGAGCCTGTGTGTCCTGCCACAGTATAAATAAAATTCATAACCTGTCCAGCTCTTACAAATGACTTCATGATGACACTCAGCCTCGTCTCTCCGTGCTGCTCTAGGTTATTGAGGTCAAATTCAGTGAGGTTTAACACATGAAAGTGAATAACAGATGGTATGTCCAAATGATCAGATAGTGGGAAACAATACACATCACCAGATCATATCAGAACTAAACTGGAAAATTTATAACGACACTCATGTACCTATCTCTCATACCTCCTTTCCTTTAACCACCAGATTTCTCCATTCCACTACCTGTTACATTGTCTGAGATTTAAATTAGACCCAAAGTACTCCCAGAGACACGATAGCAGTACAGAAAAGTTGTAGGAGAAATATACTTTTGCCTTGGCATCCTATGTCTGGTAAAAGATATAAAAAGAACTAAAAATCCTGTGATGACAAGCTAGGTTCTGGCATCCTAACTAAGAGCTCAAAATCTCACTCTTTCCCTTGTATTAAAGTGAGCAGCTTCACAAAGACTCAAACCATAGATTATCTTCAGGGTTATTGTGATGTGACTATGAAGCTTTCTCATCAGGCTGCTGGTGGAAGCGGGGGGAGCTTTCTGAATCAGGCCCTTATCATTTATACCACATTACAATCCAAAATGAAAAATGACTTGCTCCAGATTTGATAGAATAAAGCATCTTGAGATGCCATAGAAGTACCCAATTTTCAATAAAGACATTAAACCTAAGCTTCAAAAAAAGGGAATAATTACATCGTTTTTTGCTTTGAGTTCTAATGTTAAAAGTGTCAATTTATAAAACTAGGTGAACATCCACAATTCCTAAGCAGACTGCAGCTAATTAGACCCCTTTTGATCTTTTATTTTGCCTAGAAGCTTATTTAACAACTTTACACAAAACTCAAGGTTTTGACACACTAGTGGACTGGGGGAGGGGGGGAAGACTGCAGAAAAGAAAATTTTCTCTGTGTCTCGCTAAGGCAGGGGCTCATCACTTCCCCAAGCACACCTGCTGTCAGCAAGCCTGGGAAATTCTAGTGATCATCCCAACTGCCTCTTATTTGAGCTGTCTGGATGGAGACACGATAGAGAACAAAATATTAAAAACTAAATCAAAGCACAAACAGTTGTTATTAATGCTCCAGCTTTACATATGCAATTTTTGTGCATGATTGACTGCTTTAGATGACGGATGACAACACAGAAGACTGAACCTCATGATTCCAGAGCAATGGGATTCGTTGCCTTTAACTGCTGCTGCAAATAAACCTGGCACTGGCTTTGTAGCGTTCTCCAAGCCAACTGCATGGTGCAGAGAGGAGAGGGCACCACAGTTTCCTACCAGAGCAGCATCCACTTCACTGCAGAGGGTTGTCCGACAGGCTCTGCTGGGAGCAGAACAGGCAGAGTGGGACAGAGAAGCAGAGCCCATCCTGTGCTGTGCTGCACCAAACCAAATCTTTGAGTCAGTTGACTCCATCCTGGGGCAGTGGAACAGACCAGACAATTTCTTCAGGTACCCTCCAGCTCTCCTTCCTCTGAAGGACTGGCATTAAAATAACCGTGAGGTCTAGATGACACAGAAGCCCCTAGGCCTTTGGCTCTTGTCATTTCTGTGACCACATCACATCTCTCTCCTTTCTGTAACAGGGGACACAGACCTCCAAGTCTCCCAGGAACTCACCACAGCAGTGAAGTCAGTGTTGTTAAGGTGAAAAAATCTCCTTGCCCTGCCCTGAAATAAAACAATATTATTAGATCTGAAGGTCCCAGGTTGTTGGGCTCATGCACGCAGAGCCTGAGAACCAGGGATCCAGACTGATCCAAGAATGACTAATCACAGCCTCAGAAAGTAGTTGTTTCTTTCTGGACCTGGAAGATTATTTTTGCCCTGTATCATTGCTTCATCCCTTGTAATAAACCATAGGGGGCTTTATCAACTGCTGTTCAGCAAAAGGGAGGGACGTGGTACACGCAACCCAAACGGGAACACCTTTAGCAGCCTTTGGACTTCCTGCAAATGTGGATCAGCAGGAACAGCATGGAGTTGGGTCCTGTCCCAGCCAGTAGGAGACACCTAGAAACTTGAAGTCCTGTGTAAACTGGCTTTTAGGTGCTTTTGCAATAAACATAAGCATAGCTATGCAAAGGTCAGATGTGTACTGCTAGAGGGTTGCCTGGTACGTGTGAGTCCATGTTTTGTCTATGGAGAAGGCCCATATCCTTCCACTGAGAAGCAGCAGGAAGACTGGCACACAGAAGTTTCTAAAGCCCTTCAAACTCCTGGGGCACGGTTGTTTAGAGACAGCAGTGATGATGCACAAGGATTGGGAAACAGCCAACAGCAAATACAAACAGGCAAGAGACAAGCCAGCCCTCCTCCCCTTCTTTCCTCCAGAGCAAAAGAGCTGATTATAACAACCTCCCCCCACAATGCAACTGCAAGAGGAGACCATTCCCTCTGTGGACAATCCCCACCCTCCCTGGGCATCCCAGTGGGTGTCTCTGCAGTCTTTGGCAGAGGATGACAGTTTTGCAGCAATATTCCTCCCACTCCCCTGGGGTAAGGGATAGCCTTGAAAGTGGGAAGCCAGGCTAGTTAGCTTGGCATGGAGAAGGAAGATTGACAGAGGGAGGAGAGAGGGCAGGAGTTGCTTTAAACAGCATAGCTGCATCTGCAGTAGCACGCTCCTGTTTGCAAGCAGTTCCCATCAAACAGGGAGCTGGATAGATTTGAAAAAACATAACCATTTGGATTTACTGATTCAGCTGTATTAGTCTCTCCAGGAACAAATTCAGGACCTGGTCTAAACTTCGGTCCAATGCTAATAGCACCCCTCAAAATCCTGCCCTGTCACCACTTTTAACTATTATCTTCAGCCTTGAGGTGGAAAAGTCTGAGTTTACGTGACAACTGAGTTGATCTAAAATTCTTTATTCAACCAGGAACAAACATGCTGATGAAAGCTCTTAGCCCTCACTGAGCTGTTACAGCCTCTCCACATCCATCCTACACAGCCATGTGCTCACCCAGAGGACCCCAACAACTTCCCTAAGCTGTGTTCCGATTCCCTCACCCCACACTCACAACCACCAAGGAAGCTTAAACCATTGCCTTCGATTTATTGAAAAATTGGTCTTCCTCACCTCAGTTCAGAGAGAATCCAGGCTTGCAACTTTACTTCCTTCTCTCCTCGTTCTTCTCCAGGTACATCAGCCGGATGGGGCTTCCACAGAGGAAGGGGAGGAGGAAGTGATCACAGACAGTACCTACACAACAGCAGCAGAGCTATTTCACCCCTCACGCTGTGCATCACAATTAACGATTTCAAAGGAACCATTTGCAAAGCTGAAAGCTTAATGTCATAACAAAAATCAATACTGTGCTCAAGAAAAATCCTCTGATGCTGGAGAATTTAAAGCATCATTCAGGTAGACAGCACTGGGGCATTCCCTCTGGAATGGCAGCCCAGCAGACCCTTAGAGAGGGGACGCTGCCTTAATTTATTCTCTTTGTCATGCTTAATATAGATCTTCCCTTTTCAAATGATGTTTTGCCTTTATACTGCAATCTGGGTTCATAAATAGAACAACCCCTAAAAGCTAGGATCAATACATCCCACATTTCCTTTCAGAGGAAGGCAGAGAGAGCATGGCAAAGAGGAGAGGGCCAAATGCCCTGCTGGCATAAACAAGTTCCTTGGCACTGCGGTTTTACCATTTCAAGTAGGAGTTCAAGTACAGACTCAAAGTTAGTTAACTAAAAGAAAAAAAAGGGAAAAAAAAAAAAGAAACCAGTCACCCTTCCATCACCAGAACAGTCCTCTTCAAATAAACTCAAGCTTTTTCCAAATGTCAATAATTTGTCATGTATCAATACTAATGATACTGGTAAACAGTACTGTTTGGATGCAGAAACTGAGCAGGGAGGTTGAGTTACCCGAGGTGACAAGCCAGAGAGAGGAGCCAGCTCACCTGCCTGCTGTCTGTGCTGCCTTTGTCATAGAAGATTCCCTCCTCCTTTCCCAAAACTCCATGTTTTCCAGTAAAACAGTAATCATAAAGGCTCCTTTTGCGTGTAAAGGTGAATGCTATTTTAAGGTACAAAAGCAGATGATCCTTAGTTTCAGAAGATAACTTCAAATGCTGTGGATATGATCTCTATCTCTTTAAGAAAGGATTATTCTCTAGTTCTTCTTGTTTGTTTTTGTATGCCAGACTCCTGCCCTCTCAGCAGAGGTGGAGCATAGGAAGGCATTTCCCTGCCTTGACCACAGTGGGCTTGAAAATCTTCCTAAAGGAAACAAGTTTAATAAACAACAGTAAACAGTCCAGCAGGGCTCCTCCTTGGCTTGCAGTAAACAAGGAGCAGAAGGAAGTGGGTTGAAAAAAGCACCCCCAACCCCCCAAAAAATACTAGAGGGAAGATTTTGAAAAAGCAGCGTGCTAGTGTTTCATTTTGCCCCTATATGTCAATGACATTTGGAAGAATTTGCATGTTGTGGGGAAATTCTAGAATGAAAACTGGTCCATGCGTGCAAGTCTAATGCAACTTTAAGAGTCAAACAAGAACTAGCTGTTGACAGTTTATAGACTGGAATTATGCTCAGGTATGAAAGGTGATATCCAACAGTTGCAGGGATGTGTGACAGGTTAGTGCACAGGGTGATGAAGTGCCTGGGTCATCCCTGGGTGCTCTGAGGTGTCCCTGTACCCCAGGATCACCCATGCACCCTTAGAGGAGAGGGTGCAGCAGGCACAGAAATGTCTATAATTTGTTTTTTTTCTGATCTAGTTGATAAAGGTTTCTCAATTTGACATTGTCCTAAGGGACATACACTTGCCAGATCCATATAGCTTTATTCCACGAGAAAGAAACCTCCAAGTATTCCAATTGTTTTAAATAAAAAGCCTAAGCAAATTAAAAACAAACCGTCTCTTTCCACCTACTCAACAAGCACATGAACCCTACCAAAACACACTGCTGCTAACAGTTTGCAACAACACTTGCTCAACACTAAACAAAAGCACATATAAGTCACCAAGTCAGTTGTTAAAATCAGATCTAGTATGTCAAAATATTTCAGTTTCACCCAAACATTCGTAGTTAGTTAGTGCTAAATATTCATTCCACCTCTTAACCCTTCTGCCAGGCAAGCCAGATTTTCTGCTAGAAAACAAAGTTAAGTTATATGTCTAAGATCACAGAGAAATGTTGCCCGAACCAAACTAACAACTCACATTGCATCCCTCAGTCTGTTCTTCTCTAAAGAACGAGGCTGAACTCCTTCCTTTTCAGTACATTTCACCTTGGCTTTTACCTACTACTTATTCCTCTTACTTCCTCTCTCCTAGAATCCAAATAAATATGCATGGTGCTAACCAAGCTTCTACAAAGCAAGTGGTGGGAGAAAGACATCTCATTTCCTTATTCACAAGAGAGCTCAGGCAGCCTGGACAGCAAGTGCCGTGTGTCCCCTGGGGCCACGCACGGTTATTGAAGGGACTGTTGGGGAGAGCACTATCTCTGGTGCTTGAGAAAGCAGCTGCTTCAGCAGTGAGGCTGGAGCCTTCAGGTCTTGGTTGCTGCACTGTCTCCTAGGTTTGATCCAGTCCCTTAACCCTTCCACCCATTCTTTGGAGCTGAGATGCACCAAGGATCATCAGGACACGTTTATAAAGCAATGGCTGAGAGTTTGTCCAGATAGCTCCATGAGCATAAGTGCTTTTGGTTTTACAAGAGAAATGTCTGCAGGGCTGCGTTTAGGAAAAGGGTGAAGAAACATCTGTGCACACAACAGCAGCACAGGCACAAAGTGCAGCTGCAAAACCCCTCTAACTCGGCTGATGCTGACTGCTAACTGCTGGCATAAATATAGTAACAGAGTTGCACATATGGCAGGCTGTTTAATTTTAGAAATCAAAACTATCAAGTGATTAACTTAGTCATCCTTCCTCAATTTGGGACCAATACAACAGTACCAGAGGCAGTGGTCATAACCACTGTGGTTTGCGAGAGACAAAGAGAGCGCGTGTGTGTGCTCCTGCAGTGGCAGGGAACACTAGAAACCCTGTCCTGCTTGGCCCAGCCTGTTTTCAAAGCAGAATGGGATAAAAGGAAAAAAAAACCCAAACCCAAACCACCTTAAAACAGCCATCAAATGCAAACTGAGTGCCTGCAGATCTCGCACATGTACACGCACACCCTGCTATGCGCTCAGGACGCGGTGCAGCGGAACTGCCCTTAACATGCACTTTCAAGAAATGAGATGAAAATAATGTTGTGCCAATTGGCCTCTGGCTGCTGGAAGCAGGATACATTCAAATCACAGTCAGGGATTTGAATTTCCCAGGGGAAACCAATGGAGAGGGAAATGGGAGACCCATTCAGGCAGCACAGCTGCTGTGGTGCAAAGTTGTCAGGGTCAGGAGTAAGAGCGAGCCATGTGCTCGAGCACGGCACAGATCCTTATCACCGGTTGTCCAAGTCCTACCATGCTCAGCAGCCCAGCCTCTGCCAATGCTCCTGCACCCTTCCCCTGGAGAGGAGAGGCCTTGATGCATTGCAGAAGCAGCATCTTCCTTCACAGAGCCCTACGGCTTTATCCTCAAACACAGCACCGGTCGCATCAGGAGGATGCAACCCTGCAAAACCCACCAGTATCTTTCCCTCCCAGTGAAAACCAACAAATGAAGAAAGCAAACAAGTCATGGAGGGATTTTCTGTTTCTCTAGACAAACACACTAAGAGCAGTTCAAAAGAGGCTAATTAAATTCCAAAATCCCTGTGCAAATACATTAATAATGATTTTGAAATGAGCAGTTAACCAAGGAAGTTTTCAAGGTGGGAAGTGTTTGATACAGAAAAGCGCGTGAAGAAGAGCTGCTCAGCCCACGTTAGAGACAATCTCTCTGGCTAGCACATGTGTTTAGGAAAGTGGGCAAAAGCAAATGCTCCTGAAAGAAACAGCAATGTCCCCAGGCTGCAGGGGGACAGAGAAGGCAACCTCCTTCCTTCCCAGTCACCAGAAAACCAAGCAAACACTGCATGACATGGCCATGAGCCTGAACAATCACCGTGAAGCCCCATTGAAGAGCTCTTCTTTGATATTTCCAGGATGGAGGAAAAACAAACGACATTTTTTCTTTCCTGCTGTCACTATAGAAAATTTCCAAACACCAGATAAATTTCTTCCACTTTCCACACAATCCTAGTCAAATTAAAAAAAACCCATCGGTTGTATAACAGTTACTTGTGGGGAAGGGGCTGTTCCACAGTCACAAGGACCTTTTGTCTTATTTTTCTTGTTTTTGCAGCATGCATCAGTAACTGCACTGATGGAAAACCTGTATGAAATGCCACTACTCTAACAGGAACCAGAGTCTGTCCCCTTAGTGCATGAAGCATGAAATGATGAGAAATTGATAATTTCTTGTAATTGCTCATATGGCAGGGTGGAAAAATATTTTGTTGTTACATGGTCTCCACTCCCACAGTTCATGGAACCTCTCAATTGTAAATGCCATCGCACTCACAAGCAAGAAAGGCAATAGTACTGTTCTTCATTTAATGATGGCAAACCAAGATCGACAGAAAAGAAATGATGTGCCCTTGTGAAGTCCTTGGCAGAGCGAGGAATTAAACCCACTGGCTGAGGCTCTGAAAACCAGGCCACCCCGTCTTAGTCAAATCTCCCACCATGGTCACAAGATTACCTCTCCTACTTTTTCCCCGTTATCTTTCCCTTATTCTCTACGTATCCTTGCTCAGTCAAATACAATTACACTTTTTCAGGCAAGATCTCATGAGATACTGATTCATATGCTTGTTAAAACCCAGACCCATTATACCTCTCTTTTTGCTTTCATTCACTAATTTTATTGTCCTATAAACTAAAAGATTTTCTGATGAGATACAGTCACCGTGCCGCCACCACTGCTCAAGGCATGCAGCTGCCATCATCTTCCGGAAACATGTTTGGTTTTTTCATAAATCCTCATTTCAATATTCTGCTAAACACAGAAATTACCCATATAGGATAATAAATTCCAGGATCATTCTTCCTTTAGATTTGATAAGTAGAACTGCAGTTATTTTCCCAGCCCTGAAGTACCTCTTTTAAAGAGCAGTCAGCAGTCTGATAACTTTAGATACATCATTCGATTTCCAGAAGGAGCTTTGTCTGTATACACATACAAGTTATAGCCCACTGGGTGTTCTCCCAAATTGTTCCCTGTTGGGAAGCAGAGGTTTTGGGTGAGTGTGTAACTGGCAGTCTCTGCTTTCTGCGTCACAAAATTGTCTCATTCAAAATTTAAGAATCACTTTCATGAGCCATAAGAAACTGTAATTTTACTTTCCTCAACAGCAATCTGAGCACGCTGTTCTGCAGTTTCAACAACTGGGAGAAGAGGACCAACAATTGTTTTACCACTGCATTATTTTTAGGAAAATAAGGGAGAAAGTGGTAAACAAAGACAGAATACAAAATGACCAAGAACTGCGAGGAAGTGATTTAGGAGGGAAAACATTGAAAGAGTTGGAAAAGTTATACATGTTTTTAAACCCTCCAAGAAAGGAGAATTACTTAGAGGTAAACCCAGCTGGTAGAGCCAGAAGAGAAGGAAGGAAGTTAACTGCAAAATTCAATTAGACCATCGGGGAAAGCCTCCAAGAAGTTCAATTTGTTATGCTGGGGTGAATCCTACCTAGGAAAGGGATAGAAATCACATTTAAAAGCAGCTCAGATAAGACAAATTAGAGGTGTTCTTACCATTTGTGAGCACACATATATTATCCTTAATCTAGCTAAAACTTGCACACTCACAGCAGCAAATGGACAGAATATGTCAGTGCAAGCTGCTCATCCACCTCTCCGTGATTTCAGACAGAAGAAGCCCTTGTTAGTACACACATTTCTGAGAGACAAATGCATGAAAGAGTCGAGATGTCCAGAGATGGCAGAACTACTCCAGGATGGAAAAATGTATCTCTTTGTAACCATCTAATTTACTTCCAGTCTTGCCCTAGGGCTGAGGCAGCAGAGCAGAGGAATGAGGGCTCCCCCATGGCATTTTGACAGCCATTCCCACCCAAACTGCTCTCATGTTCCCTTGTGAAATTGCACAAGGAATGGTCACAGGCAGAAGACCCTGACTGCAGAGATTTTACAAGTCTTTTTCAAATCAATGGCCATAGACCTGCCAGGCTAATCCTGATTAGCAACAAACTCCTTCGCTGTGATTATAGTGATGATAATAACCTCTTAAGGTTTTTCATGCCAGGTGGACCTCATTTCCCATAACAGTGTCTGACATAGTAGCCACTGCTCCATCCTTTTCTCCCTTGTACACTTCCCATCTGCTGGTACAATTAAGAAAAAAGAAAAAAGCTAGGAGCTGTTGTCAGAATTGTAGACTCCCACCACCACTATTTCTCCCTCCAGCTGAGGATTGCATTCCTGTTGGCTCTCCCTTTCACTAGCTGAGCTTGGAAGTGCTAAGGCACCATTAAAATCCTTCTTGTTAGCACAGGTCTATTGCACTGTCTGGGATAAGACAGGGTGAAAAAAAAAGAGGCAAGACTGGGTTGCTTGGGGAAAGGTGCTACATAAACATTTCAGGTACCTGCTCTGCACAGGCATCCGAACACCTCATAGGCTGCTCTTCTAGACAAGAACCCCTGGCTGAGTTCTGCTTAGGATAGAGACCCTTCCTTGGCTGTGCTAAATCATGCTGTACTTTAGTAAGGCTGTTTCCAAAGCAGCTTTAGTCATATGCAACACAGAAATCTCAAAAAACAAGAAACAGTTCATTTGTCTTCAACATACTGTGAAGTTAAAGAACACAGAGGGTATCTGGGCCAGACACCAAGCATAAACAAGTATCTGGTACCTACTTCAACCAACGTCCTTTTTATCAAAAGAGGTACAACATCAGAGCCGAGATGCTTGAAGGTCAGCCAAATTAGTCAATGGGCCAGAGTAGGGCATCCTGTCTCCTGTTCCCTACTCAGAAGGATGTTGTCTAATACTTGAAAGCAGGTGAACCAGAACAAGGTTTTGTTCCTCATTCAACATTTACTCACTACATAACCTTGAACAAGATGCTATGCCACACCTTCTCCACATGGAAACAGGGCCAAATTTACCCATTTCTCTGTGCTCGTGTGTATGGTACAATTAGTACCCATAAGGTACTTTCAGGTCATTGGCTCAAGGGTGCCAGACAAGAGTGTCCTGGGCTTATTCTGTACGACATTAAGAGCCTGAGTCAATGTACGTGATTTTTTTCCAGCACTCCATGAGTTCTTCTGCATAGCAAAGTTAAAGCAAGCAAAAGAAAGAGAGACATTCCCATTTGATTGGCTGTGACTAGCTGCAATTAAAAACTATAATTTATTACCCTGGATTACGAGTATAATTTCAATGCAGAGAATTAAGGTTTTCTTCTGAGATGGAAATAAAGATTAATTTTTAATTTCCTTTCTCACTGCACATTTAAGAGCAATGGACTCCATAGAAAACTACAGGTCAAAATAGTTTTATGGAGGAATGACAATGTTCCGTTGCTGAATAATTTAATGCTCTTGCTGCCTTTTTAATATTTGACTGCAGCTCCCTCATGCGAAACAGCGGCAGCAGACGCCGCACACGTTTGCTGCAGCACTCAGGTCAATGTGACTTTGAAACAACAAAGTTTCACTGCTCAGGACTTGGGCAGCTCTTGGCGTTCCCTGACGCAGGGAGCTGCCTTCCACAGGAGCAGCCTCTCCATCAGGGGGATGGGAAGAGCAAGAACAAAATGAAAGCCTGGGGGAAGCAGAGGGCACCAGAAAGGACTGGTACCTAGGGGAAATAGGTGCACAGCAGGTGCATCCCACATCAGACACGGATGGATATATTCATATAAAGCAGGAAAAGCATTTACATCTGAAAAATAGTGCTGTAGGACAATGGGATTCAGTGGTTTTACTCCAATGTGTTGTTCCACTTTCCACAGCACATCAGCAGAACAGAGGGAAAAACTGCAAAGCATGAGGTCATGAATTCACTTGGTGCCTGGCACCACAACTAGGTCACCGCTTGCCAAAACTGGTCCCAGCCCCTGGAGAAACCAGCCTGGGAAAAGCTGGGAAATCCACACCATTACACAGCACTTCTGAGTGACCAGTAATAGAGAATGCAACACAGCACAACAAAGGAGAAAAGGTCTATGTGCATCTATTCCTCCCAGAAAGAACATCTCTCAGGATAGGATTTTCTGTTGCTGTTCACAGCAGGATGTCATCATATGCTTTACACCCAGTATTAGACCCTGGGCAACTGCCAGTGGACAGAAACGTCAGAAATGCTTTAAATCAGTACTCTGGTTATAGCAATTAACAAAAAAACCCCTGCTATACTAATGACTTGGATCCCATTTAATTGAACAACCCTGTGCTAACAGAACTGCATCCTATATGGCCTAATAACAGGCCTTCCCATTGTGTATTTTTTTGAAATTTATTGGCAACTCATAACTGGTATCTCGGGTTATGAACGGGATTAGATGCTTAAGTGATGCAACTGCTGCTCACATGAGGGTTAAGCTGAGCACTGCACAGGGTCAGCAAGGAGGAACATCCCCCAGGGACACAGTCGTGACAGTACTTTCAACGGGGACTAAAACCCTCTGAGTGCTGAAGATCCCCAGATCTCTTGGTGGCTTTTAGGTGAAAACTGTTTCAAGAGGGGAAAGAAAGTATTTCTGTTAATAAGGAGGTTCAGACAGAATAATTAAATCAATTCACAATGTTTCAGCAATTTCTCTCCCTCCAGGACTCCTAGGAGGCATCAAAAGTACATCCATTTTCAATGTAGAAAATCAGCAAAATTAGGCATGCAGTTTAGGACAAGCCAACATCAGTCTGCTACTGGTATTCTGGTGTATTATCTGACCCTATGCGAGATAGCAATTTCATGAGGGATCTCCTCAGAAGCAGAGCACGGCTCTTTTTGCTCCTTAGGCTGTACAGTCAGTACTACCAATCCCAGGCCTCAAGGAGGTTGCAAGGGGCCAGTCCTGAGTTAGGAGACGGGGGTGCACACCACTGTGTAACTAAGTTTAACCCCATCATTTCCATTCTGAAAAACAAAACCCCCGGGAAGTCTCTCCCACAAAAGTCAAACGATGCCTCTCTCTTTCTGCAGTCCCTGCCTTTCACTGTTGACATATTTCTCATCTCTCCAAGGCTAACTGCATCAGCCTCCCATTAGGCTGAGCACAGAGTTGCAGACTAATACCATGAGTTATAAAATGGAGCTTTTTGGGGTTAAGGGACCTCAGAAGGTCACTCATGGTGGGTAGTACACAGTGGGGACATATTTCATCCCAGACCAGAAGACCAAGACAAGCACTTTTCAGGTTGCACTCTTCAACTTAAAGTATCATCCCCTTGCTGAGGAATCAAGTCTTTTCTAGGGTCTGAAGGCTTTTAAGATGTATTTGCTTCCCTATCTGGTTAGGAGAAGGCAAAAGCTTGATTGCTTCTTGCCAGATTGGGAGATGCCAGAGATCATAGAGGCAAAAAGTTTTCAGACATGTTACAATGCTTCTGAAACCCAAAGGTCTCTATGCAAACTATATCTCAGCCTTCTCATTTTGACTCTCAAATAGAAAATATAACACACACAGATACAGCTTCCCATAACCCTCACTGTCCAGACAGCATGACAGTTCTCATTCTGCTTCTCCTGCTGAAACAGAGACATCTCTGGCCATTTGGTGTATATCTGCCCATACCAACCCAGGCAAGGACTTCTGAGAGCTCACAGGTAAAAGAAAGATGGGAGTTATTTGGGAGCCCTCTACAGAAAGCATAGAAGCTGAGAAAATTAGGGAAACTGAACAGGGAGTGCTTATTCCTTCTAGTCAGGACTGGTCCCCATAGCAAATTTCTTACTTTGCATGAGATTTTAAAAAGAAACTCTAGCCAACTGCAGTTACAAGAGCTGCCCCAAGCACTTATTGCAACAGGGGTGCTAAGTAATACCTGGACTGATTTCTACCTCAGGCATTTATCAAATCCTGACACCTTATGAAATTCTCTGTAGATTTCTAGTTGCCTATGTTATTTTCCTGCACTGCACTAAACAATTGTGTCCAGACATTGTTCGCTTTAATCAATTATGTTTCGAGTCCCTTGTGGCTGCCTTTCAGCAGTGACTGAACCTCTTGCTAACTACAAGTTTTCTTCTGATGGCTGAGGACTCACAAATCCTGTGAATGGGATACACAGCAGTCTGGATGTGACCAGACTTTGGGAGGGCCCAGTTTTTTCAGACCAAAGTATCCAGAATTTTGGTGAAGTTTTCAGAAGTCCTTCCCCCTCTCTGCTGCTGCGATGCTTGTGGCCACCTTTGCCAAATACCCTGGATCTTTGGATCGCTTGGAAAGTCTAAACTCCAGTTTTGGAGCTCCAGGGAAGCAAGGGAGACATGGAACCACCAGCTACTACGGAGTGTCCTTCTCACAGGCGTTCAACATCAGTCCTGCTCCCAGCAGCCCACCTCTGGTATAACCATTGCCTGAGTGCAAAGACTGGTAAGTGTCTCCGGAAATGGAGTTTAGATGTTTGTCTTATCTGAACAAGTTTAGTGACTGAAGAAGCTGCACAAAAGAGCGTGAGCAACCCTGACAAAGCAACTGCCGCCTCCTTATCACGGTCTTCAGAAGGACTAAAAAGAATCAAGCGTCAGAAACTTATCTCTTGAGAGATGTTCAGTGCCCATGCCTGGCTTACCGATCAGCTCTAACTCCCCTCTTCACTAGAGTTTTTCTGCCCCATTTTTGGCCACACACTATAGACTTGCCACTTCCTGAGTGTGGAGGAGTTACAAGGGGAAGGGGGGTGTGGAGGATGGGCCTTCTTTGCTGATGCTATTGTCTTGTATTTCTGGACAATGGGATGTTTATACTCATGACAATTTTACCGTTGTGATAATCATAACAAATGGCCATCCCAGTATCACAGGAAGGTTCTGATGATTTGGGTGACAACAACAAAATGGAGGCTGAGGACAGGTTCCCTTCAAACCACATTAACCTGAGATCCCTCTGTACACCCCCCCATGCACTTAAAGCTCAATTTGCAGTCCTGCTGCCAGAGTGCCAGCTGTGTCAGAAAGAACTGCTCACCCTGAGATGAGAAAGTGCTCTTGGTTGTGGCCTATGGCTGGTTCCAGAAAATACAGGCTTGGCGCACGTCCTGTGCATTGCAATGATTGCTCCAGTGCATGCAGGGCCAGTGCAGCTTTAAGAATCCTGGGAATAAATATCCAAGAAAAGAGACATTGCAGCATTAAGAGAAGAATCAATGTAGTCTGAAGGGTTAAAAAAAAGTTACTCAAATGATTATAGACTAGGCAGAATGAAACACATAAGCTCCTTTCGGGCACAAATATTCCCATTTGTCCCCACTGACTCCTCCGTATCCTCCAGTTCCTCCGGGCTGTGTGTCCTATGCCTGCCACAACACTCCTAAACAAGGCAATGTACCACATCACAGAAAAATTGCCTTTTGTGACAGTTCTCAAGAGCCCTCCAAAATACTGGATCTGTCATGAAACACACTAGATCTCTCGAGCCCCTTCCCTACCTGTTCAGTCAGCTGGCATGGGATTTCCGGCAGCACCGAGCCCTGCTCTAACAGCTCCCAGTGAAGTCAGTGGAAAAACACCTTTTGGTTTCAGTAGGAGCAGAGTTTGGCCAATCCTGGGTGCTACTGGAAATCCTTGACTAAAGGACAAAAAACCCAATAACCTAAGATACTTGATCCTGGGACGTAAGAGATCAGGCCAAAGGCACCAGTAAGTAAGAAGGATGACAGCAATAGCTTAGCTAGGACAAGGCATGCAAAGTAAATCACACTTTACTCCAAGAATAGCCTCTAAATACTGGTGTGAGCCTTTTGGGTTATGATGTCACTCAGCAAGAGCAGTGTCACTCCATGATAGTGGGGGACACTCACCAACTGGCATTTCTACATTTTGGATGTCTGGAAATAATGACAATTCTCTAGGTCAGAATCTGCCCACGAGAAACAGGTTGGAGTTGGTCCCACATCAGCCCCATTTGGGATGGCATTATGAAGGCTACAACCTTCAGCTGATCTCCTGAGGTTGCTCACGTTCAGGGTGGTAGAAACTCAAATGCACAAAACATCAGCTCCAGCAAAGGAGGATTCCAGTTCTCACTCAAACCCAAATCCCCAACAAAGTATCCTAAAACAGATCAGAAATGCCTGCATCTCCATTTATAATTGTATTTAATCTCCTTCCATTGCCTCATCCCAAGTTCTCTCCCCTCAAAAAGTCAGTGTCTAAGGCCAGACATATCATGAGAAGGATGGTAAAAACACTGCAGAGAGAATTATAGCACTAGCATTGCTTGCTTACATGCCTGGTTTTAGTTGCCATTTGCTCACATAAGTTTGGAGAGACAGCAGTGTTTAAGGACTGGGCAGAGCCAGAAGACTTGCAACCTGGCTCAGCTTTGCTCCTGGCTCCCTGCACACAGCCCTTAGCAGGTCACCTTACCCTTTGTTCTTGCCCTCCCTCTGCCCAACTGTCTGCCCTGGGTAGGACTGTCTCAGGCTGTTTGTAGCAAGGTGTATCTCCCCTAGGCATATTCTGTACCTTGTTCAGTGAAGCCCTACTACAATCTAATGTCTCTAGGCACTTCCGTAATACAGAAATTCAATAATAATACAAAGTGGATGCTAACCGGTTGTGCAAATATCTCCATTCATTTCCATATTTAAAAATCTCTCCTCCAGAAAACACACATAATCAACACAAATGTCTGTAAGCATGCAAGGCTGAATTAACAACAGCTGATGTTTACGGAGAAGTCTCACCAATGGAGCACAGCTAAAGCTCTTTTATCAGATGTTCCCCAAACAGCCCCCCTCTCGTGCTGTGCTCGGCTTAACATATGCAACAGGGGCTGGAGGGGATGTTTCAGCTGCCAGGTAATAATTAATACTTGAACCTCTTTTTCCATGCTGCAGAGTTTGGAGGTTTGGCACACTGGTCATCACAAGCTCATGTCTTTACCTCAATCTGCGCAGGCCAGATTGCACAGGACAGAGTAGAGCTCTACAACAGTTGCTCAAGCCCTCCTGGTAATGGTACTGGAAGCTGAGCTGTAGTAAAAGCTTCTCAACTATTTTTCATTAGGCTTTTTCTGTAGGAGGATATGGATCAGGACCCTTTAGGCAAGACAGTGATCCTCTCCATCATTGCACATTAGGGCTGCCAGTTTAAATCACAGTCTGAACACTTGCCTGAAACAGGGTGACTTAAGGAAAGACCCCAGCCCCTCACCCACAGGATCTATGCCATAGGGCAAGCTTCAAACTTTAACAACAGCTCAGGCCTACTGAACAAAGCTCTGTAAAAAAGGACATTTTGTTTTCAAATGTTTTCCTCTTACGGGATTTAATGACGAGAGGAAAAAAAACCCAACCAAAAGCCTAAGCACTGATGAAAAAGATAAATTCTCAAAAACAGTGACAGACGCTCAAAGCAGATATCGGAGGAAAAATGCCACCAAGATCCGATTAGTGCTGCGGACAGTATCTCTAAACTAAACTACTCTTCCTTTTCCCCTCCCACACTCTTCTTCCCATCATTGCAAAGCTCTCCCAGCCCACAACTCCTCTGCCTACCAGTCACACACATGAACCCTGACCAGGGGCCTGGTGCTGTCAGTGTTGGCTCATGCAATGCCCTCCCGTTGATGCTGCTGAAGTCAGTGCTGGTGTAGGCACTAGGCCCTCAGCTTTGGATAGCTTCTCTCACCACAGGCACAGCTGATGACCCCTGCCTCCAACATTACTGTTATCCTTTCACCACTCCTGCACTCGGGACGTTTTCAGGGCTCATGCGACTGGAAGGGATTGGTTTGGTAGATAAGGAAAAAAATTTTTTGTGAAAGGGAAGAAACTTCTTCTTTTTATCAAGAGGGCACAAAGTTGTCAGACAGGTGATGCACTCATGCATGTGCAGCCCTGAGGCACTGTCTATACCAACACAACTGGTCTCTTCCAGGTGTTCTTTGAAGTACCTTAAGAAGAAGGAGGTAAATAAACCTCTATAAAGGTAAAACCTTCTAAATAGAAGCTAGATAAACCTTCTAGAAAGCTTCTTGGCTTTGAGATCATAGGGTCTGGAAGCTTGAGTGAAGAACTCTCCCATTCGCCACTCCACCAATCTGGCCTTGTGCATTAGGCAGTGGCTGCAACTCAATATATCACCAAGGTCTCTCTATATCATCCAGTCTGGCACAGGCCGGGCACAAACACATGGGTTTTGGTTGGACTGGAACCTGTAGTGAACCCACACGGCCAGAAGTACACAGGCAGAATAGCTCAGGAAAAATCACGTGATTCAGTCACAGCTGGGCAAATGAACCTCAGGTGCCTTCCATCAGTGGAAGCAAGAGAAGACAGCAGCACGCGAGCCAAGCAGCGCTGGACAGGCTGGCCCTGTTCTCAGTCATCATCCCTGAGGCCTTTCCCTGGAAAAGGGAAAATCTACAAAGGACAAGAAGAGGACTGAGGAGACGCTACTTTTTCATGGTGATGAGTTGCTCCTTTGCCTGTAGGCAACAAAAGAACAGCCACAGTGAGTTTCATGGTAACAACTGGAACAGCAGTCATGAGAGGAAAAACCATCTCCAGAATAACCGATTGTGGTCAGAGTGAAGAGGCAGGAAGAGGAGCGGCAGGAGGATCCTGTCCTGAGTTGTCAGCGGAATTCAGTCAGGTTTTAGCTATTTACAATGCCCCTGCTAATTAACCAGCAGACCTTTCGGTGACTCTTCCCAGCAGTGAGACTGTTCCCATACGATTGACTGTAAGCAGCGTCATATCACTCCTGTGCCGGCCAGAGCGAGTCATAGTTTCCAGACCAAAGGGGTACCATTTTGGTCTCTCCAAACTCGAGAGGCAAACTGAGGAACAAAGCCTGGAGCAGATTAATACCGCAGCCTTGCAAACCACTGGCAGCAGCTTTACCATGTAAGCACAAAGCCAGGCTCTGTTTGCCAAGCTGTGAGGGGGCCGCATGAGCCCCCGGCCACAGAGCGAGCAGAGTGCCACTAAGCACAGCAGCTCTCCCAGGCCTCTTGCTCCTCTGTTCTGGGGCCAGGATCAGCAATATCTCTATGGAAATAAGCCTTAATAGTTGCTCTGGATCCAGCAGGAGGAGCTGGCTAAACACACATTTTTGTCTTAATGTAGGGCCTAAATAAACAGTCAAATAAGAACTCAATTAAAAAAAATCCTGTAGTTTAAAGGATTCCCTCAATTCTCCGTATTCCTTTTATTTCCATGGCAACTGACATGAGTGTGATCTGCAGCCCAAGTATTTTTTCCTGCCTACTCTTCTAGTAAAACAGGAAATACATACACATAAATATACACACAAATTTGATGGTGGTTTGTACATTTTTTGCAAATACTGCAACACCTTTATCCTAAGTAACTGGTGAAAACATATTGCATTCTTTAAATACACATATCAATTCTAGTGATTTGCAGGCAGAACATCTACATAGCTGAGGGATCCAGAGATACCCAAGGCTTGCTTTCCATACAGTTGATGACTGCAGCATAGGGGGCTCAGGTAACTCCTAGCTTCCAGCTATGGCAGAGCCCATTCACGCAGACATCCCTGCAAGCAGACAGCAGCACAAAACCAGGCCTGATGGTTGCCCACACTGGCTCAGGAGTAGCTAAGCTACCTCTGCATACTGACTGCAAAGTCAGCAGCAGAGTTCAGCCAAACATCACTGGCATCAGCTTTCCTAATAACAATTCTTCTTTAAGGCCTTGCTGCTACAAAGTGGGAACATCAGCTTCTATTTATCCATGAACAGGGTTCTGGTTTCTTCCCTAACGAAGGCCAGGTTCAACCACAGCAGTTCACTTGCCACTTATGAGCTGGAAGCAAATAGAAATACCCTCACTTTAACTAAATAAATTTAATTAATAAAACCATCACCTCGCTCTTTGCGTCTTTGCTATGCTTTTGTCAACTACTGGTAGAACTGCCATGCTGAGCCCTCTTTGATTTCTTCCTCGTGATAGTAAGGAGCTTGCAGGACCAGCTCCTTATTTGACACACTCTCCAACTTGTTTAGCAGGGTTTGGATTGCTTTTCAAAGGGCCCAAAATATACATTCCCCAAGACCCTTTAAGAACTTTGTAAAATATTATGCATTTCTGCACCTCCAGCCCTTGTGTGAGTTCCACATCCATTAAATAACAACCCCTCAGCTTGCTCCTTGGTTGTGAGTGTGCTCCTGCAGAGGCTGGGAGGCAAGCAGTAAGGACTTCACAAAATTGTCAGATATATGCACCTGCTTATGAGTGGATGTTTTGTCCCATATTTTTGTAGTAGGAAAAGAAACCTGAGGTTTTACCTGACAGCTTCTTACAATCCAGCCAGTGTAAGGTATAATACAGTCTTTTTTTCCCTTGCTTCTCAGATCTCAGGAGCGTGTGCCAAAAGACTGTCAACTTGTTAAAAGTACATTAATGCAAATTCCAGAGCTTTCAGTTATGTTTATGCTAATAGAAAGCCTCCCGCTCTGTGACAGGCCCAAGTGAAGAGTCAGTAACAGGAAAATTAATTCCAGCTGTTGAAATTGATTTAAAACTAGCTTATTCATAATAATAATAATAAGGGAAAAAAAGATTTCCTGAAATAAAAATAAAAAAGGGAAATACAGAGAGCACAAAATCATGTTTACTGCATGAAAGCAGAAAGGGTTCTCCTGTTGGGAAGAAATCTTCCAAATTTAATCAAGCCTGGTTAGAAGAAAGCTCTAGCTTGTTATCGGGTTGTAAGCGTAGATTAACATGAAAAGAATTAGCTATGTGCACAGTCTGATTTTGCAAAGGAAACACAAGGGTTTTGTGCATGTATTTTGTTTTATATTCCTTATATCTAACCCATGGGCAAGGAGACCAAATCCAGCAGCAATGGGACACGCAGTATTTTAGATGATAATGGTTGCGTACTGAGAATATCAGAGCTCCTGGGTGGGAAGATTAACTACCCATGACCACTGCATTTATTCAGTGCCTTTACATACATTTTTGCTGACTTGAGTTCTGAGTGATTTCCATGTTTAGACAACCTCAGTCTTGGGATCATATACCCCAACTTTGCTGGGGTTTCAGAGTTCAAATCAAGATCTAGTTGTGAAATCACTGGCTGGCCTGCCGTTTCTAAAATTATCTCAAATGTTCATATCCTTGAGCTAAATATCCAATTTTTTTTTTTAATTTCCCAACAGTGATCCTCCTAAAACCCTGAAAGCTGAAGGAACGTAACACCTTCCAAAATTCATTTTTTAAATGGAAAGGGAGGCATTCTTTAAAATTTGCTCAGAAACAGACTTTAAAGTATTCAACACCTACAACTGGAAACAGATTTGAAAATGTATAGTATTCTCAGTTAACCAAACAAAGGAGCTGAGTTTCCAAAACACACAACATCCACTGGTCTCTGCTGTTACAACCCCTGAGTGTGGGATCTGTCCTGTTGCTAATGAACGCGTCTGAAACACTTATTATTCAGGGTCCTGCATAGATGCTCAGCCCTATTTTTAGCCCCGTAGTATCCAATAAAAGAGTAATTAGCCACAATTGTATCATCTGATTAGGACCATATTCCTTGTTGCTTTTGAAGGGACTCGTTTGGAATTCACTGAAATCAATACAAATCTTTCCACTGACTGTAGCAAATTTCACATCTAGTGTTCAGGGGTAGTTTTGCATTTCATTATTGAAAAGCCTTCACACTTTCCACTGATGATAACTTTGCTGTCCTCACCCTGCAGTTCCATATCACTAAGGATCCTCACCTTGGATATATTCACATTTGTCTCCATTTACAGCACTGCACATTTTTCACAGGGTCAAAGACGGAGAGGTGCCATGACTTACATGGATCTTAACCAACTCATGACACTGAGGAATTCACGTATGTGGGCGGATGTGAGGATAAAGTGTTGGACCATTTTCAGCAAGAACCTTGAGAGAAGCCAAGCCAAACCCATGGTTACACAGGAAGCTAATAAAGGACGCTGGCGCTAACCCTGTAAGAGAAGAAGTGGTCTGGCATGTTTGGAGGAGGTCGCTTCCTTTCAAGGGGGAAGAGGGGGAAGGAAGTTTCTGTAGAAATCCCACTAGAATTTCAGAAATTTGCCCCTTTATTGTCAACTACCCAGAACCAAGGTAAACCTTATAGCATGCCACAGCTCAGTTAAACAATGAAATGGGCAGAGCAACTGCCAAAAACGAGACAGTGTAGGTTCAGAGACTGACAGTACCCCTGACTCATGCCATCAGAGGAAGGAAAGAACAATAATAAAGGGGCTATTTCTCAGAGTGCATCCCATGACTTCTGCTCGCACATGCCAGGAAAGGACACTGCACTTTTTAAACTGAGGAATGTGCATCTAGAACCACCATTTGAACTTAAAAGGACGCTTCACAGCTTTATCTACCGACTATAATCAATTCCTGTGGGGAAACGAAGCATTGCAAATTAAACGAAAATGTGATTACTAGCAGGGAAGGAGGAGTGGACATCACCCTTTGCAGAACTGATACTTCTTTCCTGAAAAATGAGGTTTTACGGGTGGAAGCGGGAAGGATTTTCTCTAAGGGCTGGCACTTCCCTCTGCACCGTGCACTCTGTCCTTGCTCGCCTCGTTTACAGGCACTTGTTCACCAGACTTACCAGGCTCAGGCCATTTTTTAAGCAAGCTGCCAGGTTCCTGCTTCTGATCTAATACAGGTCAGGCATCTACCTGCCTTCAGTTCCCTTGGCCCAAAATCAGCAATGCAAACCCAGGAATTCTAATACCATCAGTGTGAGGAGGGGGTGGTGCTGTTTGTTTTAAATAACAGTCAGTTTTGGATTATTTTACTCTGCCTTCTGGATCCTGAGTCTTTCAGGCATAACCAAGTCACACTTTCAAATTACCTGGGGGGGTGGAGGTCACACAAACATAAGGACTAGAAACACGTCTTTGAAATGAAGCTAAAATTCTCAAGCAGTTATTTAATTCCCCAGGACCAGGCACTAAACAATCAAAAAATATCTCTATCATCACCAGAAAATGCTGGTGCTGCAAATCCCCTCCTACTACTTATTTCTTATCCACATAAAGGAAGTTTGACTTGAGAGCTAAGTAAAGATGATCAGGATGTAGCCCTATGACTTAAAGAAAGTTCTATCCAAAATCTACAAAACCATGAGCCTATTTTCCCCAAACAAATGAGGTTTGCTTGGAGCAGGCAGGAATCACATGCTGTAAAAAGCCAGGGAAAATTTTGGACCAAAGCCTAGAAGGAATACACACAGAGGCAAGGTTAGGAGGACCCCTCTGCCTTGCTTTTGCAGCACTTTTGAGCTCATGGCTCCAGTCAACGTGATGGCGAAGCACAAGGGTTTGAGAATAGAGGAAAAAAGTAACCAACACCTCAGCAGTTTCCTGGTTGGACTTGTCTGAAGTGATTCCTCTGCCTGCAGGGAAGATCAGAACATGCAGGAACTCACACGCACAGGGTCGAGGTCAAATTCTCTGTGTGCTACCCTGTTCCTCATCGTCCTGCAGAAGGCTGGGCTGGCCAGAAAAGCCAGCACATTTCAAACAACCTTAACATTGTCCACAGCTGTGCAGCACACCTACACCTCCTGCTGGATCAGGCCTTTATTTCAAAAATCTGTAGCTATGGAAGGAAGGAGCCGAACTCTTTTACAAGGCATTAAGTTTCATTTGCAATTACTTTGGATTTTATTGCACTACTGAATGTAACAGGTTCATTAACTGGGCCAGTAACATTGTATCCATATGCTTTTTTAATAGAGCTTTCTGTTATTGTTTCCTTATTGGTCTTTTCTATTTTCCTACATGCAACTGGATTTTACTGGCATCCAGATTTTGCAATAGGTCCCAGGTGGCTCCTCCAAGAACCTTATTTGTTAATTTGATGGCTGAACTGGTGTATGAGGACTGAAAAATACTTTATGAAATGCCCAAGATGCTACTTCACAGCAGCAGCAATAACCCAGTCAGTGTTCCCTTGAGTAAGCCTGCTGGGTGAAGTTGTACCTTGTCCAGTTCACCCTGGAAGCAAGATACTCTTTGCTAACACATCTACTTTTCTCTGCAACCAACCATGACTTCAGCAGGATGGAGGAGAGCTGTAACAAATCACCCCCACAAGAGTCACGGTGTGCTGCAGAGGGATGGAGCTACAGGGACAGAAGACAGGGCTCCTGCAAATCTAAGCTTCAAAGCACCTGCAAGACTTGCCTGGAAAACAGTCAACAAATGAAAGATCTGGGCTTTAAATTTGTCAAGCCACAGAGTTTCCACAGAGAGTATCATTTTTTCAGGGCAAAGCCTCAAAAAAAATCTGGTTCAGTCCAACAGTTTCCACTAGGAATGTGACGACCAGGTTTTTGAAAGAACTGAGCACCCGCCAGCATCCACTCTGCTTAGTCCTTTCAAGGGCTTGAACTTGTTTGAAAATCAGGTTCCCTGAACAAGTGAAGGGCATACACCATCCTCTTGCTCTTGTGTTATTAAATAATGCATTTCTTTCTGCAGTTGATAAGCACTGAAAAGCCTCATGGAAGAAATACATCTAAAGGAGAGACTGAAATAGAGAGATAAGTCAATGGTGGAGGAGGGAGTTCCACTTGCAGAATTCCAAGTCAAGATTTGTTTTCACAAAAAATACCCCACCAAGCCCACCAACAGAAATGCTGAATTGTCACAAGGAGAAGGGCTGATTCTAAAGGGTATTCCTGTCCTGGGGAAGAATAAGTATAAGGTTTCAGGTTTTTGTTTGCCATGATTTTCATTTCGACGTTCTTTTTAATTGACAGCTGGACAAGACTTGAAAATAAAAATAGTAAAAATCTAAAAGAGATGTTTCAGTTGTTCAGATAATACGTAGCCTGGGGTTTAGGTTTTGAGGTGGGGAGGGCTATTTTATATTAAGATTTTTGAGAAAAGGCACCACTATCCTAATTTAGGAGGTTACTTGATTTTGACTATTTTTCTTGTCCTAAGAAATTCTCCCAAGTTGGAGAATCATGATGAGTTCTCTTCTAGACCCAAGTACAAGGAACAATAACAAAAAAATCACCATGTGAGAGTACTTCCTTTTGCTGTAATAGAATTTCAAAATATTTGCTTTGTCAAGAATAAGAGAATGAATAGAAACAGGATGCTTTTGCTGAGGTTACAAGCCACCACTAACAAAAGCAACCTTCTCATCTCCCGAAAGAGAGCATTTCACCCAGGCTTAATGACTCAGGACTGCTCAAGTTGAGCAGAAGATACAATCCCGATAAATCAAAGCACAGATGAGAAACCTTTACTTGTCCTCAGCATGTTCTCCTCCTCTTACCTCCTCAAATTTTCCCTTAATTATGTTACAGATACCAGTGAAACACAGAAAAGGTTTGGTCCAAGGAAGCCCTGCTCTGATTTATCCTTTTAACCCTCCCCACAAAATCCCTCTATATAACTCCTCCCTTCTCAAAGCCCAGTGGAGCCCTGTCAGCATCTTCTCCACTGGTGCTCTACTGGTGCCCCAGACACTTGAAGCCGTGCGGGTATCTCCACATGCAATTCGGCAACAAATCTGAACCCTTCAATGCTTTCTGGAACACCCAGAGCTATCTTCAGAATCCCAAACAAATACATTAATTGCTTTCAATTTATCAGCCTCAAATCATTCTGTCTAATTACCATTCATCTAGAGTTTGTGTTTTTAATGGTTTATGGGTATTGTTGGTAATCTTTTAAATTCTCATTAAAAACAATATCTTGTACGCACTATGTGTGAAAAGCCCTAATCCGATAAATCAAGCAAGAGTAACACAGTTAAAAGGAAATCAGTGGAACAATATTTGGGTTTATATATTTCTGCCAGTCAATTTGTAATTAAAAGTTGCTACTTTAAAAAACACAGTTGTTGCTGTGAAAGCCATTATCAGCCGGCATTTTCATATGAATACTGCTTTAATTAATTAGCAAAAGTAAATACATTATATATCAAAAACCGCTTTCCCACTGAACCCATGCGTTCCAGAACAAAAGGCTTAATAAACCACACAAAAGAGGGACAAATTAGCTGATCCCACCCTCCCTTTTCAGGTTTAGAGTCTTTTAAAGTTCTCCAAGGTTTTTTTCCCCTCACACTTGTTTTTTTTATTTTTAATACATTGTTTGTTTTTCTTTAGAAGTGCGTATGGGGGAGAAGATGCTACACAAACACAAAACATGCCATTCAAATTAAATGACTTGGAAATCAGTTCTGCTGGTTCTTAGAAAACAAGAGTGTTTATGATTATTAAAAACCAAATGTAATTACGATCACATACAACAGAGTCCCTTTGGAACAAATTATTTGCTGAACATTAAGGGGTTAGAGTTTGATTCACAAAAGGAAATGATGTGTCTGAAAAATTCTTTTGTCTAAGGACTTTCCAGAGACTGGAGACAGCAGGAGAAATTTCTCAGTTTTCGTCAATAAACCGGAGAGAAAGTGAGGATGAAGAGTGTTATTTCTGACTAAGGCCTGTGATAAGAACATCTCCAAACATCAATGGCATTGCTTATCTCATGTGCCTTTATCAAGAAACAAGGGTCCCACCATCTCAGCAGCAAACAAATCACTCACCTCATCCTGGCCTTCTCATGCTGAATTACTGAAGAGCTGCAAGCAGGGTCCCTCGGTGAGTAACAGAGAGAGGAGGAAGCACCTTGGCTGACTGAGGACAGTGGCCAGGGCTGGGCTCCCATGAAGCAGCAGCCTGGTGAAGGGCAACCCGATGGTAGGATCACACATGCAGGTGTAGAACATGACCTAAACGAAGAAACCAAACTGAATAAGGCTCTGTCTGTTGAGTAAGGCAGGGTAATTCCCCCAGTTTCATTACTTACCTAGAGAGCTGGAATTCACTGCACAGTGGTGAACTGCAACCTCAGTAAGATGAACCTCACCAATTTTTCAACACGTATTGGTCAACAGGTGAGGCCAAGGAGTGCAAACACCAGACTGAAAGAAGTACAAGGGGACTCAGTGAAAAAAGCCTTTGCCCAAGGGACATTTTTTTGCATATCCTTTGCATTTTTTTTCCATAACAGTTCTGAAGGTTTTCCATCAAAGGACACCTCCAAAATTAAAGATCAGCACTGGGAGGATGGTAATATTGGACTGGCTAATTGCATGGCTATAAACAACACCTGCAGGCATCCAGAACTTCACTAACATAGGAAATCCAAGGATGCACTTAGCCAAAGGTAGTTTGCAGCCGCTCACTCCAACTCTCTCTAGCGAATTTCCTTTCTCACCAGATACTTCAACTCTCCCACTCACTCGTGACTCCTAGCCATCTTCCCACTTGCACCGGATACTCAGCATGCTTCCTCATAAAGTAGGTGGCAAGAAAGCTTTCTTCTTGAAAGAATTCCTGAACCCTCCTCCTCTATTCTTGGATGCATACAAAGATCTTACAGCCAGTTGCAATCCCATATGTTCTGCCTTTCTTCTGCTTTCCCTTCCCTCGTACACTTACACTGCAATGCCCTTGGAGAAGTGATAGTTTTTCACTCTGACTCACAACTGTGCAGTGCCACACACACCAAGAGGGCTCTAAGAGATCACAATAAATACTTCAAGATTACTTAAAAACCCAGGTAATTTTGAAGGTTGTCCCCCTCCTCAGTTCCTTTGCACTGTCATATCGCAACATCAAATTTCTCAAGATTTTTCAGAGAGGAAACGTTCATCTTTACCCCTTGCCTTTCATCCAAGGGCTTCCATGCAACCCATCTGATACTCTGTGTCCCAAGCTCTACTCCTCATGCACCAATTCTGTCTGATCCACAATCTGATGAGATGCACATCCATTTCTTTGGACTCCCAGCATGACCCAGATATCAGAACACTGCAGCCTTTCTGGGGAGACAACAGTCATGCTACTGATCAGTTGTTGGCCTCTTGCATGGGCTGAGAGATGAGCCCTGCTATAATCTCTCTGGGGTGGGATGACATCTCGTTGTATTTGGTTGATTACTCTCCCAGTCATGTTTTTAGTAGGATAAGGTATTTACTCCTCAATCAGTGTGGAGTCTTGTCAGGTACTATCAAATCCAGCCAGGATCCACCCTGCAAAGGCCACATTTCAGCAGACACAGAGAAGGTGTCTGTGCAATGAATGGGGATGAAAAATTGCAGAGTGGGATGCCACGAGCAGCTCTGTGCTGCGAGATGTTTCAGCACAGAGAAGCATGTGCCTCATGCAGCCCTTTAGTACAGGCATTCTTTTCCCTTCACATAACAGCATTGATTTTTATCATTGTTATATTTGGTTCAGCCGCCCATCTGGAAAGTTCTTGCCTCCCCCAACCCCCATAAATAACCAAACCCAGCTCTAACCAAAGGCAGTTGACAGAATCAGCCCCACTGCCCTTTGGCAGTTCTTCCAGGAATTTTTAGGGTTTTTACCAGTCAGAAAAAAGGCTTTGATGCTTTGGAATCAGGATTTTATGAAGATCATTTTGTAGGGTTCAGCCAACTCATGAAGTGTCAAATGGGGGGCACTCTTTCATCTCATCGTTGGATGGGGAAAAGATCCTCCCTCTTACCGGAATGAGGACTGGAGAGGGGGGGAAAAAAGAGAGATGAAGGTTCATCCATAGAGGGGAGGGTTTCTCTTCTCTTGGTAGAGTCCACCCACCACATTCCCATCACACTGATTGCTCAGTCCTATCTGTCTGCTCTCCAGGCTACATCAGATAAGAGCAGAACTGCCTGTTCGCTCCGGTTCTGATCCTGTGCTGAGGGGCCTCCCAGCCACAGAGCCCGGCTCTTCTTCACCCTCCTTTTCCAGCTGCATTTTTCAATGACTGCTGTGTTGGTAGGGATGCTGTCAGGAAACCTGCTACTTGCAGAGAATGAGACTGTAATCAACACCAGCCTCAGGAAATGTCATCTTCCTCTTTGCACTTATAAACACCTGCTAAAGAACAGAGCAAGGAAAGCCCTGTGCTTCCTCAAAATTCACGTGCAAATTCTTAGCCAACCATGACAAGGCTGTTGAGGGCTTGGGTGCCATTTCCCCCTGAGCTAGTCCCATTGTGGATGGCACTGGTGCACTGATGGGCTGTTTCTGAAATCTGCACCTCTGTTCCCTCAATAATTGCAGATACCACTTGTTCAGAAGCTGCAGGCACAAATAATGGCTTTTTAGCAGAACTCAGAAGGGCTTCTGCAGGGCTGTGGGCTACACAGCCCTATCTTCATCCACTAGCTGATATCTTTCCACCTGATTCAGAGCAGATGAGTTGCAGAATGATTGCTTTTGTGTGGGTGGACATGGCCACATTGTCCACGTTCACCTCAATAAAGATATCACCTTCTTTGTCTGAGCAGTTCTCTTGGGTCAGGGTACTTGCAAACCATTCTTTTGCTCTCTGTCCTGTTTCCCATGACCTGTCTCTCATGGCCTCTGCAGATCAGACCCACAGTCATGCATGGGATATTTGCAAATCGCAAACTCTCTACCATAAAAACCCACTGAAGACCATTCAAGACCAGCAAAAACACTAAGGTGCTCCATCATTATACTCAAACCCAGTTTACAAGATTGTTGCTCCAACCTACAGGCCCCGGAGCAATCTCATGCCTCAACAGCCAAGAAATGGGTTTGTGGGACAAAGTCTGAGCAAGAGAAAAATCCGAGTTATTTCCTTGCATACCCACTGGTTTAGGCTACTCCCCAATTTAGCATGGTAAGTATGCACAGACACCCTCTCCTGCACCCATGGAGACTACGATGACATATTGGACAAAACACTTAAGTTGTTCTTGATTTCTTACAGGAGAAGAGCAAGCAGCAATGTCACAGATACAACCTGCAAGTGGAGTGGAAATAGCAAGCAGGATGTATTCAGAGCTTTCCCTCCTCTTCTGGAAACTAGAAGCCAAAGGCAATGTCAGCAACAGTCCCAAGAGAGATTACAGCAAAGAGTCTGACCCTGACGACATCCTTCAACCTGCTTCATTCATGTTCTTGCCACAACCAAACACAAATGGAGGCTGGTCCAGGGCTCATTAAAAACATGGTCCAACACGAGGCATGCAGACAGCATGAGCACACACAGAGTGATGACAGGCAGGGCCTCTGCCACATCTGCGTGGTGCTGCTGGGAATCAAGTAGAGAGAGATGGCAGAAAAGGTTTCAAGATGGTCACATGCCTCTAACACTCTGCTTTCCAGTGGGACAGCCTCCAGCATTCCTGAGAACACAAAACAACTACTGAAAGAAGCTGAGTAGTCTGACGGACAATTCCTAGCTAACCAAACACCAGTGAGTTTCACTGGGAAACTGCCCTTTGGTGCTGTTGCATCAAATAGGTTTCTATATATTTTTGAGTCTACTGCTAAGGGTGGAAGAATCAGGTACCTGTGATACTCTTGATACCTGCAGTGCTGGAATAGGTCTGCCTCCAATTTCCATCTCCGTATGTATGACCTTGAAAAAGTCATTCAACTCTTCAATGGCTGAGCTGTTTTACTGCAAAACAAGGCTCTTTCAGAACTTGGCTGTCCTGTCTGTTTAGACTGTAAGCTCTTCAGGGCAGGGACTGTCTCCTATGAAATGACCATAACTCTCTCTTAATTAGGGTCTTCTACACATCCAAGGCCCTCACAAAAATGTCATAAAACAAAGCCTTTCTAATAAATTCTGTAGAATTACAGATTCTGATCCAAAGCTGCTCAGTGGTTTCCCTATTGAATAAGGTGCCGAATTCCTTGTTATATCATATGTGTAAAGGGGAGGAAGGAGACTCCTTTTAATTTAAAGAGATTGCATAAAAGACAGTTTAAGTCCTTGTGGCTGTATATTTCTTTTAATTACTTTATGCACAGTGCATCTGCATGGGAAGATGCACAGCGTGTGGATGGACTTAATTAGGAGAACAATACATTCCCTCTTAAGATAATGACTTGAGGATTATGAAAATTATTATTCCAGATTCATCCATGGGTCATTCGAGGTTCAGTATCCAGCGAACTTTTAAAATGCATTGCGGTCAGCAGTTTGGATGCTGTCAGTAAAGTCACTTGATTTCACTGTGCATAAATGATTAATTATGAACAGCGGTGCAGGCATCCCCCAAGTTACACAATAGCCCAAGGACTTGCTGCGTTTCACATATGCCATCAGCTGCTCTGGAGAGACTGAGGTGCTAAATAGGGCTCTAAGATTCACTGCAGTCATCTGCCAGCAAAGTCTCCTTCTGAGCTCTCCTCTCTTCCCTTTCATGAGTCCTTTTGTCTTTTTCTTCCTAGTTGGGGAGGCAAGAAATTTCTGTCTCTGTCAATGAATTCTTGTAGCTTGAGAACCAAGGTGAGAGTTTTAGGACACAGCTCAGTAGCCCATGTGAAATGGGACAAAACATGTGCCATTTTAGAGCAAAGTACCTACAGGCAACTGAGCTGAAGATAACACCTAAGTGCACATCAGCTTTAACTCATAGTTTGCTGGGTTTCAAAAAAGGTATATTTTCTGCCTCTCTCTGAATCACAATCTACTCGTAGGAAAGTGCAATCACTTAAAAAGTGCTCCTGCATCTTATCACGACAAATGGGAAAACAGTCCTCTCTGAAAGAGTTTCTGCAAGGACTGTATTTCCCAGCCAGCTCAATTCAAATAATCTGAAAATCCGTCCTGCTTCCCCTCTTCAAAAAATGGTTGTCATTAGGGTAAACAGCCTCCCCACTGCAACAGGTTGTCCTGGAGTGGGGCAGTCCTCTATCCCAAAGCTGTGTAACTCCAGCTGCCAAGACTATGGAAGCCACTATCATTAAATCTGAACCACCAGGTGCAGAACAGACAGAAATCTCATCTTTCACCTTAAAAAGCAGAGCCACACACACAGTATAGGGGGACATGGACACTATTTCAACATCAACCCCCCCCGCGACCCATTTAGGAATCACAGTTATTGCTCCTTGTGTATCCTTTCCTTCTACTTGATCTAGAATAAGGCAAGGTTTCCATTGAAATGCTGTGAGTGTTTTTCAGTAGCAGTGAGAGCAAAAGCTTGGTGATTTCATTACATATGGTACTTCATGTCGGTTTTAGAGCTGAAGAAAGAGCAGTTCTGGAGGGATGTGGTCAGGATGGCTTCCTCTAGCCTCCCATTGAAAACCCTTGATTTTGGGCAGGTGAATAACAAGCAAAAAAATCCACATTTCACATATGGACAAGGAAGGGGACCTTGAAGGAAAAGAAACTGCAAGAGATTATTCTGCAGGCTTAGCACATCTCAGCTCAGCAACTAAATCTCTTCCTGTGCTTTGTCTTGCTATCTTTGTCATTTTCAGGCTTCCTGAGGCCATGGAGGGTGCTCAAGGCCAAACATGGATAGCTGGTTATCACAGGTCAGCCACAGGAGCTGATGTTGCTCGTGTGCCAGGACACAGGCAGCTGTGCAGAGCCAAGGGGCAGGCCTGGCCAGCTGTCCACGCATGGCAATGTTACTCATTTCTTAGCATAGTGCCACACAATGCACACAACAGAGGCAGTGCTCAGCCTGCGTCATCCTTCCTTCTTCCCCAGTTGCCTACGAGGGCAGAACTACACAGCAGAGCACCCAGGCAGTGGCTAGGCAGTAAATACATCCCACCACACCTATGACCAGAGAGACCAGCAAAGTCCAAGTACTATGGAGATGAGTAGCACAGGAAAGAAATACACTATTAATTGTAGGATGAGGAGAGACCAGCCCCTCAACTCTACAGGGTCAATAGATACAGTTTGTGAGCATTGCTCATTACTCAGCCTCTGTTGTTGATAATATGGCACCCAAAGCATACCAGACACCATACAAGGCAAAGAAAGATGTCCCTGCCCCAAAGAGATTACAATCTAATTCGGATTTTACAGTCATATTTCAAAAGCACAGCCAGATCAAAGCCCTGTTCTCCTCCCCCAGGCACTCATTCTCTCTGTTGGAATATATCTCGATTCATAAATCAGAGAAGCAGCATCTCTCAGTGCAAACTGCCATTCAGGACACCACAGAGGATACAGAGATGCCAAAGGTAGTCCCTAACATATTAGTGCTTGGGACAGTAATCCTGGGGAACAGGAGAAGGGGAAACATACAGGCATTATTATTTTTCCTTTACCAAAGCAGAGTCATGTCTGGGTGCAGTACAGTCAGCAGCAACAGCGTGTGACAATAATCCATGACACTCTAGAACAGAAAATTTTTAAAAAGAGCTCATTCTAGAAATTAAATTGAACTTCAGGAGTCATTAGGTGAGACGATATGAAAATACCTTAAAATTGGGAGAAACATCAGAACAGTAACACTCTTTTGGGAAAGGACACCCTGAATTCAGCTGGCAATCCCAAAGGCAGATCATGGTGTTTGCTGTTTCCTGATTCTTCCACAAACAGCACTAGCAGCATCAGAGCACACTCAAGCACACAGGAGTAAAGACAGCTGTTTCCACAGCACTATCCCCACTGCAACATCTAAGGGTTCCCTCCACCCCCACCCCCTGAAAAATCTGCAATTCAAACATTAAATTTGCCCCTGAACTGCTTAATCTGCAAGCTCCAGCGATCTCCCTGCCACGGGATGCACAGGCAACAGATGTTCAGAAGCCGCGCTGGCAGTTCACACCACCTGAACGTGTGGCTGGGAGCAAGAGAGAGAGGATGCACATTGCCTGGGAACATCTGATAATGCTGTGCCCTTCAGAGTCTGCACGTCAGTGAAGGTGCAGGAGCGAGGCTTAGAAATAACCAGAAGCTTTCTTCTTCCATGAGTCACTCCTGCTTCAAGGAGCTGCAGCTTTGATTATTAACTGGGCTAGTCAGCTAGATATTTAAATGATTCCCAAAAGTCATTAAGAGCCCAATCAGATATGCAGTGCTTGACTCTAGCACAGGAATGCAGAGAGGGAATTATTTGCATAAACCATGCTTAGAAAGAACTTCCATGTACTTAATATTTCAGGGTATGGGGGGAATCTTATTGAACTGAGTTAAAAAGAAAAAGAAGCCTAAGCAATTTGAGGGACCACATTAAACATGGAAAAAAATAAAATAAAATGTCAGCTACCATAGGGATTAGGAATAACAAAACATAAAGTCAAAGCACTCTTCCTCTCTATTCTCTAAGCAACAGGCAGCTCCTTTAGATTTCCCTTGACTTCTCAGAGAGAGCATTCAGCCTTAAAGTCAAAGCACTGCCTCATTTGGAGGTGTCATATCCAGTACATTGAGTCCTTTCCACTCTAGGTTAAAATTAGAGTCACAGCAAGCAAATCTCTTCTGTACCTGCAAAAAAAAAAAAAAAGGCACATTCGGGGGGGATGGACAGCTGGACTAAGGCTGGAATTTTTAACAAAACAAGAAAGGAGGCAAAAGAGACTCTTAGAATGATCTGTGGGGTACTATCTCTTCAGAAGCAAAGAGCAATCAACTACTCTTGCTTACTTCTTAGCCCTGTTTTTCAGGCAGAATACTAAGTGTTCTCATAAAAAGTCAGTAACCAGGGTAACCTGGGGTTGGTCATTGAGACTCCTTCCCAGTCCCCCCAATCTGTACAACGGGGGTTAAAATATTTTACTTCCTTCTTTCCATCAAGGGGTGAGAGCCAACAGATTAAACACACTCTTGCCGACAAAACCTTCCTCAGAAAGAAACTGCCATAAAGGGAGGGAAATCGTTGTTATTGTGATTAAAAACCAAAGTCGTCCTGTGCCGTTATTTAATTAAACCATAAATACAAACGGATAAGTGTCTAATGAGCCAGCTCTACACAGTATATTTACATTCCTCTGAAAAAGAACAATGCTTAAACCAGTTGCAAATAACAGTCCTCTCTCCCAGCCTGGTTTCCTCCACAATCAGGAATCAGGCCGCACAGTAGTTTGCTGACAAATTGGTTCGTGTTATGAAGATAATGAAGGCATCAAATTACTTCGCACTCCTTCCCCCTGGAAGCAGCAAAGCTCTTGCAGAAAGAGATTGCCAGGGTTTTATTTGTGCATGCATGTGTGTGTCATTTGTGAAATGACAAGCCCCAGAGGCCCGTCAGCCAAGGCAGGATGGCTCCAACCGCTGCTTCCTGGCAAACTCAGGCTGTTGCACTGACCTTCTGGCTGTGCGCGCACAGTGCTGTGAGGGAGGTGAACACGGCACAGATCCACAGCCCCTGCAGGTATTTCTTCCTCCAGTACCCACAGAGATGCCCCAGCTTGTTCTATGAGAGCTTGTAAGGCTATCAGAAACCACTTACTCATGTTAGGGCAGCCTTTCTCTAGGTCTAATATACTCTGCTTTCCAGGAACAAAGCCCAAAGCAGCAGAGCCAGCAAAGCATTTTACCAAGGAGTTGAGTAAGGTCATCTTTAGAGGAACTTGAGCACTTGGTTAGATCACAGCCTTTCTGGATGGTGCCTCTGGAAGTTTTTCTGCCTCTCTTTCCCTTTCCACATGGTAAAAAGAGGTTTAAATCCTTTGGAGGTGGCTCCTGAAACTCAAGGGTAAAAGGATAACAGACAGAGAAATATATTCCCGCCCTGAGTTGCTATTAATAAACAACGTATTCTGAACAGGTAAGATTTCAGTAATCTGGATCCAAACAGCTTTTTAAAGCCCCTCCAGCCACTATGAGCATCAACAAGCCCAGCAAAGCTCTTTAGCGATCATAACAAATGTGTCAGGATTTACCCTACGATTGATTTGCTTTTGGGTACATAAGTTAAGTTTTAAATCTATATTTCATATATAATCGAGGAGCCAAATCAGCTTTTTGATATAGAACTCAGACCAGCCGCTGTGTCTTTATCTCAGACAGCAGGAGGGCCAACAAAGCTACAGCCAGGGAAGTGACAGTTCTTCTTTATTATCCTCCCTGGTAGTGCCCATCTTCTCATCTCCCCTATCAAATTTCTGGGCCTTTTTGATAAAAAAAATAATTTAAGAGCGCACTGCACAGGAAGTGCACAAAAGTTACAGACTGAGCAACACCTGGGAACCCCTCTTTAAAATGTGCAACCATGAAAAGGGCCTGCGAAGGGGAGCAGCCCCTTCCAGCAGCACGGAAGAGGATGCTGGGGTCAGACTCTGTAGGAAAGCTTTCCTCTCATCACAGTCACTCACGTCCCCTTCTGCTGTCATAACCCAGACGAGGGAGGATTTTTAAACCTCACTGACTGCGCACTTGTTGATGTTGCTCGTTTTCTTTCCTCTCTCCCTTCTGCATTGCAAGCTTCCCCAAACAGCTCCCCTCTCCACTGTGGGGTCAGGCAAGGGAACGCTGTCCCGAGCTGTTTCTTATGAAGAAGGACTTAATTTGGTGTGTGGGGGACTGTGTTTGTTTTTTGAAGTACTCTCTCCACCAAAGCAGCTTTCCCTGATGTTTTTTTTCTTTCTTTAACTTGTTCACACACTTGTTCTCTCCTCCTTTCCTGGGGTTACAGCTTCACATCACAAATTCAGCAGCAACACCAGCTTTGGGAATTCCTTTCCGACTGTTTCTGCCTCACAGTGTGAGATCCCCTCTGTGTGCTGCTGCAGTGGTGCCTGGCATCAGTCTGACAGGGGAACCAATCCACTATAACAGGAAACACACAGGACACTAAAGCAGGCTTTTTCTTCTGCAAATGGATCAGTTCTCTGAGATGTTTCACTGCACAGTCTTAAAAAACTGCATGGTTTGCATCCAGGGGTGGCTGCTGCAGGGTGGGAATGCCTTCGGACCACGATGCCCATGAACAGTTCTGCGGATGAGCCCACGGATCATTCATCTGCAAGTGAATTGGAATGTGGTGTCTTTGGGTCAGCACATATCTCCAATTATAAAAAGCTTATAAAACAGTCATTTTGATAAACCTAAACTTTAGCCCCTTGTGGAATGTCTCAGATTTAAGCTTCCCACAAGGACCAAGGAAATCTGAGGACTTGATTCAGGTGCATTTCATAGTCAGCTACAGAAGTAACTGAAAGGATTCTACCCATCTATGGAAGGTAAAATGGATTTATGTTCAAATTCACTGTTCAACCTTATGGGAATGCTCCACAAATCAATGTGGTTTTCACTTGCACAAATATCCCACAAATCAACGTGCAACAGGAAATTTAAATTGAGGCTGGCACCTCCAACCATAATTCTTGCTGTCAAAGGGGAAGAATAGGAGGAAAAGACCTAAAGGGCATATTTTGTGTATCTTGAAAAAATTGGACAGAAGGTTCTGCCAGCCATCCACAACTTTATCCCACACGGACCATGTTTCTATTACAGACCAACACGCACTTACTTTCAATGGGCTGCATTCACAAATGCCAGCCCCTGAAAGCTAGATCTGCAGAAAGACAAGGAGTCCTGAGCTTATCTATCACTTCTCATGCCAATTTCCCACCACTGTAATTTGCTTCCAGGCCAGCACTTAAAATTTGTTACATTACAAACTTTTTACCTTAGAAAAGCAGTGCAGCCCTGGAGTCAACACCTTGCCTTGAGATACCAAGTAGCAACACTATAACATCCTTCCCCCCATGTTGCAGCATCCCACTGCAAAAATATAAGAAAAAAAGTAATTTTTCCTCTCTGAAAAAAAAAAGGGATTTAATTCCAGACTAGTATGTTGCAAAGCAACAAGTGTGAGCTTTGCCAAGTTCAGCTTGGATTCTTTAGTTTTGTTATTTCACAAGATGTGACAAATTTCAGCACTTCCTATGCCCAGAGCAGAACTTCCTAACCTGATACTCACAAAAGAGCAGAGTTTTCTCGGTTGTTGGAGGTTTTAGGAGGGTTTGGGGCTGTATTTTTTTTTTGAAGCATATTTTTAAGTTTTGCCTGGAAGTACCTTGGAAACGGGTGACCCTGCTGATGGTTGACACGTGCAAGATGGGGTTGTTCCTGGGAGATTTTCCAGTTCAATCTGAGTCAATACCTAAAAGATAAAAGTCGTGATCATCACAAATGTATCGAGCTGATCAGCCATGTACAATTTTCAGAAGTGACCTGGGATTTAGGGAGCCTCCATTTTTAGGTGACTAATTTCAGACATTTTAAAAGAACCTAATTGCTTAGAGAGAGCCGGCCTATACTGTCCTTGGAAAGGCCAGGGACCCAGAGACCAAGCACCTCATATCCTTAGACATTGCTTAGAACCTTAGTCTATACAGACAGAGCGATTACAGGGAATGTTTTGTTTTCCTTTTTAAGTAGTTGTAATTTCTCTGAGACAAATGGCCCATACATTTGTGTTTTTTATGATTCCACACGTTCACCCAACGCACCTCCATCCTGCCCTGTAGGATATTTCACTTTTGAGCCCTAGCAGCTTCCCCTCACTGTGCCAGCACTCTTTCAGGTCAGGTGTATGCACGCAGGAGCCTGCCAAGTTCTTAGGAGCAAAGTACTGGGTTGTTTTTTATTTTCAGTGTGCCCAGTATGGTCTATTAGCACACAAGACTATGAAATTCACTTCGGTTGAAATTAAACAAGAAAAACATTAACCCTGAGGCTTCTGACAACAAAATAGGAAGGGGGAAAATAAAAGGAAAAAAAATAAAATCAAGAAAGTCTTACTTGGTCTTGCTGTTTACTCATAACCAGCACAGGACTGCTCTGCTTGTGCTTTATCCAAGACTTTCTGAAAGACCCTAGCACTCAGAATCAATACACTTTGCATTTGGTCCAATATTAACTCTCCTATAAGGATAATTAAAAGGTAAAACGGTCATTTGATTAGCACCTCATGTCACGCCTTTTAACTTGTAGTCATCATCTGGTAGCAATCAGGCAGACACAAAAATGTGCATACACACATCCCCACAGAGACACACACCACCCCCATCTCTCCAATAACAAAAGTTCCTCCTATGCAATTATAGCTGGGTGCCCCCTAATTCTGATCTCTTGAGCATTTAATGCGTTTGCTCTGGGGTCTACACAATCCTGCTCTAATTTTGCCAGGGGCCTTTGTATCAAAGGCCTGAGCTGTGTGAAAGGTGATTTAGCAGAGATGGTGTCGGTGATTATTTTCAAAGGAACTGCTGCAGCCCTACCACGAGGGACACTGCAGCCTCCAGATAGGGGGCCCTTATCATATTTTCTATTCTCAGATAAGATTATGTTTCCTTTTTTCATCCTCCTTCCTGAATCTTCTTGATAACAATTGGGGGCCAGTTTAATCACGGAGGTTGAAATAACCAAAAGGGTTCCTAGGGTAGCGGTGGGGAGGGTAGGGAACAGGGCCAGGTGGGTGGGGAGGAGGGAGAAGGCTTACTGGTCGGAAAAGTTGGGTAAGAGCAACTAAGAAATAAAGCCAGCAGAAACGGGGTTATTTCAAAGAGAACAGCTGTTAAACTGCAACCAAACGAAAGGCACATGCGGCCAATGTTCTTGTGGTCGTCCGTCAAAAACAAAAACAAAACGAGTTGTTCACGCGCCCATTCTGTGGTCTAAACAAATGAGAGTGAAAACGGGACCAGGACAGGGAGATGGATGGTCTGAAAACAATAGGGACGGGCCCTTTGTGGAACAGCCCTTTCTGCTGCTGGTGGGGGCTTTCTGTACACTAATAATACCTTTGCGATAAGATGAATCACTTAGAGACGATGTGAATTGGTTCCATGGAGCTGACCACAGCCCCTGGGGTTTGAATCTACTTGGACTGAGCATTAAACAGAGACAGAAGGGAGTGGTGAGTACCCTGTTTTACTGCCCCCCAAAAAAAAGGATCCAGACCTGGAGCTGGAGGGGTGTAGGGGTCTCCTCTTCTTCAGCCAAGACTGCCCATTCCAGGACAACGTGGCATTGTTATAGCACGGTGAATACCCTGATGTGCATTCCAGGTGGGGGAAAAGCCCAATCAGTACGTGAATACGGTTTTCTAAGCAACATCAGGCTGATCTAGTCCATAGCAACGCCACGTCCTCCAAGTCCATTCTGAATCAGCACCCTAAATGTTGCATCAGAAGGTGTCAGACTTTGAGAGCGGCAGTTAAGGGGCAGGAGGTGGGGTGGGGAGATAACACATTTCAGATGGGTTATAAATTACAACTGTTCATCGCCTGTTGTTGTTGTTAAGCAACCCCCTCCCATCTTTCTCTGTTGCAAAAAAACTAAAAATCCCATTCTGCTTTGGCAGCATCACCTCCAAACAACCTCTCAATCACCAGTGAGTCTGTTGTGTCAGTGTTAACATTCCCACATGCCAAACCACAGGGGACTGTTGATTCATCTTTGTGTAAAAGGAAACCGTTCTGTCCTTAAGGACTGTTTGCAGTGAGAGGTAAAGTGTATCCAAGACACCAAAACAGCTCTAGAGGTATGTCCTGGTTTTTTAAAGCTTGAGAACTTTCCCTAGAGGCAGCCTGGAGAAGAAGAAACCTTTGAGACATTGCCACCCCAAAATGACACTGGCAGGGACCAGGCCAGTGAGAGCCATCCTGGCTGTGAACTCCACTCAGGCCTAACGAAAAGGAGTGTTTCTACCCCCAACATTTGGAGGCACCTAGGCCCGCCTAGGGATGAGTCACATATGAGGCTCTGAAACGTCAGATCGTTGAGGTTTAAGAAGACCAAATGCCGAGTCCTGCACTTGGGGCACAACAACCCCACGCAGTGTTTCAGGCTTGGGGAAGAGTGGTTGGAAAGCTTCCTGGGAGAGAAGAAACTGGGCATGATGGTTGACAACCGGCTGAATATGAGCCAGCAGTGGCCCAAGTGGCTAAGAATGTCAACGGATCTTGGTCTTTATCAAGAACAGTGTGGGCAGCAGGACCAGGGAGGTGATTGTGTCCCTGTGCTCAGCACTGGTGAGGCCACACCTCGAGTGTTCAGTTCTGGGCTCCTCGCTACAAGAAGGACATTGAGAGGCTGGAGCACGTTCAGAGAAGGGCAATGAGGCTGGTGAAGAGGCTGGAGAACAAGACCTATGAGGAACAGCTGAGGGAACTGGGGTTGTTTAGCTTGGAGAAGAGGAGGCTGAGGGGAGACCTCATCACTGTCTATGGCTGCCTGAAAGGGTGCTGTGGGAGAGTGAGTGTTGATCTCTTCTCTCAAGTGACAGGGGACAGGACAAGGGGAAATGGCCGTAAGTTGCGCCAGGGCAGGTTCAGACTGGATATTGGGAAGATTTCTTTACTGAAAGGGTGGTCAGGCCCTGGCACAGCTGCCCGAGGAGATGGTTGAGTTGCCATCCCTGGAGGTTTTTAAAAAACAGATAGATGAATTTTTGAGGGACATGGTTTAGTGGATGATGGGTGCGGTTGGACTTGATGATCTCAAGGTCTTTTCCAACCAGAAGATTCTATGATTCTATAACGACATCCCCTCTGGAGTCACGTATGCCTTGCAGGTGCCCATCAGCTGGCTCTTGGCCACTCCTAGTCAAAGCTAGGTTTTCTCCTCAGTCTGGTCTTTGAGGCTGCAGCCAAATCAAGGACCCACATCCTTCCAATGATGGCCAGTCCCAAACAAGCTACTGGAGCAGAGCACTTGTCCTTGAAGATACTCACATGTGGAGTTCAAAGCCAGGCCTGTCTGACTGTAAGGCAGCGGACAGCAGCTTACCACAGAATTCTTGGTAATAAAGTCTATTTGAAGACTCTCAGTGAAAAGTGTGTTCCTAATAAAGGATAACATTTCATGGTCATTATGCGATACACTTAACTTTAAAAGGAACAAAAATGCTGAGAAAGTCATTTTCTGAAAAGGGCTCTCGGATTTCATTACTATGGGTCAAGTGCCTGGGGAGAAGAATTAAAGAAAAACACGAACTTGTGCACAAATTAATTAAAGATATTTCCACTAATAAATTGTCCCCATATCCCAAGGCAGAGCCTTCAGTTTGCAAAATGTGGTAATATTCAAGTTGTGGTTTTCTCCACCAGGCAAGTGGTTCAGCAATATTTAAAATCAAATGGACAGAGTTGGAGATGCAGAGTTTGGGAATGGGAGGGGGTTGCTTCCTTCTTCAGCCCATAAAAAATTTCCGGTATTTTAGCACATTTCTAAGAAAAAAGAAAAATGCCTTGTTACCCCCCCAAACCCCCCCAGACAAAACCATGATGACCTTTTAACTTCTTACTTTTCCTTGATGCAGCCAGTTTCTCCAGACAAGGTCCCCTCCTCCACATTCTTCCACCAAAATTGTGAAGGACTCTGTTCCTTTTGATGCAAAGACAGTGCCAGTTGCTGTAATATGAGGAAATTGCACCACAAGGGGAAAGAAAACAAAACAAAAATCCCAGAAGGAAAGACAGAATTCACTGTCAGCAGCTTTCTCAGTAGTGGGTCTGACACAGCCCAATGTTAATGACCCCCTTCCAACCACGGGAGGAGCTGCCATGAGAGGAGCGATATTTAAGCAGCTAAGAGCAACGCAGGGACAGCAGCAAAGCGCCCTGGGTCTAAACAGTTTCCAGTCCATGGCCAAAGTTTTTGGTCTTCTTGAGAGGTTTCAAAACTCTACAGAGCCTCTGCCAGGGCAAGGCACCTTCAGACCCAAAGTCCTGGATTTGGGTTGCAGCCGGCATGGATAGGTGCATGAAAATTGTTGCCTTGTAAGGTGGTTTGTACACGGGGTAACGGCTGCATGCTCAGGCCTGTCTCCTCATTCTTCCTTACTATCATCAAAGAAAACTGGAGCTGAACTTGATTTTCTTTTACTGCTTTGATATTCACCTATTTTATTGTCTGCCTGCTTGCAGGCATCGGAAAGCATTTCTGGTGTTTTTTTGGTTGGAGGAAGGGGAGGTGGGAAGATTTGTGATCCTTTTGCAGTCCATTTTCTGCAAAGACTACCACTGCCTTACAAATCACTGTTGGTCTATTCACAGGAGGGACAAATGCACTCTCCAAAGCAGGTAACCTACAAATCAAAAGAACAAACATCCCAGATACACAAATACAGATAAGTAGTCCTGTCTTAGGAGCTGGGATAGTTTGTTTGATTTGTACCGACCTGATCCCATTTGAACATCCCTGTTCTCACACTGAACAGGGGCTGAAACGGAAGGAAACTTCTTCAAGCTTCTCTTTTCCTTTTTTTTTCCCTCCCCCCCCACTTAAATTTCACAGGCACCTGAATCTGATCACAGCTTCCTCTGTCCAGTGTAAAGTTTAGTCTGAGAGAGCACACATACCACAATGCGTTGGGATAATATTAATGTATAGTATTCGAAGCCCCAGGGCCTGTATGTTTCATTGATTTCCTCCCCATTAAAGTAAAATGAGGATATCCTGTAGAGAATTGCAGTGAACCATTCGGATTGTGAAACTTGTCCTGACCCTGCTAAGAAAAACAGACAGAAGAGGAAAGAGCAGCTGATCACAATATACAGCCACCCAAACGAAACACAGAGGTTCCTTGCTCAGCCCTCTTTGCACTACTACCGTGCAAATATTTAGCTTAACAGGATGTGAAGAGCTGCTCAGCAAGCTTTAAAAAAATACGCACTGATTTTTATTTGTTTAAAATGCAAAACATTTCCCGTACATTCTTTGCAGTGCATTAACCTCAGGCACAATTTCCACTCTGGGATTGAGCAAGCCTGGGACCTGGGTTACACACGAATAATTCAGATTACTGCATCTGTTTGTGTGTGTTTCAGGCATGCATATTGATCCTTGCTCATTTACCCAGGGCATCCAAGATCTGCCAAACCCTCGAGGGCTGGCATCCAAAAGAAACCACCTCTTCCAACAAAACTGACCATAGTGGTTGTTGATGCCAGCCCATGAATGGCTCCAACAGATTTAAGACAGATCCAGCAGAGCCCAAGGCCTTTGAAAGCACCATGATATATCCCACCCTCTCTGTCCTAGCATCTTGTCTTTGCTCCTCACCTGGACCCCTCTGACCTCCCCTACCCAGTAACCTTGGTACTCACACCACACCACAGCTCATCTTTTCCCTAGCTCACTCAGGAATCATTAGAGAAAGATATTTTCCACTTTGGACTGAAAAGTACAGGTGGAAACACCTGGGTTTTGCAAGCAGGAATGGTTTCTGTGTGGAGCATAAGGGCAGCCATTCAGCCAAAGTTCAGGTTCTACCAGTTCCCTTGTTTCAGCTGTTTCAACCAGCTCTGCCCAAATGCCTGAGCTCCGCTGCTCCGTGGCAGCTGGCGTGACAGGCAAGGAGGGAGGTAGAGGTGAAAGCCCTCTGAGTATCACTGCACAAGTGAAGAGACTCAAACAGAGCTTGCTTCCTTCAGGTTTTGGCAGGTACCTACCTTGCTCTGCAGGTTTTCCTATTTGTCCAGCAATCTTTGAGTCATGCCTGAAGTGATCCCCAGGAAGGCAAGGTGAAGTGCAGAGAGCCTGGGGACCAGTGCTGCTCAGGAATCCTGCCACAAACCTCAATGCCAAGGTACTCACACATGAACTTACATTTGTTCTGGGAAACCAAGCACCCAGAGTGATCTAAATTACCTTCCACTGACATGAAACTTGCTTCAAAAATGCAGCTGGGAAATGAATGTCCTCTTCTGTGGCCCCTTCAAAACTCACCCTTTGAAGACCTAATTTCAATCCCAAGTAATGACTCTGCCCTTGTCCCAAGACAGCAGGTTAAAAAGCGCATATTGGAGGCAGTGTGTTGCCTGCCCTAAGGGAAGCAGTAACAAATTCCCCTGTCGCAGCCCCTCTGGGTTAACAGATCCACGCGGCCAGGCCTCAGAGGATGCTTTGCCTGTGCCTGGGAGCACAGGGGCTCTGTGATGCAAGGTACAAGATTAAAGTAGATAGTCAAGTCTCAGCAGGTCTGGGAAGATATCCCCCACCCTCCCCACAAGGAACAAGAAAAACTCCTCTCCGTGCTCCTTCCCTTGCTGCTGCCTTTGCTTTGTGGTACTCCCAAGCATCTTGGCCTTCGTGTGGCTGTTGTAAATGGTGGTGGGATTCAGAAGCAGAGAAAAGACATAACTGCAGCACAACATGTCCCACCAAGATGACAGACAGTTAAAATAATCCCCAGTACATAATCCCCCTGAGATAAAAATCAAAGACTCAGTTGGACTGGATGACTAGAGAATTTGGTGAACTCTCCCCCAAACTTTTTAGCTCAGCACCTCACATCCTAAGCCCTCTTTTATTTACTTTCAAAATCCATCACCAATACACCTCCCACGCCAGAGGTCCACAAGAAAAATCCATTTGTATTTGCTTGAGCCTGAAAAGTAAATCTCGTTCCAGATAAAGCCTCATTCCCTTGTTTTCCAAGCTCCATGACAGCAGCTACCATTTACATCTCTTCAGCTTCCTACCAGCTCCTTCTGATAAACCTCAGCACACATTTCTCCCATCTGACTTCACATTTACCCTTTGCCAGTGACTTTTTTCCTTTTCCTACCCCAGAAGAACTTTTTCTACCCATTTCCCTGCACGCAATTCAAATGCTTCTTAAATTAGAGGTGGGCTTAAAGAATGAAGGTTAAATCCAGATTTTGCAATGCTTCTGTGGTGTTTGGCTCCTAGGCAGTGATTTAGGCCTGCGTCTGCTTCCAATGCCCTAAATTGCATGAAGAATTTGGCCTCTGGGCATTACAGGAATGCATATAATAATTAATCACAAAAGGCTCCAAGCACCATATATATGCCAGTGATCACATTTGCATCATTTAGGACTTTTATGCTCATATTTGCTCATAAATGCCAAGCCCCCATTTGAGACCATGTACATACCATTCTCCCATTCTGCCCAGACCCCCGCCTTCAGCCAGCTCTCAGCAGGGTGGGACAGGGGGGGAGGACACACTCATGATATTATATGCAATAACCTGATGATTACTAATATTTCATAATAAAAAAATGTATATAAAAAACGCTAAAAAACCACAGCCCCCCAGCACATGATTTGAATAAGGGGGAGGGAAGAAGGTATGGGGGGGGGAAATTGTCTTAATTAAAATTCTCCCTTTCATCCTGGTAATTACATTCAAACAGGCGACAGCAGCAGCATCGTTGCTTGTCACCGTGCCAAAAAAAGAAATTGATTTGATCACCGGGACATCGTGTTGCATTAAATAAAATTCTTAAAAATCTGCCAGGATTTTTTTTTAGCTGTAATTACTTCTAGAACAGTGCAAAGAGGGCGAAAACAGAGAGAAAAGAGAAGAAGAAGAAGAGGAGGAGGAAGGGGACCCAGTGGCAGATAATACGCCAGTAATGATGGAAACACCTGTAAGCCAGCAGAGATCTAGCAGCTATCAGCTCTGGCTGCATTCCATATCCATTAGCTACAAGAGGCTGCTTGGGCTCCAGGAAAGGAGGGTGTTAGCTCTGACAACTGGTGAAAAGCTGATGAAAACGTACCAAAGGGGCAGTCACGGCGCTGCCATTTGATAAAGAGAAAAAAAAAAGAGAGAGAGAGGAAAGGGAGAAGGAAAAAAAAAAGCCAGGAGTAAATCAGTCTAATTAATGGCTTTGCTCATTTATCGGGGGCAAATGCTAATTATTCTTTTTAATCACTTTTCTGCTGCAGTTGCTCGTTCTCCCTTTTTTTTTTTTCCCTGCCAGCTCTGCTTAGTGAGAGAGGCTGGTGGAAAAGCAGTCCAAACCTCGGGCTTATAAATAAGGAAAGCACCAGAGAAAATGAAAGAATGGATGAAATCATCCCGGAAAATCCTACCAGGCTTCTCTCTATATAAAAACTCCCAGGACCGTTGCTGGTCTCCTGCTTTCCTTGATGACCTAAAGGCCAAAAGCCAAGATGAAGAGCAGCCCTTGAGAAAGAGGCGGAAAGATCCTGCAATACAGCTTTTAAAACCGTCGCTTCAAACTCTGAACTGCTGTTTATGAAAAACCACGTTTCTGCCCCTTTTTACTCACCAAAACCTGCATGAATAACTTTTGTTCATGCCAGTCTTTAGGAAACAACTCTCTACTGGTAAACCCAAGAGCTTCTCCGTGTGACTATCAGTGTTTAAGTTTCCTGTCTGTTGGTTTATCCACAACGTTGGCTGCACATCTCCAGACACCTCAAGAGCAGCTAATGCACCACTTTCTCAGGCTTCTTCAGGATGGTTACCAGAAAAAGCCACAAATTACCACCATAAATCTTGTTCTCATTCATCCAGTGGTGAGCAGAAACTTAGGTTTTGGTGACCAAAGAGACCGTAAACACAGGGACTAAATCTGCAAACAAACCCACAGACTTAAAACAATTCAACAAAAACACCAAGCAAATTGTCAAAACATCTAACCCCAAAACCTACAAGCCAGTTTGCAAACAAATTCCAACAGAATAAGAGAAAGACCCCATTTCATGACAGTTTATGTGGAGCAAGATATGTGATGAGCATTAGTGAAGAGACAAAGATGAAACACGACTGTCAGACAGTGTTTGGGAGCGTCTGTGAGCAGAGCTGCTCTACCAACATAGGCAAGACCTGAGATCCTCTTTCTCCTTACCTTTAATTTGCAGAAAGAAACAAGTTAGAGGGCCCAGTGAGTCAGGAGGATCCACGTAACCTCTCCCCTCAGGAGCAACTCTATCCATGGTAGCAGATCCAGGAGGACATGGGCAAGCTGTTAGAGGAAACTCCGGCTGCGGAACAGCTTTCGTTGGTCACAGTTTAAAGGTCTCCAATAAGAATTTAATTCAACAATCCAGTTACAGCATGGTAAATCCCCTGAGTACTAGATGTGTGTCTTGATAGCTGCTAAACCTCAGTAAACAAGTCTTTAATCATCCATTGGTAATTAATTAGCAAACAAGAACTAATTGCAACTAGATAGCTGCTTAGATTCAAGACGGTTGCTTAACATTAATTAAATATAGAGGTCCATGAGCTACACAAATACATTCTAACCAACGTACACGCAGACTTCCAACGTGCATATGGTTCCTAATGGCAGAGCTTTACCAGTGGAAATTTCAAAAGAAGCTAATTTCAGGGTGGTGCAAATATTGGCACCGGTGACAGGTGACACACTCACTGGTAGCACTGACACACTCACCCAGCTAAGAGCAGAACACCACCAACATGCCCCCAGCCAGGGATAAGCGAGCTCAGGACATCAGAGCCAAGAGCCTGATGCTCAGTGAAAGGCTGAAATGAACATAAGTGATAAATACACAAGGAATTTGTACCCTACTACGTTCCATGAAAAATTATTTGTCTGGCTTAGATGGCAGCCCTAATGGCATTAAGTCAGACTTCTGCCACCTATCTTGAAAAGAACCAAAGTTTTTGCCCCATGAGTTTAATTTTCAGAGCTGACATTATAACCTTTCAAAAACAAAAGAAAACCCCAAACCAAGCTGAAGAGATCTTTTTACAATAAGAGAAATCAAAGTCCTGACTTGGCGTAGCCAGACCAAAGATTTTTGTGAAAACGAGTGAAAATTTCTATCTCTTGCTCTCCCAGGTTGATCTGAATTGCATTGTATTTTAGGCCCATTAATCCTTCTGTTTGTCTTCAAAGACCCTGGAATCTTCCCTTCCCAGCTGTGCCATTCACTTGCCAGGCAACGTTTACTGGCAGTTAAACATGATGCTCTTGCAGCAATTTACAGCAAGGTTTTGTAAGATCTGGTACACAAGTGCATCCTGAGAGGGAGAGAGTCCAGGCAGGCTACTGGCAAAAAAAAAAAAAAACCCAACACAGCTTGGAGACTTGTAAACAGGGTTTTTTTTTGTGTGTGTACAGGACCTGATCCCATCCCTCTTGCAGACTGTGTGGATTTGGGGCTGATTAATGCTGAGCATTCCATTTGCTTTTCTTTTTTCTCTGTAATGGAAATTACTGATCACAGTGTCTTAGATCACTGTTTGGGAGATGGGGACAGCATCTGCTGCCTCTGCCACTGCAGCTCAGCCCTTTGCACAGTTCCCTGTGCTGTGTTCATCAGGATGGACTTGTATCCATGCACACCCGTCCACAGCTGAATTCTCTTTGGCTTTCCAGAGCCTCACCCCCTCCAACACTTCTCACTCCTACTCTACACAACATCACTAAATACACCAAGCTTTCTCTTACACCTTCTCCTAAAGCTACAATGGCAAACTTGCCTTCTTGCTTCGAAGCTAAGATGAACTTTGCATATCACCACAGGGCTGTACTACAGTCTTAGAGGAGTTCTCCCCTTTGTTTTCTTTCCTAGATTAGCATTGCAGCATGAAAAGGATTCACCTTCCTTCCTCAGCCTCTGTCAAATCTACTTGCACAGCTCAGATGGCTGGAGCTGCAGCACAGGAGTTCATGGGCAGGGAGAGAAAAGAAAGGACAGATGACTCCTCGTTGAAGAGGTGTAAAAGAGAGGGAGGAGGCCATGTAGATAAAATTCAACAATTGTGATTTACATACACAACTGAAAACGAGTGAGCAACCAGCCTGTGATCCGAGTCACGGCTGCTGCAGCTCTTTACCGAAAGGAGATGATGTGGCCCTCCCAGACACTGCACTATGCACAGTTCTGAAATAATTCTATTCAAATGTGCAAAATGCAAACCAGATCATACAATCAGCTTGAGCTGAAACACATTAATGACTACAACATCCCAAACTCCCCCTGTGCAGTTCAACTTTGCTGCTCAAACTCCTCCAAGGGGCCAGCACGCAACTCCTTTTCCGTGACAGAGGAGGGGGAGGCAAAATCTATGCTACATTGCAACCTGTTATCTGCTCAAATACACCCACCCGACAATAGTTGGACTTGAACAGAAGTGGATGGAGAGAGGGTGAGATTTTTTCATCTCAGCTGGCAGGCAGCAGCAGATTTCAATCTCACACAGCTGCCTTGTACACAATTAACACCCTTTTTAGGTCCCCACATGCCCCCCAAAACACATGCACCGAGTGCACATTTACAAACACACCATTTACGTACGCATGTCAAACACTCACACAGATAGCATTGAGGAGAGAGGTTTAAGAGAAAAATATGTCTTTCTCCATATACTGTACATTCCCCTGGTCTTTCCATTTCATTCTGCTTTATCTATCAAAAATATATTAACCCAAAAGCCTGTTTCCATCAAAGTCTCGATTCCATGAACATTTAAAGATAAGCCTTATCTTATTACTGGTGCATTAACAACAGAAATCTAAAGGGCTACTGTCAATCATCTCCTTTTCTCTGTTTCTTCTTCCTCTCTTCTCAAAACTGCTTTGCAGAGAGCACGACTGGGACCTCACAGAGGTTCTGGCACATTCAAATGCACACAAACACCAACAAGCACCAAAAATGCCACCCCCAACCCTGGGAAAGGCACCATGGAAAAGTCTGAGGGTTTGGCCAGGACCAAGCACACACCACAGAAATGGAAAGAGAGGAGCATCAAGCAGCATCCACTCAAACCGTGAAGGAACACATATGAATTCCTACAAACACACATCTCCTTCCCCTACAGCACAGAGCCTGCAGGCAGATGATCTCACAGCAATTTTCAAGAAGTCTGCACAGGGGAAACGAACCACTCAAAAAATCTAAAATCATAAAGGTCATCTGCATTTCTATTTCCATTGCATCTAATTTTTACTACAACATTTCCCTTGTCATCCTTAACTACTGCTTTCTCATGGTATCTCATCCTCTTCACATCACATATGTAACTTCTAAATGGTTCTTGTTAGGAAATTTGCATCAAATGAGGCAGCATCCAAGTATTTTAGCAGAGGTGCTTGTTTGAGGCATTAAAATTCAAAGGTTCTAGATTATTTATGGAAAGCAGTGATCATTTTCTGCAGTGATCTTCTGGGGCAGAGGAAACTCTGCAATGGACCTGAGTTCCCTCGCCTCTGAGACAAAATACCAAAATATCTACCTTAATTTTGCAGCAATGTGTTTTCCTTCCCTTGCTTTTTTTCTGCTTCTTTTCTCTGCAATTAGAAGTTTTAATTCTGCAATGAGTGTCACTAAGAGCCTGAGCCAAAAACAACACAGCCTGTTCCAAAGGCCCTTTGAGAAGCTTTTATTTTTAAAAGCCAGAACAAGAGAGACGATCCAAGAGAGATAAATCTAAGGTTTCTGAAAAGAGCTGAGGATAGCAGGAGGGCAAAGAGACAGTGAGGGATGAACAACACACACAACACAGCTCGTAGTAAATCCAAACTTCTTCTCACAGACAAAACTGTCAACTGCACATATAAACCTCTACCAGAGATCTTCCCAAGCCTTTCTACCTGCTAAAACGGTTGTCACTGAGGACTGTAAGGCTCAAAGTCTGATACTCCCCAACACCAGGAACCTCTGAACTGGGCTTGCCACCTACTCACCCAGATGTGGGAGAAAGCACAAACTTTGAAGATCTTTGCCATGAGGTCTGTCCCTGGAGTAACATGGGAGAGCACATCCCCTTGTTGTGTAACAGAGCACTTCTGGAAACACGGCTCTGGGATGCTCTTTCGTGTCCCTCCACTGAGATAAGACAAGCACAGCCAAACCACTGTGTGTGGTCAGTAACTTCCCAGCCACGTGTGTTGGGTCAGTTTTACCTTCCCAGGCCCACAACAGGGAATCTGCTGGTCACCACAGCCAGAGCACACTGGAGGTGTTCAGGACAGTCCAGTGCTGAGCACAGGAGGAACCAAGCCAAGCCACAATTAGTTCAAAAGATGTCTCTGAAAGAGTTTAATTGCATCTTCTGGATACACCTTTTTCAGCAATTTTCCTGTTGGTCTTCCCTCAGTTCCTGAAAACCTCTGGTCTTCAGGTCAGAAATCTCACTGCATGAGGCTACCACAGAGAAGCTGGCAATGAAAAGGATATCTAAGGACGATGCTAGAGCATGCTTTTGGCCTTCCACGTTGTTCCTGTGCTCACATCCCTATTATTTAGGCCTATACAAGCTTTTCCCAATGACTTCCAGTCAGGAATTTCAGCTGATCTCAAACACAGCTGCACACAATATAACACAAATTCATAGAATCACTCAGAGTGGAAAAGACTGGCAGACATCTAGCACCAACCTCTGCTGAAAGCAAAGTTAGTTCAGACCAGGTTACTTGGGGCTTTACCCACCTAGGTCTTGGAAAATTCGCAAGAACAGAGACACCAAAATTTGAAATGATAGCCTAGTCCTACTGACATGGCTTTTGAGATCGAAACGCTGTCCTTTTCCTCAAACATATTGAGGTGGAGAGATAAGGTTAAATTCAAATGTGTAAAATGGTTTAAAGGGTCACTGCTGGCAAGAAAAAAGCATTTAAGTACTTCCATGAAGTACTGTTTGTTATCTCACATAAACTTGCATTCAGGTAAACTTGTCTATAGCAGCTCTCAAGTCACAGGCAGCGGCTCAAAGTAGAGTAAAAACCAGGTTACATCTTATGGATGGTGAGAAAATGGAAAAATGAACTCTAGGTCTCAAAAAAATACGGCACAGGGACACAAAACTTTAAGCAGGAAAACGCATCAGATGTTTGTGCAAGTTAGGTATTTATTTTTCAATCAAGTACATGTGCCCAGATCACGACAGGATGTTTGAACTGTGCACATCAGGTCTTTTACCCTTTGTTTATATGAATGTCATTCACTATCAGGCCTCTGTGGAAGATAAATAGATTGAAGAGAGATGGGGATGTATCAGAGTTGTGCATTGCTTCCGCCTCTAACTCTGCGCTGGGTGCTGTAAGAAACAAAACCTCGCGACCAGAAGAATATCAGAAAAAAACACGGAAAGAAGAAAAAGAATTGGTCACAAACCAGGAGGCAAAAAACCAAAACCAAAGGCATTTACCAAACTGCTTAGAGATGGACACTTGAGACCACGAGACACCCTGGGCAATGTTTCAGGAGGCCAAAGTTGACAGACACAAAGTACCTGAAACTAAAACCAAAAAGACACATGAGCCACCTACCTGGCAGACAATACTCAACACGCACGCCAGAGACTTGCTAAGGGGACTGCAGGACTGCCAAATCCTGGGCATTCTGATCATTGGGCTTGTTCCTCAATCCAACACCTCTGAAGTCTCAGAAGTCACAAAGCCATTCAGCAGGCTTGGATCTACACATGGTGCATGGAGAGGGACTTAAAAGCTGAAGTTGAACACAAGTCAAGTAAAAGTGCCTTTATAGCTTTGCTGCCCCCCGTTCCTCCTGCCCTCTTCACAACAAACCTTCACACCAGTTCAAGAAAGGCCTATGAAAAGGTGAGACCTTAAGCATCCACTGCTATCTCAGGCCAGCCCGAGAGCCCAGGGAGGACTCTGAAATCGTCAAGACTTCTGCATTAAGTGATAGATAGCAGTAAAGCACATCCACAAATCCCTTCTAGCAAGGTCTTGTGCTACTTCATTCAGTAAGTAACTGGTTTAGATTCATCTTTGATACAAGGCAACGCCATGGTCAAACTGACACAAGACATGAGCAAAAGTCCTAAGCCAGAAGTATTTTTCTATGGAGCCATGTTTGCCCCCTTTTTGCAGAGGGGTATCTTTAGGTTTCACACATTGTTATAATCAGCAGATGATACCTGTGCTCATGTGCTACCTCCCACAGATGTTTTCCCTTCCTTTTTCCTCCCCTGAAGGGATGCCATACTTTACTGTGTATGTGAGAGGTCATTGGCATTGAAGTACATCCCACAAACGAGAGGTTAAACCCTTGTGATTCAGGGAAAGTGTCCTGGTTCTGGAAACACCCACCTGGTGCAATGGAGAACTGTGCTGGATGTCACCAAGGTCACTCACACAGCCATATGGCAGTGACTCCATTTAGGCCCTCAGTTTCACGCTGTGGGCGTGCCCACCCCACTGAAGTCAGCCATAAAACTCACTTTGACTGTTCCAAGAGCAGATTTAGGGCTCTTGAAAATCACATTCATAGGATACCACCTTTACTTTCAAAAGTTAATGAGAACAATGGTTCAATCTATGTACCCAACACAGGGTGGAAACTAAGAGCAAAAGGATATTTGCAGCGTTCATTTCTGTGTTCAAGCTTTTAGAGCACAAACGACTGCCTTGATTGCTGTTGAAAGATCACTCAGGCTGAGTAGAGATTAAGATGAACAAAAGGCAGCTGGTTAGGGGAACTCTCCCTTTACACCACTCATTTCTATCAGACAGTGTTATAAAAAGTAAAAGGAGAGCAGAATTGCACACAAACACCCAACATCCCCAGAACTCCAGTGTTACTACTGAACAGCTCACAGACCCAGACTGCAAATGAAAACAGCAAATAATGACAGCAGCATCAGGTAACAAAACACAGCCTTTAAGCAGCTGTACCAGAGAGCTCTGCTGATCAAAACAGTAGGTGGACAAAGGAACAGAGGAGCAGCAAGGATGGGGTAAAGGTATGTTCTTCTGCACAGGAGAAACTATGAATCCACCATTCAAATATCTGCAAATTCAGAGTGGAAAGATCACTTCCCTTGTATTCGGAGTAGTGTCATGCATTTTCCTTCAAACTATGATACCATCAAAGCCCAGCGTACTTCCTGTGTGGCACACTGTCCCTTGGCTGAAGTGTTGTCTTTTAAAAAACCATCCAAATTAGGAACTTTCACGACTCATTCCTAACCACACAGGTCTGATGTGCAATTCAATCCTGTGGTACCATGGGGACAAAGACACACATACCCGTACTTTCTGCCTTGTAAGCAAGCAGAGCATCAAGGCATCATTTCAGCAGTCACATTATTGCAAGGTAATGCTATAGGACAGGACAGCAGAGGTTAGAGCCTCCTTGGGGCAAGTGAGAGGGTAGTAAGCTGTTGCTTAAGGCATTAATCCACGGGCATAGTTGAAAAGGTGGACTTTGTAACAGGTCATTGTCCCCATTGTCTTCGAGAGTGGTAACTAATGGGGGCATCCTCAAAGTTTTGGAATGCAGATTTTCAGATGTGCACACGTCTGGTCATTGTCTGGGGCTCACACCAGCACTGTGTATTCCTTGTTCCTCTCAGCACCCCTAGATGAGCCTCAATCCTCATTTAATGTGTTGCACTCAGTGCATTTCCCACACGGCCCCTGAAAGGCAACCTTGTGCCGCTACTCCTCCTTGGTACAACAGCTGCAGGGTAAGAGTACCGAGTCCTAGTTTCAAGCTTTTTGTTCAGAGTCTCATCATTTCCCATCACGAGCTGGGTGTGGGGAGATAAAGGCCGTCAGTCTGTCTGCAGAACAGGCTGGCTCTGTTTGCCCCGTGCCCCAGCAAACAGAGGTTGTCGACTTTTAATGGAGCACTCAGGTTTCCACCGATGCCAGCTGCAGATAGAACAGCCCAGTGGCAAACAAATCCAGGTCCCTGGGGACTGCTCAGATTCTCCTCTTATTTGTTAGTTTACCTGTAAAATACAGTTGGGCTAATTCCTGCTTGTGTGGTTGCAAAGATATATTTCCCTCCTCTTTTGAGTTAGTAGGGGAAAAAATGAACAAGTGCAGCAAGGCTAATGGAGTAAGAGAGCATTTCCCATGGCTTAGGCAATAGCAAATGTTCTCTGCTGGGGATTGTTTGCCTAACGCCCAGCACAGAGGTGAAGTTGTGCAGCACTTTATTATAACTAAGACCCATTTGTTACACACAAGGGTGCAGAAGGCGTCCTAATATCTACATGTTCAGATAGGCTTAAATCCAATAGCTCCTCACGACATCAGCTGTTGAATTTATTATGTGCTTATTACAAGGCCAGGAAAGGAGAAAGAATTATCAGCAAATGTCTTATTTGATTTTTACATATTAACAAAAACATTTTAATGACACATGAAAGCATTGTGTTACTGAAATGGACCTGAATACTCACCTGCAATTCAAATCCCCGCTTATTTCATACATGAAAATGAGTCTGAATGTCTCCTCAGACTCTTTTTAGGATTCATTCTTGTCACCAAACTGATTTTCAATTCAATGGCAAAATTTATGGTTTGTTGGCCCCAGAAGACATTCATGCTGTGATTTAGATACAAACTATGAAAGAGAAAGGCTGCAGAGCTGGATCCAGTCCGAGTTTGGATGCTTGGCACCTGGCTGCTTGATGCCAGCTCCAATTTAGGGTTGTGGCTATGGCTTATTTTCTTTAATGAGAAAGTCAAGACTGTGAAGACTGAGGCCAAGATTAAAATGCACCTATATAGAATCAAGAAAACTTGCTAATCACCTACTTATAGCAGATTTTGCACCAAAGAAGTCCACATTCCTGAGCATCCTCACACATTAAAAAAATCTGACTTTTCTCTGAAAATTGGATTCTAGGAAAAAAACCACAAAATAAACACATGCTTTGTGGACAGCAGGTTCCACACAGGTCCAGTTTTGCAGCTGAAGGCAAACGAAAGAAGAATTAAAAACTTTGAAAAAGTCACCTAGAATGCACGTGTACACAGCTTGATTTAAAACAAACTTTTGGTGGTTTTAGAGAAGATATTTGCATAAGCAAGCTAGGCAAAACTCATCTAGAGAAACTCATTACAGGTCGAGCATGACACCAGAAAGTATTAAGAGAGTAGTTATCAATTGTAGGGTATTTGGGAGGATATATTAAGCACGGTTCAGTAAGGTCTGTTCTTGAGCTAACTCCATTCAATATTTTCATTAATGATCTCGATGACTGGATAGATCAGGTGGGATGGAGTATGCTGGAGGAAAGGATTGGAATTTAAGTGATCCTGGCCAACTGGAGAAGTAGTCTGAAAAAATAGGAAGCTACTTAAGCAGGGATGTAGAAATGTGTAAGTAGGTGTGGAAAATGAAAGCCAATATGAGACCTATAGAAAGGCATCAGGATACTGGTTCCACACACTGAACTTAAGGCAATAAACTCTTGATTCTAATCTGCAGATGGGGAATCATAAATAAGAAGATGGTCCGAGACACAGCCAAAGTTAAAATCTTGCTTTATTCAGTCAGTGCTCATGAGGCATCAGCTAGAGAACTGCCCAGCTGAGAAAGATGCACTTAGCGAAAGACATGGACCATTTGGAGAAACTCAGGAAGACAGAAACATCTCTGGATCTAGGAAACACAGCCCTGAAGGGGAGAGACTGTACAGACTAAGAACATTAAGTCCAGAGGAAAGAAGATTGAGCGTGGATATGATCAATCTTCAAGTACATAAAAGAGAGTTGCAAAGAGAAAAGGAATAGTCTGTTCTCTGTGCCACGGTGGGTAAGGATAAAAAAATAAACAGGCTTACACTGCAACATGAAAGATTCAAGCAAGATACAAGGATGAAAGAACCTGCTCCATTCTCTCTCCCAAATTTACCATCCTAATTGTAGTAAAGTCCTGTAACAGTTAGTGACAAAATCTCTAAAAACAAGTTAGCTGGACACCTGAAAAGAACAGCCTGCACACAGCTGATCCTTCTTCTGGGCAGGGAGAAGGACAGACAGCCTCAGGAGTCCCTTCAAGAAGGGACAGCCCTGCCATTCTATACACATCCAACAGATGACAACTCCTTACTGAAAAGGCATGAAGAGATGCTTATCAATAACATTCAGAAGAGAACTTGCTAATGGATATGACAAAAGGTTTGCTTTTTTAATATCTTTGTATTGATCCTATATTGGACACAGTTGTTCCAAGACTCGCTGAGCAGTTCCAAACCAAAAACTGCTTCTCTTTTGAACATCTCTGCTAAGTTCACGTGACAAAGTAAAACACAGGATTCCAAGGAAAAAAAATGGAGATGTCAAACAGATTTGGAGCTCAAAAGGCACTACTTTCCATCCAATTGGGTGCAATCTTAGAATGAGACACTACTGTATTGTCCTTCAAATCATACATGCAACAGAGCTCCTCCTCAACACACAAATGCCACAAGCTGCAAGGGACGTGGCCCTGCTGCACTGTAACTTGTGCTGTTGCTGACCATCCCTCCCAAGAAAGGCTAAGTGAAGAGATTCTCTTACCTCATATAGAGCATATATAGGATTTGACACTGTGAGCTCAGAGTGACAGAAACTCTGGTACCACAAGCACAAACAGCAAGATTAGCCACAAAGAGAAAGACATCTAATTTGCAAGCCAGGAGCCACAGGCTGTTTACACCAGAGTGTCCCAGCCATAAATGTTTAATTAAATCAGGCTTTTTTCAATTATGGCATATTTTCTACATCACTGCTCATTTTCAACTTGTTGCAAAGGCTCTCCTGACTCTACTTTAACAAGGCACTGAAACGTGGGATGCAGAAGTTACTGCAATGGGCAGGAGCAGCCAAGAGCACACGGTAATGCTGGGTTTGCTCAACCACTCCTCAAAGCCTGAAAGGTCATCTTGCTCAAGATACATGATACCTGCAAAAGTCCTTCCAGCAAAAACTCATTGCACAGTGCTTTCTGACAGCACCAGCCTAAAGTTCAGAATTTTGTGACCAATGTTCAACTAGACCTGCTCAGCACAAAGGGGAAAAGCTCAATAACACTCAGTAATTATCAACTATTCATACAGGTTATTCTGCTTCTGTATGGCAATAAAAAAGCCAAACCAGGACATGCTTATGAACTACATTAGCTTTTTTTTTAATTAGCCAGGGTATCCTCACTTACTTCTATTGAGTGGCATAAAAACGGTCGAGTCCACTAAGTGGACACTAAACAACTGTCAAAATGCTTCACTGCACTACTGACAGTATCATTAAATGACTCCCACACTAACAGAATCACATGTTGTAACTGCAGTCAATTACCAATGTCACCACTTTCTTTAAAACAGAAGCTAAATATTCTCCTGGATTTTACAGACCAGTGTGATCTTACTTCAATGCCAGCTAAAACCACGAGGCAACAATCTAAACAGGCTAATTATCCTGATCAACACGATTCACTAAGGACCAAATATGCAAAGGAAAACTGAGCATCTCTACTTTAGTGGAATTATCCACACTCATTCATAAACCACTGACTTGACAAAGACTTTCTGCAAGAAAAGAAGAAAAAAGAAAAGGACAGAAGTAAAATGAGAGTCTGACTTGAACCAAATGAAAGTTTAAGAGAGTGCTAAAAAACTCCATGCTAACCTCAGTGTTGCTTAAACTTTAATGACCTTCCAGAAAGGGAGGAACTATAACTGGGTGGGATCTGCAAAAAAGCCCAAACTTAATTTAGCTGGGAGAATGAGGAGGAGGGAAGAACTTAAGTAGCACCAAAGCTGGGCCAAAATTGAGTATTGACAAAGGAAATGTAACCACAAAGAAGGTATAAATTGAACCACAGTGATATATTAATGGAATCACCCAAGATAAAAGGATTTGGGCATCACTGTGAACAGCTCAACAGAACAACGGACCCACAGAGCAGGACTCTGGGAAATAGGTGCTTAAGAAAAGGGAAAATATTAACAAAGTTATTAAAGTGTTACTGATCAATTTTCATTTTGAAGAGCATATGGATTTAATAAAGCCATTAGAAGCACAGACAGTTCAGACAGTTTTCTATACCAGAAGAGGCTGGAAAAACTTCCACTTCTGACAACAGATGACATCTGATAAAGGTAAACAAACCAACAGCAAGAGGAAGGGAAATCACGACTTCTGTTCCAGCAGAACATGAAATCAAGTGAAAATAGCAAATTTGAATTGCACTTCCATAATTAGCTCGTGGCTTTGAGTGACACAAGATATCTTGGAAAACGCGTTTCAGCAATTTTTTAAAAGATTGATTATTTGTCTGGGTAACAGAAAAATCCCACACTTACACTAGCCAGACACAAATATACGCATCCTCAGGCCCAAAGGACACAAGATATCCACCAAGTGCAAAGAGTTTGGGGAAACAGTTCCCTTAGAAGTATATTATTCCATAATTACCCATGGCAGAAGTTTTTATGCTTTCCAAGTGTGTGATACTGGAAACACTGAATGCTAATGTTTTAGAATCTATCCCTCTTGCCACGAATCTGCTTTAAAGCAGAAGAAAAATGAGGTGAGGGAGCTTGAGCAACTCAAACCACACCAGCCCTTCAGGCTCCCTCACCACACCTAGGAACACGCTGCACATGGTGTTAGAGAGAGCTGACATCAGATCAAAGATGGTAAAACTCTTCTATATCACTACACAGGACTGAAAATGGGAGCTGCAGGAAGTGCCAACACAGACCTCCAAAAACAGGGAATCCTTCCTGCACTGGCAGAATCTCAACAGACAAAGGGGCAAAGCTGACCCAATGCCCATGGTGAAATAGCCCAACAATTCATGTGTCATTCAGTTCCGAGAGTTTGTCTTTTGACCCTGTGTATGATCAGTGAATCTGTAGATATTCTCTAAACTCAGGTCCTGTGGAAGAGACAAGGTCTGATGAGGAAGATGAAAGCTATTTCGAAGAACGTTTTCTGGTGATTCAACTCTAGAAGCAAAATACACCTGCAGGCAGAAGGGTGCAAGCTAATCCCTGTTGTGCTACAGCCCTACAGAGAGAGCTGATCCTTCTGCAATTTCGAACTGCCAGTCAAAGCTTTAACATCTTAATACACAGCATGCTCTAATTAAAATTTCTAATTAAGGGGGAAGGGGGGGAACAACACTAACCAGCAAAACTAATGTTGCAAATTAGCAAGCTTTATGAACAAATTGAAGGTGGTCTTTGTTGCTCTTTCATAGACTATACTAATGTTAGTATTTTAAGCAAACAATTCCAGACAAAGTTACCATGAGTTCACTTCATTGAATCATAGAACGGTTGAGATGGAAGGGACGCTACAGCCCATCCAGTTCCAACCCCTCTGCCATGGGCAGGGACACCTCCCACCAGACCAGGCTGCTCAAGGCCCCATCCAACCTGGTCTTGAACACCTCCAGGGATGGGGCATCCTCAGCTTCCCTGGGCAACCTGTGCCAGGGCCTCACCACCTTCAGGGTGAAGAATTTCTTCCTGATGTCTAATCTAAACCTTTCCCCTTTCACGCCTCTGGTTCAGTTGTGTGCTCCTGAGAACTTTCTGCCCTTACGCCAAAATGCTGTTAATGCCATCCCACCTTTCCCTTCAGCTGAGTAGGGAACATTTGCCACGGAATCAGTCGACAGTCTGACACCAAGATGCACACTGAAGAAAAAAAAGCTTCTCAGCGAAACTTCCTTATATAGATAATACAGAATACCAATACAGATAATCTTTGTGTAACCTGACATTGTCTGGAAGATCTTCTGAAAGATGTTGATCTTTCCAGGTAGTAAACCAGTATTCTCGTAAAGGGTGCAGAGTTCAACTTAACTTTGGTTAAAGTGAAGCTTAAGAAAAAAAAACCTAGATGATGGATTGCTTGCTTGAGCTAAAAGGAAGAAATTTAGGCAAAACCACTGTGTGGGGTGTAAGTTTCAGCTTGTCTTTATGGAATGCTGTTTTGGGAATGAATTCACCATGAGGGCATGGATTACTCCTAATTGTCAGACTGAAATTATAGGCACTAAAATATCAGTTTTCACAGACACGTGGTATAAGAGAACTGGTTCCTACACGTCTGAATGGGGCCATATACAGTCTACTAAAAGCAATTTTGCAGTCCAAGGAAGATGGAGTCTCTCTGATTGACATGAATGAGGCCCTTGAAAAATCTAAGAACAAACAACCAAAACACCAAAAGGCTGCATGACTTCCAATCAAAGGAGAATAAACTGATCGAAACAGAACCTTCCAGAGGTAATGAACAGCCTAGAGTTCTAAGAAGATTGCAAATAATCAGATCAGTTTTGCCAAAATGCCACCATAATGTTGCCAGCTGGCACCTCAGTCACTACCAGGGTTTTTTAGTTTAGCAGCTCTTGATCCAGATCTCTAATTACCTTTTGGTTAAGAAACATGAAAAGGACAGGCACGACTGGCAAGGACTTGATAGTCAAAAAGATGGTCACGTTTTTAAGAAACAGACTTGTAGTGCTGAGTAGGGCTCAGATTTACCAAAGATCTTGCAGTGTTTTTCTGATTGTTTGATGAGTGCCTTTCACAGCTGACCCTGAACATGAGCTCCAAAAAGAAAAGAATGAGATGGGATCCCCTCTCCTGTCAATTATCAGGGAAGGAATAACAATACACATCAGAAACCTGTGGCTTTCTTGAGACAGAGGTCCCTTAGAGCATTCATCTTTGACAAACAATACTCACCTTGAGAGGAAGTAAAAAGAAGACTTCAGTCTTGCAGACCAATTATACCATCCTGGAAAAGCACTTATACCAGACATATAAATAAAAAACAAAGAATTTTAATATTTACCAAGAAATAGAAACTCCATTCTATCCTAAACCCTAAAGCCCATTAACAACTGGAATTAAAACCAGGTCTGCATGCAGAGCAGCTGATGCAGGAAAGACTTCCATGTGCTGGCATTGGCAACAGGAAATAGGCACACCCACCGTACCCCTTCTCTTCTTACATAGTTTATATGGTAGAGCTACAACCCTATCAAATTACAGTTGAAACTATTTTTGTAAAGAATAGTAGGAGATGTTGTGGGGAATCCCAGAAGACTATTCCCCTTTCTCCAATACTTTGCTTAAATACAACCTCCTCAAACCCTTCTGGATGTCCATTGTCTGGCAAGACTGGCCTCACTGCAAAATGTAACCATACAGTTATTCTCCACTTCCCAGGCTCAGCAGGGAAGCCTCCCTGTGCTGGGCTTTACCTTAAAATTATTCTATTTATACACTTTTGAGTTCATTTAAAACTCATGTTATAGTAAATAAAGAGCTTTTCAGCTCACTGTGCGTATTAAAAAGAAAAAGCAAAGAGTTTTACAAACTGTTAATGAATAGCACTCCTCTGCTGCCTTTCACCCTTCATTTCACAAGACCCCAGAGCACTTTACAGACGTCAATACAGAGCTGCTCTCTCAGCAGAGAGAGGTGGACAGTCCTGGGGTGGACCACGGCTGTTGAAGGACTTGACTGCACCATCACAACTCTGCACCGTCCTGGGCTCTCACTTTTGCTCTGCCACCCTGTGGCTGATCAACAGCAGAGCTCCAACAAGTAGGTGAAGTGCTTCCTGCCCAGAAAAAGATGTCTTGTAAATGCCGAGAACACCACCAGCGCAGACTGGGGTTTTTTCCATACTTAGGTACTTACCAGGACTTAACACAGTTGGTAGGATTTGAGGAAAAGAGCCTTTTTCAACTGAGCCAAAAGGAAAGGCAGAAAGGACACTGGCACTGCAGGCTTCAGTCAACAGATTGGTTGTGCCCCAGTCATTAAATGCTCTGTTGTTTAAACAGAAATTGTTCTTTGAGAGCTGGGTTGCAAGCTTGATTCAAAATCTTCATTATCAATGTCACCGCATACTAAATTTTTAGGTGGGGAGAGTTAGTTTTGATTCCAAGTAAAGGATGCCACCTACTGAATCCTTGCTACCACGATTGCATGCTTTGACCCTCATAACTCAAGCCCTCTGGCAGGATCACAAGCCAGACTGCAGTCCCTAAATAAATTCCGAGGAAAAGCAGAAAACACGCCTGGAAAAACAAAGGCTTTCTCAGTGCCCCTCTCCCCACAACCCAAAGATGTATTACTCACTGAACATCTGCAGAGCCATAATAATTTCTAGTTTTGCAACACTGACAACCTCAGCAGCGTTAAAAAAACCTCCTTACATCTTTATTCCATTTTGGATTCATTATAATCCAGTCTGACAATATATGCTAGTACAGTACATTCTGCAACATTTAACCCCTGTTCCCAGTTGCAGCTCTTAACTTCATGGCTTAATGACACAGAGTCAGTAGATCACAATATGACCCTGTTAATATTTTTTTAATGCCATTTTTACAAATTACAGCATAATGCACTGATTATGAGGATGAAAGGAAAGTCTCCACGACTGTCTGGAAACCAAATAAAAGAATGTTTGAACATCTGTTCATCCTACAAATGTCTTTAAAAGCTTTGATTTTCCCATAATCATTTTGTTCCACCATTTCACCCTTTTTCGAATGTGTATCCGACAGCCTCAGGACAGCAGACAGAGATGTGCAGTAATAGAACATTATAATCAAAGTTCCCAGGCACACTTTGGAATTAAAAATGAGGAAAAGCACAACCCCAAACCCCAGTCTGCAGCAGACACCTCCCCCACCGCCCATCCCACACAGACCTCTGCTAGGGGAGCAAAATACAAGGACAGGGCTTTACAACGGGGTTTTTACACAGAGGATTGTAAAGCAGAAGGACAGGATGTGGTGGGGGGTGAAGGGACCCACATGAGACACAGCACCCATTGCCTCCACACGGCAGCTCCCCCTGGGCCAGCAGCAGCTGTACACGAGAGTGCCCAAGTCACAGCCCACGTGCCTGAACTGTTACTCACTGCACACAGGAGCTGGGTAAGCTGTGGGGCAAGAGAAGGTACTAGAAGACATCTCAGCCAAGTAGAGGGCTGCAAAACTAATGAGCTTTCAAAATGGGTCAAGTTCCCTAAGAACTGACTCAGTGATCCTGCCATGGTCAATCTATGGTGTAGAAGAGCAAACACGGATCAGACAGTGCTTTGTAAAAACACATCCCACCACTTACACTGACAGCCTCCTCTCCAGAAGTATTAAAAATGCCTTAGAAGTGAGAAAGACAAAACCCCCCAAGTGCAAGGCTAAGAGTTCTGGAGCAGCCAACAACATCCTACAGAAGGACACCGTTCCTGATGACTGCCCTTTTCTTCCCAGAACTCCAAGCAGAGTTGCCAGAATTTAGTGACTCATTTAAAATTTGGCAAGGATGTTGTAACTATACAGATCAAAATTTAAGTTCCTTAATAATTCACTTTTGATTTTTTTTTTTTAAATGAGAAGTGTTTTTATACCAATAATTCTTGGTCTGACCTGGGATGGTAATAACAGCATTCCTTTTATGTCATCTGTTTCTCTAGCTTCCATCAGTGCAGAATCTGCAGTGGAGGCAACAGTGTAGGGTACACAAAACAGGATTTGATAAAGGCTTAAAAGAAAGATAACATAACATTCTCTCCAAAGCCTGCCTTTGGGGGTGACTGGGAAGAGGAGAGAAATAGGGAAGGAGAGGTGACAGGGGTGTGAAATGCATTTTCTTTCATTATAGAAGGATACATTTTCCAGAAAGGCTGCCAGCACAAGTCACATTAAGCCATAGCTAAAGTTGCCTGCCTAATTCCTCTGGGATCACACTGAAAGCGTACCCCGTAATCTTAAGGGATGTGCTAAAGCTTTGCTGGGACTCACTCAGCAGAAACTGTTTGGGATTATTCCACAAAGTACTAATTCTGTTCTGATTTAAAGGGGCCCCATCAACCTAGTTTAGACACCAGACCTGCCCTCTCTCACAACTGTCCAGCTGTAAATATCCTCTCAATACCTGATATTTTTGCCATTTGTATTCACTCTGGTTACTTGGAAATCAAAAGGGAAAGAAAAAGACCGAAAAAACCCAACCTTATATTAGTATGATTGACTCATGCCCATCAATGGATATTTGACTGATAAGACTTTGAGTGTTATTGATAACAATAATATGATTAGTAAGAATGAAGGTAACAATCTATCACAGTTGTTTACTTCCACGTGCACCTAATGCAGTCAGATTATACACGTGTTCACCTTCTCTGGCTGGCTTCAGCAAATGGGTCACGGGATGCCATTTAACATCAAGAAGCAGAAGTACTCTTCTTGTACAAAAGGCAGGAATTAAAATATTCCATGCTGCCAAACCCGAGTTCAATTTCTGTTTCAGACTGCAGCTCTCATACCTGTGGAATTATTAGTTTTCATTTTAAGGTGTCCAACAGTTTTGCAAATAACAAAAAATGGATATTACCAGTTCTCTTCTTTTTATGAGTCTAAGACATGAAATTGAGAGGAAGAACTAAAGCAGCCATGAAATCCCTATTAAACAACTAATGGTTTCTAAAGCATCTTGGAGACATTTTCCTCCCTCCTTCCAGTTGCAGGCAGTGACATTGGAAGGAACAGACGGGCCCAGTCTATTAATGCACTGCAACAACTTTGGGTTTTTTGATAACTGAATGGCCTACACAGTACTGGGCTTACAGGGCTTGAGTAGCCTGGTTTGGTGGGAGGTGTCCCTGCCCACGGTAGGAGGGTTGGAACTGGGTGGGCTTTAAGGTCCCTTCCAACTCAAACCATTCTATGATTCTATATTCATTTTACAAGGCTTATACTGCAATATTCTATCATGATTTTAATGAAATAAAGCTTTTGACTATTTCCAGAGGCAAATTTTTCTTTCACACATAAAGGCATTTTGGTTAAGAAAAAAAAAAGGAAACAATTCTAGAGTAGGATTCATCACAGAATAGGCAGAAAATTCAGAAAAGCTATATAAAATGTTACTGAAGGAAGGTTCTGAACCTTTGGAACAGCAAGCAACAATTAAGACCCTCTGTTACAGACATAATTTTAATATGAAAAACATTTCTAGATATAAATCATATTTATAAAAAAGATCCATACCACCTCTCAGATAGCATCTTACATAGTTGCAGCTGAAGGAATGTGAAACATCCATTTTAGGTTTCACCTATTACATCATGTGCTCGGGGAAGTAAACCTAGATTAATCAGCTTCTCTTTGTGGGTTGCATGCAAATCACATCTTGACTGCATTTGGATTAATATTGGTAGCAAAGTTATAAATCAAGAGAACCTTTACAACAGTTCTCCAGAAAAACACCACTATCATAATGCACACACAAATGTGCCCATCCAGCAGGTGACATTCTCCGAGAGGCCACAGATTCACATTGCAAAGACAACAAAAGAAGCACATTCTAACAGAACAACACATGATCGCAGAACTTTTGGAAGGGGGGCACATAGTTGGCAGCAGCTCCCAGGCTCTGTCTGTGAGGACAGAACAGGTCTAATGTGCTCAGGTAAGAAACATGTTCCACCTGAATTCACGTCAGAGTCTGGTCCTTCAGGTGCAGAGGTCTCTCTGCATTCTCAGGACTGAATCATTTTCTTCTGCGTATCAAAGACGTATCTTTTAAAGAGAAGAGAGATGGTCACAGGCTGGGCTGAGTCATTCTTGCTGCTTTCATCCTCTTTGTTTGCATCCCCCTTCCCTGCCTTGGATTTCTTCTTGGAGGCTACAGTAAGAAGCATCTTGGTATCTGGCTTCAACCCATCTGTAAAAAACAAGAACACCCATGACAAATGCGCCCAACATCACGTTTCAAATCCAATGCAGTACCCTTTTAAAATATTAAACACATGCAAAAATTTGAAGAAGTCAGTCCAACTTGCCTGGTTAAAGCCTTTTTCTCAGCAGGCCTTTCGTATTATTTACTTACATCTCCCAAAGTATCTTCTCATTACTGTAAATATTTATAAAAATAAGTCATGAATGAAAAACAACTGGTAAAATAGTAAAATTATAGAGTCCTAAGAGTCAAAAGGTTCTTGAATGTCTTTAGTCCATTCCTCACACCTGTCAGAAGCACAATGTTTAGTTTTTAACAAATTACACAGCTTTATGTTTGTTCAGGGGGTTTTGTTGGGTTGGTTTTTTTGGCTGAAACACAGTGTTTGTTAAGGGTTTCCACAGTCACTTTTTAGGGGAACTAGAATTAACCTGTATATGATTCTAGGGATCTAACTTAAGTCTTTCTCCAGACATTTGAGCCAATATAAAATATTTGTCCTTTTCTTCCTAAATGGTTAGGGTTTAGTACACTTTTATATTTTCTTTTAACTTGACACATTGGTGACATTTCAGATAAGAAACACAAGATAGCAAAGTCCAAAGATACGCTGTAAAACAAGAGCGATGCAGCTCCTAAAAGACCACTCCTGAAGAATTGCTTTCTTAAAGCAGAGGACAGCAAGCTCCTTGGAAGCTCATTCAGCACCACCCGAATATGCTGCAATGTGGTTCTCGGGCACCTGGCCAAATTCAGTTCAGGTATTTTTAACCTATGGTGTCACATAACCTTATCTCAAACACTTAATCAGCTTCTCTCCCCTCACATTGAAATTCAGATGCGGATTCTCATATCACAGCCTGACAAAAAGACTGAGATGCGTATGATTTGCTGGAGACAGGAGGTCTACAAGCACAGGTGATTTGCTCCAGCACGGATACATCCGAGGCACTTACAGCTGATCGCAGGGGCACACAGCACACATCTTGCTGTGCCAGGGAGCAAACTGTGCCAGGCAGCATCCCCACCCCATGGCAAAGGGAAGGGAGGAAACCAGGAAGTGCTGGAGCAAAACCAGGAAACTGTCCATTTAACATTTCATAACCAGAGGTTGTAAAGCAGCCCTTAGACCGTGCAGCAAAGCCACGTGGAGACTCTAGGAAAGTCTTTTTTGAAAAGAACACAAGAGCAAAAAAAGAAAAGGGAGAAAGCCAACACATTTTGTATATAACTACAAAAGTTACAGTCTACACTAAGGCTGCAGAAGTTCAGCATCAAGCAGAATCAACTTTGTACAGTTCTGCAAGATCTTATATTTCACAGGCAAGGTTGCAGCCGTTTTCTCTTTTCAGATGGCAGAATACAAAGAAGGCAATGATTATTTCATTGTGAAAATAATTGAGACTGTTTCTCCTTGATGGTTGAGAAGTCTGATAATGACTATCTTTGGACATGTAAGGCTCAATTAATCAAACAAGATAATACGGTGTGGCCAGACCACGTATTTATTATATGGTTTTATTACATTGTGTAGTCATGTTTGATGCAGCTGTTTCGATTTTTTAATTGGATGCTTTCATATAAATCCTGTTAATATCATTAGTCTTACAATCACTCCATCTTCATTATGAAAAACAATTTACAATTACATGAAAAATAACTATTTGGAAAGCTGCGAGAACATCTTGGGTGCTGCTAGAAAAAAAGTAGCAACAGTCAAAATAGAGGAAAAGAAAACCAAAACAGCAAAAAGAGTGCTCTCACATAATCCTACTCTCTACCTTTGCAGGATTTATTTCACATTGTGTGTTTTCTGCTGTTTTGACCAACCTAATTGTAAGTGTCCCTGAACAGAGTTTCCTCTATTTTTCTGGGAAGACCATTTATTTTTTGGATAAAGAAACATTTCATTTTGCTTTCTGGTCGGTTTCCCTTTCTGGGTCTTATCACTATTACTAATGGTGCTGTTACTGGCACATTACTGTTTAAGAAAGATGCTTAACTAAATCCTCCCAGAAAGACACACTTTAAATTAATTAAAGCAAACAAATCCTAAAACATTTCTATTTATGTTAGTAGGTTTCGTGAGACTAATTTCCAAAAAATGCTAACTGGCGGAAAGGAGAGAGGAAGGGAGGAGATGTGGCACTACAATTGCAGCCAAAAATTTACCCCTGTGGGTATCTAAAGCGAGGCACTTGGCAGCTACTGCAAACCCCTTGTGTGCCCACCCTGATGCTGGATGCCCCCTGGCTCAGCCTCTCGCCCCGCAGCAACACTGCTGTGGCAGCAAGCAGGGCAAGTCCCAGACATGAGGATGAACCAACCACTTCGGACAAACCCAGCTTCAAAAACTGCCAGCGACACGGCAGCGAGCTCTGGGACTGCCCAACACATCTGAGGCCCCATGCACCATCTGAAGCACTTAAAGAATCTCATGTTTGAAAAATTTCATTTTTAAGGAAAAATAGGCTGTACATGGAATGTATTAAAACTGAGCAATCTCACCTCCTCCACTCTATCATTAACTTCCATGTAAGGAGAAGTAAAGCTATACCTTACCTGCAGCCCCTAACACCTATCTGGATTCCAGTACGGTATCATGGGTAAGGAGTTACAGAAGAAATGGAAGAACGTGGTAGCTCCTACCAGTGAAACGAGGGGCTGACAGCCAAAGGCAGCTCAGGTATTGTCCAATTCACATGGTATCTAAATTACCTAATCAGATCCCATGGCCCTCACTCCGCAAACAGATTAGGTGGCTGGCATCGTACCCTAACAAATGGCATTTTCTGTTTTTCTGCTCTGGTGCCAGGAGGTCTAAGGGCTGAAGAGGCTCGGTGATAGGGAGCAGCACAAAGGAGCAGGCAGGGAGAGACAGGCGGGGAGGCACAATCGGGGTTTCATCTACCTCCACGGATTTCTCCCGTTACACACAATGCATACTTTACATTTTACAAAACCAAGGAAATGAAGGGAAATATATCTGTCACCGAAGAAGACATCAGACCTTTAATAGCTGAAATGACGGATATTTTTAGATGGAGGTCTAGTTTAACTTACTTACATTAAGGGTCTAATCTCTCCTGAACAATAGCTATGTTAGCTTGAATACATAGTGAGAAATCTGTTCCATTAATTAAGTGCTGCCTGTACTACTCGGATTTGTAGCAAATGTTAATAGATTTTTTTTTTCTTCCTCTGCTGGACAATTACTTTATTTTGCGAAGTTGCTAATAGATTAAATTGAAAAGGTCTGTGTCTCAAAAAAAGATTTCAGCTTCAAAGTTCTAAGAAATGCCTTGCACACAGTGTGAAATACCTATATGTTAATATTATTAATGGGCAGTCCTCAGAGGCACATAAGATATCTGAAAGCTTAGCAAATTCATTCCCACCCATCATAACCATGTCTGTAACAAGAAACGCTCAGACAGTTCTTATGCAAAAGTACTCGTAGCATCAACTAACTCAGGTTAGATATGAAAATCTAGTTGTAAAATAGTTTCATGCATTTTATTCTTTTAGTTTCAACTACTGTTAATAGTTAACAAATAAGAATACAGACTCTTAACATCGTATCCTTTCTCTCAAGGATTTAATCCAAACAGAGCCTTTTATAAGTGAAAAAAAAAAGAGTGAATTTTCAAATTCAAATGAAAAGCAATATCATCAAGAAAAATATTTTCCAAGTCTAAGAATAGTTTTGCATGCATAAAATAAATGATAAATGCAATATTTTACACAATTTTCACAAGTAAAAGCTAGTTGCTTAGTGGTTTGCAGTATCTTACATAATTAAATGCATTGCAACTTGGAGTTTCATAATTACTTATGCAAGAAGATTGCACAGAAATGCACAGATTTCAATAACTTCATATGGAAATTTCACCTTGCAGAATTCTGGATCCCTTCTTGTGTACGGATAGAGGAAATCAATTTTTCTCTGCTCCCATCCTCCCCAAAGCTACACAAGTTTAAGGTTTCTCTAATGCTTCCTTTTCTCCTTCTGTTGACCAGGATCCCCCCGTAACAGGGACTCAGCAAAGCCTGGTGCCACCCACCCCACGGCAGAGCCCGTGGGCACCGGTCAGGCCTGAGGAGATCTCCAAACCAGACGGCCAGGGAGGTCCAGTCAGCCCACAAATCACAACAAACACAAAGCACATAAATGTCCACAACCAGAACTGTCTTTTGCTTTTTTTACTACTACTATTTCAGCTGGAAGGAGGATGAAAGCTGATACAATACCTGCTCTCCTAACTCCTTTTGCTAACCCAATGGCAGGATGAGGTAGCACCGCTGTGCTTTTTCCCCATATATATTTTTATTTCAACTGTTACCTGTGAGCTTGGATCCTACTTTAGTTTTTACATAACTTCCCCACTTCATATCCTACTTCACTTAATATTGTCCTCCCTTATCAACATCTTCTGTCATCTTTCTTGTATTTTTTATTATTTATTTTTTACATATTAGTCTTCTGCTCCTTGAAAAGATCTCCAAGGGTGGTCTCTGCTCTTTCTCCTAAAGTCCAGCTCCTTCTTCCTTGACTCCCAATTCCACTTGTTATTCTGCCCTTCAGGAATTTGCTCTCTCTTTCCTTTTCCAACTTTATTTTTCAGATTTCCCATCTCCATATTTCTATTTTCTATTTCCACAGATCTCCTAAATATTTAGGAGTAGTCCTGTCCCTTTCAAACCTAATAAAACGTTGTGTTTGAATGGAAGACTTTAAAAACAGAATGCCAGACACATCACAGATGAGAAGATAATACAGTATCTCCTTGTAGCCCAGACAGAGATGGGAATAATTTTTAAGCAACTGATAAACACATCATTGAGAACAGGTGTCATAATAAAGGTGCAGGGCAGGCTCTCCAGCACAGCCAAGGAGAATAATTCATTTTGTTGAACTTTAACAACTTCTTTCTCATATGCACACTTGTGAAAAAAGCCAACTGCTAACTATCCTAGCTAGCACTGATGAACATGATGTATTTGCATACATGATTCCACAGGTTTCTTACAGCACTAAAAATTGTAACGGGGGAAAGAGAAAAAGTCATGTTAAAATATTTCAAATCTCCTGATTCACACGAACTATGATTTCAGTCCAAAATTGAAAGTTTACTCTGCCAACAGAAAAACCAGCAAACATCTTACACCAGCTGCCTGCAGTGGTATTGGTCATGGTTTGCTGGGAAAGCGCTGGTGGAGGATTCTCACCACCGTGTTACAAACAAAACACACGGAGGCTACAATAGTGGCTCTCGCTGGAACAGAAAATCCCCCTTTTTGCACTCAACATTAAGAAAATCCTAGACTATTCTTGACCTGCTAATATTATCTCCAAACCCCCATTCCATTCAGAAATTCGTGAGCAGAAGTTCAGTGGGGAATGGAACTTCGTTTTTCCCTTCTCTAAACAAAATATTCATTTCCTTTCAGCACCACGGGTAGAAGACTCAACCACCTGCAATTTCTTGTTTCCTATCAACATTCAAATGTTAAAAATCGACAGAACATCAGAGAACAAGGTAACAGCACATTTGATGTTGGAAATAACTTTTATCCAAGGCAAACTTAACCTTTTAATATGAGAGGCAGACATTTTTATTTCTCCCTGAGTGAAAGAAAAAAGAGCAAAACTTGAAAGAGGCAAAGGGTTGGGATAATCCTCACTCACAATGGATTATTTGTAACAGCTGTTTTTCACAATTTCAGGATTTCCTTAAATTGAACTCTCAGAGTCTGAACCCTCATTACACAGCTCTGGAGTCTGTGTGCATCAACCCTCCTGCTAACAGAGTGTACAAAAGCTGGTTGACCTGAAAATTAGAAATGATGGGAGTCACAGATGGAAATACCTCTGCCACTTTCTGATGAGAGGGGCTACACTTGAAAGTGCACGAAGACCACCCTCTCCTCTTGCTCACTGCAATGATGGATCGTTGAAAGGAAATAGAAACTTTATACTGGTACTGCAGGACATGAGAATCCAGTACTTCAGGACAACACAATTACAAACTAATTTGACTCTTTCTTGCAACATCTCTGTGTATTCATCCAAGGCTTAAACAAACATTTACCTATGTTCAAAGAGAGGTAGAAGGTTCAAATACAGCACTCATCCATTTCAGAGTCTGATCAACTTTAAAAAAAGAAGAATGAATCTACTACAAAAGTTGCCAGAATTGAGAGTATAAATTTTGGCCCTTGGAGTCCCACAATAGACTAGCAAGTGCACATGTGTTCTCCACCTTGTCCAAAAACACGTCAGCAGTTCTAGAAGAAAGCTATCATTAATCTGTGCATCTCTACAGTCAGAAAGGACAATAAAAAATTAGAAAGGACAATAAAAAATCAGAAAATGTAACATCCTGTTGTTGAACTCTTTACATCAAGCTATTAGGTAGCAACTCTGCTTCTATTCTCCTCTGCTAAAGATATCCACAGAATCCTACCGTTTGATTTTATTCAAGCGAAGGTGGTTCTTTTTCCCCTTCAAAATCCCAGCAAAAAATCTAAATCTGATCAGGAAAAAAAAGATCTCTGCAAGCGCTCCAAGAACAAAAGTACTATGTTAATCTGCCCCAAAACACTGTACTATGAACATCAGATATGCCCCTGTATCGAGTGGGCTGGATGTCTGGTCATCTAGAGATTGCTGACCCTATCTAACTTGGCATCCCACCTGCCTGTCATTAATATATGATGTTTCGGAAAGAGCAGGGATGAAAACCGTGTCCTGAGCTAACTAGAGCCTAGGGTCAGGTACAAATTCCCTACCTGACACCTGGGCCAACACATCAATACCTACCAACCTTTCTAGCAAAGAGATTTAAGCACAGTGCTCCTACAGGAGCCAATCTACACTGCTCCTAGGTGTTCATCACCATGTTAACAAGCATAATATGATTACCCAGAGAATTCCTGTTATAGTTGACCAGAGATTCACTCAAGGGATACTCCTTTACCTGCTACCCTCAGGAGCTCAGGATTTGAGATTCAATTACTTTCAGAGATCACGCAATGAATTTTACTTACATAAATACCTTCACAATTCTCCAGTAATTCTATTTAGAATTCACACCACTGTTTCCCACACCTCTTGTCAGCTCTCTCGAGTATTCTGCTCGAGTTTCAAACTCCAGAGTAGGTTCATTTTTCTCTTTTCACTGGTACAAGATCTGATATTATCACCTTGGTTGTATAGTGAATATTAATAGGACTACAACATGAAGCTGGACAGGGAGAGCAACAACCTCCAAGGAGACCAGAAAGTAAACTCCATTTTTTCCAAATGAAAATTACACAAAAACCTTGGCTTGGTACTTGGGATCTTTTGGGAGGTTGGAACTAGATGATCTTTAAAGTCCCTTCCAACCGAAACCATTCTATGATTCTATGATCTACACAAAAAATCCTTAATTCAATGTTTGATGATGGAGACCAGAAAAAAAAAATCTTACCGCCACTTTGAGCAGAAATAGACTGCCCCATGTCTTGACCAAAGACTGTGGTGACAGCCAGCCTGCAACAGCAGAGCAATTCCCACTGCCTCGGCTTGGTGGACTCTGACTGGAAATCCCTAACTAATAAAAGATTTTCCCATAAACTGGGGAACGGCTGCCCACATTGGAGAAAGCTGCAGTTCAGTGGTGAGTAGAATTGAGTCTTGTGTATCAAGTTGTCAAGTTTATATAGGCTTTTGGACTGAAAGACATTATAAGAGGTGGTACTATTGCAAATAACATGGATTTCATTATAGGCTCCTACTTAGCAGGGAAAAAGCTAATCTTCTTTGATGAGGAAGACAGAAGCTGTTTTAATTCAAGAGGCTGACCTAGGTGAAGTTCAGGTCGAAGCTGTATTTGGAAAACTCTCACGTCAAACTGGACACAACCCTTTCAAGCTCAGTGCCAATTCTACACAATGGCTTGAACTCCACTCTCCGGCAGTCCTTAAAGGCACATTTTGTATCTTGGCTTTTGCTGCAAGCAATCAAGAAAGAATGCAAGAAAACAAAACTGTTTCCCAAGCACTGTTTGCTGGTGCCATAATTAATATAATCAAACAATTCCACAAATTGCTTCCAATTGCTGGCGTCACTTTCATGTGCAGAGCCAGACTTTCAAAGAAGGGCCCTTCTTGTCCTACATCCTTACACTGGTAACCCTCACTTCACACAATAGTAAACAGGACCTCACTAAATAGTATAGGGTAATTTGTACTGTAATAGGTCCCCAAGGCACCATGGACACAATTTGAAATGCCATCTAATTTTTCTTTTTAATTAAAAAAGCAGTTACTATATTTAAACAACAACACAAAAAAGTTCAGAGGGGACAGACTGGAGTTTCCCACAGCTCTCTGGGAGTTTTCTCAAGGTCAGGAAGAGTTTTATAGGCTCAATTGGTACACATTTTTTTCTTTAATGAGTCTGCCATACCCTCTGCATGAAGTCAGCGCCTTGATTTTCAGTGTGATATTTTTCATATTGCTAAATGAAGCAGAAACTCCAGGACCACAGCATCCCCATCAGCTGTTAAATTGACGCCATGTTTCCATGTACACATCTTGCCCGCTCCTTCCTCTCCTCTCTTAATCCTAAATTTAATCTACACCACGGACACCCAGCAAACCACACTGCATTGTCAGTGTGCCATTCTTTCATAGTTTTATACTTCTCAATTACCAGCAAGATGATCTTGGAAAGACTACTCACCAATTTTCCAAATTTACATAACATAACCACATTTTAACCTTGGGTTTTTTTAGCAAAAATAAAATGTAATAATCGAGTCTCAGATACAAATGGACTGCTGTCATCTGAAGCCACGTGGTGGGATAGATTTGTGCACTTGATAAATCCCCACCACGCATTGCACCGTTGCTCTGCAACCATCTCATTCCTTAAGTAGCCTACACAAACCCACATTCACTTTAGAAGGGTATTTGCAGTTTCCACAGTGGGTTTTCCAAAACACACCCTAATCCAACATACCCTTCAGCCCCAAATAACAGCTCTAAGACGCAGTGACTCACTTGAAATCTTAATTTCTGGTCTAGTTGGCTATACTGCAGCATGAATAGGTTCAGAGTAGCAAAGCTGATCTAGTTTTATCGGTCAACATATTTTTCAGATGCCATTATGCTGTGTGCAACAATCACTTGTTGGCTACTCCCTGCTGGACAACTCTCCTAAAGATGATGACTATACTTTGCACTCCTGGAGCATAACTATGACTTCTATACTCTACACAATTCTTTGTTTCTGTATCCAGAGAACAGCTTTATTCGAGGTCACACAGGAAACTCCAGAGCACCGTGCTTACTAGGTCTAGGCTACACAAATTAAGCACATACACAACACAATGGGTCAACTTGCAGAGCTACAATACAACCATTAAAGTACTCTTTTTGTCCTCAAATCCAACACGGTCCCATTAGCCTAGAGGAAAGGGGTTTCAGTTTAATCTCTTCATGGGCAATGTAGGTGCTTTCAGAACATTAACGAGGCTGCAGTTATACCTGATCTATCATACCAGCAATTATTCATAAGCTCTGTTTTCACCTGATGGCCACTCAAAGTCCATGCCTAAGCACTATACCTATTCTCTCAGCATTACCTACAAGGGAGAGGCAACTTTTCTACTGAAGCTGTGCTTTTAGTTTCCACGTTCTTCAAACTCCCTGAAGCAAAAACTGAGTGTGTGGGAAATGCTCAGTGCACAACAGGAGGAACTGTGAAAAAACAATGGCACTAATAAGGACATCAAATTATTAATACAAATACATGCAATGTAGTTAGAAGCCTGTGAATGTAGACAGGCTCTTGTAACAATTCAACAATAGACAAATTACAGGCAGGTCAGCGTGAAATATCCGGGACCATTCAAAACAGTCAAAGACAGAACAGTGTCTTAAATTCACATTTATTGTCACTGGACCTCTAAGAAGTACTCTCACAGGAAGGGAGAGAAGATGACAAACGTGCAGACATCAATATGATGAGTAAGATTTCAGAGACTGCTATAAAGCACACACTTTTAGACATTTTACTGTGCGGTGATGGTCTTTTCTGATTAAATTCTCAAATCAAGAGGGATGAAAACTCATAAAAATGCCTCAAATAGTACAGATAGTTATGTAGAAATAGATCAAGGAAGCACTAAGCATAGGAGCTTTCATAATTTTGAAACCTGTAGAATATCGTTTTGGAACTAAATTCATATCAAGCAAGGGAGTTCTCAGGCCAAAACCACTCAGCAATGGGCCAGAAGATACTTTTGATTGAGTTTTTGTCAGTATCCCAGCGCCTATAGAATAGTAAATAAACAAAATGAACGATGCTCATGCTCTGTGCACTAAGGTGAGCAGAAATCAACACAAGGGACTGAAATTTCATCAGCCTACTAAAGAGACAAAAAGAGCAAAACCAGACCCAACACAGAATCTCTTCTACAGCAGCCTTTCAGAAATGCGTACAATGAGGAAAAAATTCAGGTTCGCAGCTCTGACACAGAATCAAAGGCAATTCATTACAAAGCAGCTTCAAATCAAAGTGCCAGACCCACAGGCCTGTCTGTAATCCTCCCATCTCGCCTGCAACTCTTGATGTGGAGTAGGCACCGCAGAAGCCAGTTAAGCTGGACCAACTCCGCTGATGTGTCCCAGGCATCTGCTGCTCAGCGCTGGTCCACAGTTTAAGTTTGGCGATATTCATCTTCCCCTGGGCTGCCTCTATAAAGCAATCCTGAACAATGGGACTTCAGAATAAAGAATAAAACATTATTTTTTTTTAAAATGTCTAGGCAAGGGCCTTTAATGCGATTAGAAGGGGGAGGGGGATTGGATAGTAGCTTTTTCTTTTTTATGTTATGTATATTGTGTGTAAACAAATATGCAATTTGCTTTAAAAAGATAAGGTGATTAAATTTTTATCGGGCTTGTACTCTGTTGTCACCACAACAAAGAGAATTAGGAGGAGGAAAGAAAGGCCTTTTTATTTGAATTATGCTCTTACCAGAGGTTCTCTACAACACAGCTGTAAAGCCACTCAATGTTCTCCAAACAGGCCCTTTGATTGCATTTTATTCAACTTGTTTGCATTTGGAGCAATCGAAAGGAAAAGAACGCTCCACATTTTGATGTCTTAATGTTCCTTAATACCTTCTTTAATTTATATTAAGCTTCTTAACTAGGGTGATGAATTCTTCAAAAACAATAAAGACCTAGTGCAGAAATCTTTCACACACCATGAAAATTGAAATTATAATGTATTCATGGCTTTTTTTTTTGTTACCAAAAACATTATTTAGAAGAAAGATTTAAAGCATAGAAGAAAAATCCTGAAGTTGTACGAAAATTCCTTGATCCACGGAAGTAGATGAAAGTTCAAACTAATTATTCCAAGGGAAATAAAATGTTGTGGGAGGTGCAAGAGAAGAAACAGTATGAGAATGTTGAGTTACTATGAAGTTTTCAGCCATTTAATAACCTACAAATTCCTTTTCTATGGCTTTCCATGAAAAAGGACTCTGGAAATTTGTATCATTTTGTTTTACCAAGACAAATCCAAATGTTTGCCAGGTATTCCTCCTTTACTATTCACACACTTCTTCCCTAAAACATCTCTTCCACACTGTGTTTCCCTCCCAATGTCTTTCACAGTCTGCCAAGACCAACACCACGCACTGAAATTGGTGAACATTGTAACGGAGCACACAAACATCCACAGATGCAGCATTTCCATGGGGCACGTGTTCCTGGGTGAGGCTCCCAGAGGGAAACACCTTTCACAGGTGGATCTCAGCCAAATGAGAGGAAGGCTGCATGAGAAAAGCAAGGGTCATGTAATGAAAAGTACAGAAGAGGCCACCCGAGGGACAAGACTGGATGGGTTTATTTTTGCAGGCACTGCTTGTTTTCCAGTTATAGTTACAGGACGCTCAGTCTGGTTAAACTTAAAACACTAATTATCTGACCTATGGAACAAAATTCACTCTCAACAATTCCAATGTTCTTAAAAACCCCTTCTGCAACAAACAGCTTTCAGTGAAAGTCTATTACTGTACAATCAGCCTCAGCAAGGAACATCCAAGATAACACATTCTTGCTTTGCTTCCCTATTTGTCTGCTATTTTGCTTTTTTTTTCTTAGCAATTCTACATTCCAGTGCAACTTCTTCAGTTCTCAGCAATACACAGGCAAGTGCACATGTATAATTACAAACACCTTGGTTTCTCCCCCTTTCCCTATGCAAAGAAACTCCTGCAAAGCACAAGGAAGCCACAGCTGGCACTTCTGCGGACACCAAAACAGTGCCAAGAGCTGCCTAACAGTGACTGAGTGTATCGGTATCACAGCACTGGAGAAACAACTTCCTAAACAAATCTTGAACTACATAAATAATTTGGAATAATATACCTGAAAAAGAACATACATTTTTGTCTGGAATAATAGTATCTGCTGACATCCACTGATTACTCACCTGCCTTCCCCAAGTTACATTTTTAATCAAATTCCAGGAAAGCTCAAATTAAAACCTCAAGATAAAGCCTGCCACATTTACAAAACGCCTGTGAAAAGGCTCACTTAGTTGTACCAGCAATCAACTGGCCCCAATAATTAAAACAATTTAAAAAATTCACATGCTGCATTTACCACAAAGTAAAACAATGCTGATCTTAATCTAATATGTATGTACCTTGAGTGAAATAACACCTCCCCCTCCTGAACAAGGTCTCACCATACAAGCGCAGAAGCATCAAAACCTAAGTGTTTAACAGCGTGATCACTGCAACAAAACTGAAAAACCTCTCTAAACAAGTACAAAGACGTTGCAGACCGTGTCAAAGGCAGCACAAACCAGCTTTACAAGCCAGAAAGATGCACAGCGCCGCTCTCTGCCACGATATTGTCTCTTCTTCACATCTGTCCTATGTACTAACAGCTGCTTTTGCAGGAAATAGTGCAGAGAGTGCAATGCTAAACTGCACCGTCACAGAGCACTGCAATTATACTATAACCTGTAATGTCTCCTGTATCCCACCTATAGAAACACTCATCTGTATTTTTGTAAGTGAGTAAATACAAAATTTGAATGTCCAAAACAATATTTATGTATGTAACCAGTAGAAGTCTTAACTGTTGTATCAATGTTTGTGCCTTTAAGCAAAAATGATTCATGAATTTTAATTTGTTTTAAATGTCGAAAAATTCCATCCAAGTAAATTGAGTCAACAAGCTAGCAAAGAATGAAGTTGTGTATCTGTTTTTTATTTATAAAATAAAAACCCTCAAGCCTATACATTTCTTAGTCACTCACAAATCTTCTAGCAATGAAAAAATACTTTGCAATAACTAAGTTCCCTGCATTTGTTTTAATTAAGACACTATGCTTCTTCCCATTTGGCACAGGTTGCTTGAACACCATTAAGCCTTCTTTGTATTATTTAACTACCATTACTTTAAAATGTTCTTATAGAAGTGTAAGAGCCAGTAATTTTGGAAATTGGGAAAGGAAGGAAAGATTTGCAGAATGGAAGCTGCCGCTTCAATATTATTAATCTCAAAAAATGCAAAAAGCCATCAGCCCCTCCTCCAAATAAAGTAATTTCAAATCAATATCAGCATTACTTTTAAAGGCATAACTTAGATTCTCACTACCAAGACACTCAGTTCAGCCAGCTTTTTCTCAGCAATCACAAAGACCGGAATAAACTTTTGAAAACAAAGTTAATATTTTTTAATAATTATTTTACAGTACTTGAGCTCCAAGTAAACAGCAAAGTCAAACACAGTCAAACCATCTTATGTTTATATAAAGGGGCAGGCACACTAAGTCAGACTTCAACTGAGACAGCACGAGTTGCAGATACAGTGATACAGACCTAACACATATTAAGAACTTCATACCTCTATCCATGCCACAGCGATACTTCCATTTTTCTAGGCAAGCACCCAAGGGCTGGGTTTCCTTCCTCACTACATTCTTCCTGGGGCACACACTGTTCTAAAACCTAGTGAAGTCTTGGAAAATGCAGGTACAGCCTCTGTCCAAGTGCACAGGAAATAGATCATATTTAAGGCTTAAGGAGATTAGCTTTGCTGAGCCATCCCCAAAAAAGACTCTCTCCATCTTTCTGAAATTTTGAGGTGCTGAAATTGTTCAGAAACAAGATGTAGGCAATTCACAAGATGCAGAAATTAATAACAAGTGTCTTGATGTCAATAGGCTGACTGGAAGAGAATGGATTACAGCAACCTAATTTACAAGATTCCCACTACCAATGCCAATCTGTTTGAGTGTCTGGGTCCAAATCCAGCAGTGACAGGGAAAAGGTTCACAACTAGCAAATTATTACAGCCAACCCAGCTCTGTGGACTGACCACCCAGACCGAAGAGTCACTGCACACTGCCAACACACCAACTTACTTTGACTTCCACTGCAAAAAATCCAACCACCAAAAATAAATATGGTGTTTCTAGGGAGTGCAATAAAAGGCAGCACTGAAGGAGAGAAAAATGAGATTATAGAAAATGTAATATGACCAGCCAAAACACAAACGATTTAAAAATAAATTAGCTCCATTACCAAAACCACAAAGGCATCATCTTGTGTGATGATCATTGATTTCATTAGGTTTGGGTTCTACTACAGTCCATTTCAGGAGTTCCCACATCTCAAGATTTATTTGTCTTGACAAATAGTAGGTAAACATTCGGTTCATACTAATGTATCAGTGTTCATGACACCCTAACTCACTCAAAGACAACACAGGGATACAGTTCAGCCTCTCAACGTAAATGATTTCTAAGTGACCCTACCAAAGCATGGAATATCTTTTGGTCACTGAGTTTTGCCAGAATACTCAATTTTTGAAACAGGGGGAATAAATTGACAAATTCACACTCCAACTACATTTTCATTGAAAATGCTTCTACATCTTCCTCCTAGCTCTCAATATGATACTGTTCCAGGCATCTTTGTACTTCAGAGCGTCTAAAAAGACATCTAATAAAAGGAAACAGAGGAAACAGTGTCCCTTCCAATACCCATCTGTGCCTGTGCTCTCTATTTAGACCCCTGCCTCAGGGTTTTAATTCCCTCCACCCTTATTCCCAGTTAGACTCAGTGGTCCTGATGTCTCCACTTATTGCTCAGGGCAAAGCTGATCAACTGCAGGTTCTGTGATGGCAATCAAGAAGCCATTTACAGTGCAAACAGCTGTTACTGATTTTGCAGCAGTATCATGGCAAGTGTGTGGTTCAAACCCTTCCTTCTTATGAGGAGGGAGAAAACAATAAGAACAACCAAACAAAAACCACAAACACACAAAAAAAAAACAAGAAAAGGGAAGGACTGGGAAAGTGGCATGGATAAAGCCTTAGCTGATAACCATTCTGCCTGCACACACCTAGCAGCACAGAGACTGTTATACCACGTCAAGTCAAGGCCCTTTCTTAACCAGCAGACAGGAGGAGGAATAGGAGGTCTGCAGGCACCAAAATATGAAGTCACATTCTCCTTTTAAAGACCGAGTGGGGACTGCAGACAGCAGTGGGGTGCAGAGCTCCCTCGGGTAATGCACAAGGAAACCACCCATCTCTGTGCAGGCAAATGGGTCAACCCCACCACTTCACTTCGTTGAGCTATTTCAGCCTCCACAGACCATAATGGAAGCAGCAGCAGCAGCATTCCCTCATCCTGCATACTGATGATGAGGGAACTCATATAAAAGAGTCCATAAAAGTGTTTGTTTTACATGCAGTTCATCAAGGCTATCAAAGACAGAAAGTTTACATTAATACTTACATTGCTAGAACTTCAGCTCTAGTAAAAAAGCTGATAAGAAAAAAAATCTGAGTCTTTACAAAGTCTACCAGATGCACTCCCTTCCAAAGAGGTTTAAACAATAAGACTTAACAAGATTTTCTTCAAGACAGCTATCCTTTCATCCTGTGGAAGAAATATGGGATACAATGGGGAAGATAGGAGCCCAGCTCCTGGAAGGAAACCAGGTAGTCTGCCCAAGAGATGCGAGTGGGTTAGAATGAAGCAGCAGCTTCAAATCCCTTTCAAATAAACAAATAATCAGCCCCTATGAATTAAATGCACACACTTAAGACAACATGAGTGACACCCAAGTTCTGCTCTAGGTGCAAGAAAAATGATCAGTTTGCAAACAGAAATAAGCCAGTCTTATTTCTTGTATTGGGCAAAGAAGTACTGACCCAGGAGCACATCAAGACATTTCCACAATCAGCCAGAAGTAAGAGGTACAGCAATTACTTTAGGAGTTTGTTTCCTATTTACATGCATCATCTTCAGCCAAACAATGTTTTATTAAAAAAGACAGCAGAAATAAAACAAGCATCCAGATGACAGCCACTCAACTTGCAACTCCAAAGTCTACCTTTAGTGAATTTCATTGGAACAAAAAAAAAAAAAAAGAGACTTAACTTCAGAAGAACCTGTCACTTGGCTGTGCTGACTTCTAATGAGGGTTAGTTTGTGCTCTGCAATCTAAAATTATAATGGACAGACCACTCTATTTCCACCTTTTATTCCATCCTATTTTACTACTCCCAATACATACTACCTAAATTTGTGTACTCTTTAACAGTAGTTAATCTTCAATTAAAATACCTAGAGCAGAAACTAAGATAACTGGTTTAAAAGGTAAAAGCTTATTGACGAAAACGTATTCTTCATATTGCCTTTTTTTAATTCTGCATATTTAAAATGTCATTTTTATGACTTGAAAAAAATCTTCAGGAATAATGAAGGCTAACAAAAGACTGAAAAGCAGTAATTTAAAAAGCTCCATATGTAGCATCCTGATTACTGTATCAGTCCCATTTCCATAACGAAGGGAGAAGTCACCAAACTGCTGCCTGTCCTTTCTGGTGACAAGGAAAGGGCAAAGAGGACAGCGTGTTTTCAAGACATCATCCTTCAGGCTCTAAGGGAACAGCAAGAAGCCCCCTGCAGTACAATATGTGGGTGTCAGTGTCCAGCACTCTTCTGGAGTACGGTAACCCCAGCTCTGGTGGTCCCTGCACATGTACTTAATTTGGAAGCAGCTGGGTTCAAAAGTTTATCCTCACTTTTTGACCTGCAAAGGTTTAGTGTGTGGGCGTGCACATGAGTGTGTACATCATACCACACAAGCTGAAGATGTGCAGCCACAATACACACAGTGTGCGAGTGTTTATGTGTACAGTTTTGCACTCAGAACACACTACACATTTTTGAATACCAAAACATTATCCAGTATAGGTCAGTGATGTGCACTGCATGAGCATTCAGCCTTCCCAAGCCAAATGTGGCCACTCTGCATTTCAAAATTCAGTAAGCTTCTGGATCTTGGGGGCATAATTTCAAAAGGACACATTAATGAAAGAATCTGTCAATTGCAATACTACCTATTTAAAAAGAATAGGTTCAACATGCTTCATTTATACTAAGTGCAACAACCAGCTCTGCAGGTTTGAACAGAATAATGTCACTAAAACTTAGGTGAACCTGTGTTAGGCATAACGGATACAACAGCCAGAGAACCATCTTCACGTTTACAGCGCTTTTCCATCCCAGACACGACAAGCGAAAAATCTAAGTGAAGCAGGGGTGTAGCAAGAGGCAGGAAGACCAGGAAGCACAAGGAGGCTGGGAACCTCTGAGCACAGTAAGTTTATGAGTACCAGTGACAAAAGTATAGTCACAGACTACTGGAATAGTTAGAGCTCAGAAGAACTAATGTATCTCTGAATACTTTCTTGAATTGGTCTAAAGCACTCCACAATTGCAGGCAGAAATCCCTATCTTAGCACAAAAGATATATTTTTCAACCATTAGTCGTTTTACAGCTCAGACACAGAAGAAAGTTGGTGCCTATCAGCTGGGCTTCACTAACTGCAAACACTCTCCTTAGCACATTGTGTGCTCGACAGAACACCTTCACTGAGCTTTGAAGAGAGATCTAAGGGTATGAACTTACAGCACATTTGGATGGGGTTTTGAGCATTCAGACAGTCACTATCACTGAGATAACAAACAGCAATTCATTAATCCACAGACATGTGGCAGTATAGTTGAGTGCAACAGTTTTCTCAGCACTTGTGTTATTTTGAAATCTTGAATCAATTGTTTACAGAAGCTCTTCACTTGTGTTCACAGCAGTAAGTGCTCCACATACCAGGGGATCTTTAATAACTCCTAATGTGCAGCATGGATGGAATAGCGGTTTGTTTCATTTAAACAATAAAAATCAGCTCATATAACAGATAAATAGTTCACAATGAGTAGAAAACACAATTTTTCAAATAGAACAAGCATTTTGTATTTGTTGATAAAGTTGTCACTTTGTCAGAATTACACAACAGTGACTCTATGGCACACCGCCTCCAAACACAACAGGGTGAAAACACATTGTATGCAACATAGATCAAGTAAAGTATGTAGGCATAATGGCATAGAAACTAAAAGTTATTTAACAGAACAGTGCATACATCAGGAACTGAAACTGCAAATTAAAACATAAGATGGTGCCCCAGGGGGAACACTTAGCACAAAGACACTACAGACGGCAAGTCTGTGAAGACCAGGCTATTTGACCAATGCCAAAAAATGCAAAGCTGTCTTCTAAAGTTCCAGGGACATGAAGTGAAAAGTTAATGTTCACAGCCATTGTGCATTTCAAACTTTGTGACCTAAAAACCTATTCAGCTTTCCCAGGAAATTTGCAGTCTTCAACGGAAATGCTTTATACATTGCATTAGCATCAGATCTGATCCCCTGAAAGGTAAAAAATAAGAGTAAAAGCCCCCCATGAAAATAAAAATTGTAATTTCATTGTTACGTGGTAATCATAACATCTAGTGCAACAGTCAAAGGGAACACTTCCTATTTTTGTTTCAGCACAGTAGAACGCAACTACCTAAAAAACCGCAAACACCAGAAGCACAAATAAAATATTACTAAAGAAGACAAATAAAATTCACTGAGCAATAAATGAGAGAAGAGTCAGCTCTCAGATGCTGTGCAAACCCCTGGGCTGACAGCTCCGTATGCAAGAAATACCAGCACTTGCAACACAACCTGCTCTCAAGTTATTATAGCCCTAATGGATAGACATTTGGACTGGAAATTAAGAAACCCAGGCCTATGGAGTTTTGCTTGGTTGGTTTCTATCAGTTCACAGTATTATTTCAAATCTGTCTCAGCTTCCCCACTGACAAAATGGAGTTAATAATGCTACTATTCTTTACACAATACCTTGAAATACACAGCATTTTTTAATCTAAAGAAAAGCTACCTATTATTTATTAAGTTTACGAAGCGTCACTGTTGATGAAACAGTCTGTTCCTTTTAATTTCAACTCCACTGAGGACTGAAGATTTATTTCTGATTTCACAAATTTAAAAGAAAAAGGGGGTTCGTGGAGATGTAATTAATGAGTTTAACATTTCATCAAATATGCTTTTGTTAAGTGCTGTTGAGCAGGCACATTACTCAAGGTCATAAACTTTAAGTCAAATCACAGGCAACTGAGCATCTCCTGTCCTTTTCCTATGGTCTCCATGCCTACCACAGAAGGATAATTATTTTACAACAAAACTTGAGAAGTGTATTTTTCCCCCTAAAGCCATATTTGTTCATTGTTTCACTATTTCTGCTTCCAGAGAATGAACTGGTGTCTGCAGTTCACATTTTCCCATAGAATCACAGTGCTTGATCCCTCCATACACCAGCAAGAACCACACTGCAGATAAATTACATCCTTAAGAAGCATTACTTTTTGATCAATGCAAAACTTAAACCACAACAAAAGAAAATATAGATACAGAGTTCAAAAATTAAACAAGGATCAGAAATATCTCTCAACTTGCCCAGGTTGTGGGTCTTCTGAGTCTGCTGGTAAAAAAAGCCCTGACACTCTAAATTCTTTATATCTTTAGAAAACTAAGAATGATGTCCTACTACCAATTTCTGTACCTGTACCCTCATTATAGCTATTTTTTGACCCACAGTATATTAAGAATGTAACTAATAGCTATTTGTGCCTATTTCTTCCACAATGTAGATCGACAGAGGATTTTTCTACATTTCTCTGTTATTTTTGGAAAGATTCTGTAAGAATCTCCTGTAAACATACATTCACTATTCCAATATATTTTTCCAGAATTGTTCATAGCGAGGATAAAATTCTGCCACTGACTTTTCTTTAGAACTTAACTGAAAAAAGCTTTAATATAAAAAGGCACGTGACCAAAGCCAACAGCTGCTACTTCCACTGTACTAAAAGTTATATACCATTTTCTAGTCTTTTAACCAAAAAAGACAAAACTGAAACCAATCATCACCACCCTCTTCTTGCAGCATAACATGTATTAAGTGAAGAAGCAAACCAGATCCAAAACGGAGTGCTCCAAGCCTCACACCTTGCCCCATCAGTCTATGTGGCAGTGTACCAAGGGCAGGGATAGCATGCAAACTCCTATCAGGATATCAAAACCCACGCATAAGTGATGTATGTTATGCACAGAGACATTAACAAAAGAAAGGACACAGCCCACAGAACATCTTCCTTGGTACAGTTCCATGAGATACCCTCACCATTCTGCAAAAAGTCATGCCTTAACCTCTTTACCCTGCACTGAGGTAGGCTCAGATTGTGACGAGTTATTTAAGCTTCTAAGCTGTTTGAATTCATTCTTACAACTTCTGTTTCTCCTATTTTTTTCTTTAATTATCTGTTTAACATTTGCAGAAAAACAGTCCTGCAAAAGTAAATAGTTTCTTCATATAAGCAAAAAGTTAGATGGTTATGAGGAGTGAGGATTTAGCTATCCAGAAAGCCATGAACACATCAGGTCCATTTTTAGGATAAGTCCTAAGATGAGCTGACATGAAAAACAGAAGTCATGGAAATATAGAAACAAAAGTCTCAGGGTATTGTTTTGTACCAAAATAGATATTTCTATTTTAGGAAAAAAAACAAACCAGTGAATGTATTGCTGAACTGTGACCGGTCTGGAAAAGGGAGTTCCCCCACTATATAAGATCTGTCAACCTCACCCAAAATAAAGCAAGTGAGATTGGATGTTTTTAAAATCTGCTAGGACCAAGTGACCCTATTAAGGGAATTAAAGTTTATTCCAATCTCTTCTGTTGTCCTGAAGCTCCTGTTTTATCTTAGTCACCTCTACAGTCTCGTCTTTCACAGGAACCTCTGAAACCAACCTTTAAGTTGTTTCTTACTCCAGGCTCTCTTTTCTGAGTACCTCCAAAGGACCAGCACTTACACACACTGGAAAAAGGGCTCCTGTACAGGAAAAGCCTCATCTCCCTGAAACACTTGGGTTGAAACAAAGGATATACAGTCCCATATGACAAAAGTTTTCTGCTCAGAAAAACTAGGCTCATAAAAAAAATAAATAGTACCCCTCCAAATCTTACAAATGTGTCTGGTAAGAAAAGAGAGGAGATCAGCAACTGAATTGGGATACAAAGAGCCAGCAACATGGTCAGTGCTCCAGGTACTAAAAGCATTCACTTTTCAGGACCTGGAACACACGGGGATCATACACAGCTCTCCCAAGAGCAGCCAAAACGCACACATTGTTTTGTGTCAGTGTTGAGCAAAAGCTAATGCCGAAATTAATTAAACCTCTTTGGACACAACACAGTGAAACTGAAAGGCATGGATGTTTAAACTGCAGCTCCATCTTCCTCTGAGCACTACATATAGCATTCCTTTGTACAGCCTTGGCTGCAAGCCCATTGGTTTCACCACTTAATGCTAAGATGCACTGTAAAGCTTTTATATTTGTGGAAGCACATTGAGAAAGTGCCTTAAATAGTGCCAGTACATGTCTGAAATGCCACCAGCCTGTAACATCTTAAAATCACATGGAGCATTAAGAAAAGATTGACAATTAAGACACAAATAAACCAGGTCTAACAACCCAAATTTAATAAAGGAAATAAATTTATAACTACTGCAATCTTTCCCCTTTCATGAAGACCAAATAGAGTACACTGGATCAGTTTTCAGCTCTCAGTAAGGCTGGGGGAAGGGGAAAAACTGGTTTAACAGTTGGTCCCATTTAGTCATACAAAGCTAGAAGGAGGCGAAAGGGTAATAACTTATTGATGAAGAAACTCCAAAGACCTAGAAAAGCATGGCAGCCTCCCGAGATGGGTTTTGCCAAAAGGCTATTTTGGGGATGGACTGGGCTACAAAGCTGCTATTAAGCCTCAATCCTTAAAATAAGCCCATAAACTCAGAAAATATTTATCTGGAAGGGTGGCAGCCCAATAAAAGTTTTATGAATGTTTTAAAACTGCCCTGTCAAGGGACTAGCCACTCAGTCACCTCCCTCCCTCCTAAAAAACAACACATGCAAGAAAGCGAGCCCATGTGTCAGGTTCTCAAGCAGGAATGACAAGGCAGCCTGAGACATGGCTCCACACCTCCTGTACCCCCTCCCATGAAGCCAGCAAAGCACACACACCTTCCCATCTCTCCTGTCACCACCAGAAACAGAGCCCCACCACAGCCTTCCCTCTGCTGCTGCAGGAGACCAGCATCCCTAAACCATCACCCGCCTCTAAGTGCCTTTCACTGAGATCTTTTTCTCCTCCCCGTTGGTTATCACCTATTGGGGAAGGGGAAAAACATCAATATACATAGGTAAGGGACACCATGGGGAAATACAAAACCAATCTGGTTTTAAAGTTTGTATTTCTAAAAGCATCTTGGATCCAGAGGTTGGAAGAACATACAGTTCGTGTTCCTCAAATGAATGGGTTACTGTTAATTTGCCACTGGCTTAGAGAAGGACAGCAGGCCAAGTATAAAGGCACGAGAAAAGTCCACTTTGAACTTCCATGCATCCCTTTTCTCTTAACACCTAAGGTTTCATAGGAAAATCAAGATGAAGCAATGCAGATAAAGACAGTGAATTTAAGTAAAAGAACATAAAACTCATTTATGAAATTCCATGTGAAGCCTGGAAATGCCAGGTATAAGAGGGATGGCTGCTTTTCTCTCCTGCCACACATTTTTTCCTTTCCCATCTCCTCACCACTACCAACTCTAAAACTCCACACAAAGTTTGGCCAAAGGAAGCTTGGAACCTTCCTCAAAATCCAGGGGGAGATTAACCACAGGCAGCAAAAACACAATGGGATGGAAGATAAGAGCCAGCAGCCAACAAAAAACTGTTTGCAGCCAACAAGACACTCACTGTTCACATGAGGAACTGTTTCCACAGTAATCAGGTCCAATTATTAGGAACAACTTTCAGAAAAACGAGCTTCAGTTTGTTCACAGTCATTTCACTCTTCCTAGGCAGCACCACCCCGCTTTAAGTAAAACGTACATAGACTTAACCTCAACACAACCCCCCAAATAAAAACACCCCGACGTGGTGGCGAAACAGAGCCACCCCCTCTTTAAGGCTGAGGCCCTGGCACTCACCCGCGCGATGGGGCTCACGCAACTCCCCGGCTGGTGATGGAGATGTGAGGCTGCGGCCAGTCCCGGGGATGGCTTGGCAACACAGATGGTTCCTGTCACCAGCGTCATATGTCTGCACTGTTACCTTTCTTTGTTTTAATGTATTGTGTTACTCCATCTTAGTGAATTGTCCATCTTGTAAAATTCTTTTAATTATGTTATTTTCTTCTCGTTATCTGCATTATCTAAAATTATTTATACTATTACAACCTTGGTTTCAAACACTGGTTATAAACATTGTTGCAACTGTTATTAGATGAGCATTCATATACAAACATACACACAGACAAATAATTTACAACTGCTCTGAAATGCTATAACATGATTTTGTTCTCCCAACTCACTTCTCTATCAAGAAGGAAAAGAAGACTAGAGGGACAAGACCCAGCCTGGCTTCCCCCAGGATGTCAAAGCAGCAATTTTCCTGAATATGGCAATGACATCGTCTTATATCTGAAGACTTGTTGGTCACTTCTTTCTGGGGGAGCGAAGCAGCTGCTGAGCCAGAGTTTGGCAGGAGTAAGTGCTCTGTTAGATTAAGTTTCAGCATAATGTTCTCGATAGGAATCGGAGCACCATCCCTAAAGTGCAACGGGAGGGTAAAACGCCAACCATAAAGACGGATGGTTTGTTTTTATTTTTATAGAGATTTTCTAAACCTCAACTTTCACCTCTTAGCCTCCTCCCCCTCCTGTTCTCAGTCACCTCCAATAGCTCATCTGTCTGCTTCATTTAATAGAAACCTATACTTCCTAGCTAATGGATGCATTTGGTTAAGAAGATAATCTCTTTGTGTTTGCTTCAGTTGTCACATTCCTGTTATCATATTAATACTGATTAAATATGAAACCCAACAGTTAAGTCAGACCCCACACATTATTTCAAAGTGACAAGATGTTCATATTTTAGCACTGTGAAACCTCACCCAGCATAGATGTGGCCGCCCCCTCCAACTCCAAACACCTCACCTTTCAGCTGGGATGCCACCCGTATGGATTTTCACATGACAGGATACTTCAGAAGTGCCATCTTGTTTGAGACCATCAGACAAAGTTCTATTTTCCTGAAAACCTCCGAGACTGGCACAAATCTGTCTCAAGAAATTGATGACATTGCTGGTCAAGCACCACAATGCTGGGGGTTACAAGACAGGAAGGGTCTGTGTAGATCTTGGTGCTCTCAAACATCCCATTGCAATTCACAGCTCACATTTGTGCCTCAGTTTCCCCCGTCTGTATGCAAGGATTTTTCACGAGCTGTGATATAGGCATGCAGCTACTTTATTAACGTCTGCTTGGGTCTGCATGGCTACAGACTGGAGATGCTACTGAAAAATGAGGTACAAATTGCCAGACATCAAATCAACAAAAACTAATTCAACAAATTCTGGGATTTAAGCCAACTTCATGACATTTCACATTTTAAAAGCAGTCAGTCACACGTGTGCTGAAGCACACTTCTAACCCTGAGCAAAGTCATCCTCAAATTCCAGAAGAACTCCACTCATCGGAGCTACGTTGCAACAAGACCCAGACAAATTTGCACCGTGCCTTTCTAACTTCTCAGGTGACCATTACCAGTCACGGAGGAGGAGGAAGGCTAGGACGTGATAGTCCTGGAAATGAACCTCATGAGACATGTTCTAACTCACAGTATTGTTCAACATGTTGCCATTGCTAACTTTTAAATAAAAATTACTAACAACACTACTTACATATTCAGGGTTTATCCCATTCAATGTAATGGCCTACCACTGCCATTCAACAGATGCACAGATTAGTGAGACAACCTCACAATTCTAGCAAAATCAGTCACCTACATCACTGATTTTTCAAAACCGCAATTCAGTAAGTTACATGTACCAACCACCTTTGTGTGTAAGTACCAATTCTGAGTATGGAAGCCCAGCAATTACTTACACATACCACACCTGCCAATTATTTACGAGTTACTGAAGACAGACCCAGTGTTCCAACCACCGATTACATCCACCTTTCCTAGAGACTAGGTATGAGCTGCAAACACTCCACTCAGTGGTACCTTCCCTAAAAAGGGATGCAACACCTCCTGAGCAACTTTGGAGCGCAGGAGGTTATACCATGGTCAGGAAGGCTCCTCTGGGATGTCAAAAAGGCTAACCTAACCTTTTGAGATCCGTATAAACAAACAACTGAACATGGAGAGCCTTGAACCTAGGGACTGCTGTTTACCTAACCCCTGAACTGCAAAAGACATCAATCCCTGCCTTATTAAAGAAATGCATACGCTAGCCAGGCATGCCTGCTTGATCAGCTCTCTCCTGTTCACAGCTTCTCTGGGGTCGGAGGAAGTTCCAACAGGCACTGCTTCATAAATAAAATCCTTCTGGCTGGAGATAACTAAATTGTATTAAGACTGGCTCAGACAGCTTCAATTAGAAATAATCGGCAGGGCTGGACTGAAATGCGCTCCATCAATTTGCTTACAGCTGGGCTTTTCCTCCTCTTCCATCCCAACCCAATTCTAACTACCTGGTTCAATGCAAGTAGCAGAGAATCCATAACATGCTTCCACTTATTATATGTCTAATCCATATGTATGCACGTCCTTAAATCAAAACCACATCTGAATAAGATAAAAGCTTTAAGTAGAGAGAAAAATCAACAGGTCTTTAGCAGGAGACTCCCCATAATCAACAGGCAAAACCAAGAAACTTCAGATTCTGAATAATGAAGATCCCTCCCCCATGCTTTTAGGATTTCTCTCACTCCTTAACCACCCTAAAAACAATCACTTGTGTATATTACAAATCCAACCTTTTTCATGAAAATTAAAGAAAGGTTATTCAAGCAAACTCATTCAGAAAACTCAGACTCCTTACAAGTATTGATGCTGATACTTCTTACAAGTACTGATGCTCCTTACAAGTATCAGTATTGTTTCCATAAAATTTTAAGCTTTATTAGACATTTAAAATCTGTTGTTAACGTACTTATAATTTTTTTCAAAATGTCGAATAAAACTGATTCTTTTCCTCTGCTTACAAGAAACAAGTTGTAAATGAGAATCACTCCTGCTATTGCTCCAGCATATGTTTACTCTGAAACCCAATAATATATTTAAGTGTAAACACTAGTGAAATGCATAATGATCAGAAATAGACAAGTTATTCTGTCTTCACAGGTGAGATAAATTAATTTGATTTAGGACTAAATGGGCAAACAGTAAAAGATAAAAATATCTTACAATTTTCTCCAAAAGCTTTCATTTCTATTTGGCCTTTGTATGGCTTAGTGAATGGAAAAGGGTTCTTAAAATATTCAACTTCTTTTAAAAAGAAGAGTGACTCAGAGTCTGGGTCATTAAGCCCAAGCTTAAGTTTCACTTAAAGTGAAAAATAAAACTGCTGGTAATTTACTGAAGTTTAGTTTATTCAGGCCATGTCGCATTTTCTCCATCAACCCTGCAACTGCTTGCAATATCTGCACAGCTTTACACAGGCAGAATCCTAAGATGTGGTTAACATCCTCCTGCAATTCTCCTTTTGAAGTAAACCCATGTTGGTGTACTGTGGTTGCTCATCTCTTGTTCCGCACAGCTCTCCTGAGCCAGAGCTCAGCCTCACAAGCGCGTGCATCCAAGATCCAGAGAGGAATCTGTGTGCAGAGGGGCAGAAGGCATAGCTGAGGAGAGCCAGGGCCTCAGCCACATCTGTTCCAACACTGGGCCCAGCTGTAAAGACAGCTTCACCTCAGGCACACCCCTTGGAAATGCCTTATTCAATATGTGTGACTTCGGTGACAGTCAGCAAAGAAATTCACGTGTCTCTCACACATTTTTGTTTTAACCTGAAAAGTTCTTTTCTCTCCCAACAGCCCTGGAGTAAGGGTCGTTAATACCATTTTCCCCTATGAACCAAAACTTCAATCTTGCTCTGAATGTGCACAATTTCAAGACAGAAAAAGAAAAAACACAACCAAAATCAATTATATGGTGTCCTCAAACTACCTACTTAGAGTATAACAAGGAAAATATGAAGAAAAACTAGGGAAAAATGTCAGGGCTTGGGGAACCAGGCATCAATTTCCACACGAACTCCAGAGGGACTGTAATCTCTGTACATCTTCTGAGGAGGTACTTATGAGAACAGTCAATTGTAATGGACCATGAAAAGAAAATCCCCACTTCATGATATACAGCCTGTTCCTGTCAGGAGGAACTTGCATTCTTTAGCACATTTTCAGTCCTTGAAAATGTCTTCTTTCTCTCCTGCCTGTAATGTTACCTGGCACCACTGTTTGGCACAGCCCATGTTACCATTGTGCTAGTATGAAAAGATAATTCATTGCAATCATAAAGAAAACAAATGCATATTCTTCATCTTGTATTCATATTATAATACCAATCCTGATGAGCTGATGCTTTAGGAATAAGCAGTCTTCAGCCTAACACTTCTGTACATTAACTGGTCAAAATAGAAAAAGGGAATGTTATTCTTCTTTCACAGACAGAAAACTGAGAAGGTAAACAAATGCATTCAGAAGTAAATATGTACCTGGCAGCGAACCCATGTACTGAATTAAAAACCCTCAGGTGCACAGCAAGACTGTGCCACACAAACAATGTTCTTCATTTATATACAAAGAGACAGTTTAGGATGAAACAACAAAGTAATTGAAGGGATGGCACACGTCCACTTCCTTGGTTCAGGGTTCTGTAGTTGTTCATGTATTTACTTTATAAAAACAAAAAGCCGCTGAGGCTGCTCAGGTTGTGTGGGCAAGGACAGCTGGCAAAGGAAGGGGCTGTAGGAGTAAGAAAAAGTAAGTGGTCAAGCAGGGGGCCCCAAAGCAGGGGAGAGGGGGGCCACAAGGAAGAGTAGAGAGATTAGGGTAAAATATTGGAAAAATTGAAACTGGGCAGCTAATCAGTTGCAACAGGGAAGAACAGGTTCTCTAAATTACCAAATTGTCTTCATTTCCTAATCTGGAATAGCTGGGGGTTGAGGGGAAAGGGATGGGGGAATTGAGGGCTCAGAGGTTTGAAAAACCATTATGATAAAATCCATAGCACAAAAGTACATAATATGGAATTCTTGTGATTGAAGTTACAACCTCAGATACTAGACAAAAGAGTTTTCTAAGCAGGATGATGGTTTTCTCTACCTATAACTTTTATTCCAGGTATTAAATACTTCCAAAGTATTTTCTGCAGCTGTTTAAAATGCAATAATACTGTAGTTGCAGGCAGGAAGTGCTTTTGAAGCTTATATATAATATACAAAATCATGTTACAGCAACACTCCCCCATCAAAAAATGTCTATTGAAGCTGCAGTTACTTCCTATTCTTTATTAAACACTGAAATCCCTTTGTGAAAACACAAACCAAAGACTGCTTTACACAGACTTCCTTGAAATCAATGCATACTATTAAGAACAACTATTTTTTTGTCCCCAAACTCAAAACATGGATCAGCTTCTCAAGGTTAACGTCCTTCTCACACAACAGTTCTCAACCACTGAGCACTGGCCACTGTTGCCAGTCAATACTTCAAATAGCCTACAATTTACAAACCACAAAGCTCTATGCCTCCAGGAAGCCCCCATGGTGGATGTTTTTACTCAGACTTCAAAAAGCTATCAGAACAAACACCGGTGGAAAGGGAAGGTGAAAGGCCCAAGGGATGAACGATCAAAATCGGGTAAATAAGCACAAACAGTTTACAGAAAGGGAGAGAAATTTCATTCCAAGAGGGCAATCTGAATGCATGAGCTGCCCTCTTGGAGACATTTAATAAGATCAAAGTTAAATTATATAAAGGTTTGGAACATAAATCTTTCCTACCCAAATACTGTGAAGCCGTGAGCCATGGCAGCATCCTATCAGCACACAAGAAAGCAGAAATAAAGACAAGGGAAATAATTCCTCCTTTGGTATTGCACAAATAAACCACAGACCTGGAAACACAATCTAGATCTCACGGCTTTCACTCCAAGTAAATGAGGGCTCTTGGAGAAAGCTGCCCACTGGATGCGGGACAGAGCGAGTTCCTCACGAACAGCACACCCTGAAATCCCACGCTCAGAGTACTTTACCAGCACCTCTCACCAAAATGAGTAGCCCTTCACAATAAAACTCCATCTTAAACATCTAAAGAAGTAGAGGCAGCAAATATATAACATGCAAGTTCCCAGCACATTTTCTGGAGCATTTAACGACCACTTTAAAAAGTACCATATTTTGGCAGTTAAGTCCCATAACTGACTCCACAGGGATCCTCTGAATCCCTCACATTCAGCTGTACTGACATCAACTAAGTCCTTAGCAAGAAAGGCTTTCCTTCCCAGAAGACAGCATTAAGCAGCAGCAAACTTCACCAAAACTGATAGAAATGCTAATTTTAATTTTATCAGACATGCATATTTTGTTAGTCTTCAGAATAAACTGTACATGGTCCCTCCAGCATTTTTTTTCAAGGCACACACTAAGGCATCTCAAACCTATATGGAAAGTTTAAGGGTCCTTGTGTTGAACTAGGTGAGAATTAAACCAAAAATGGATATTCCTGTTAGGTCTAGGAGATATAGGGTATTATATGATTATTTTGTGTGTGTTCTAACATTGCCCAGCCAAACTGTATAGACACATAATGAAAAAGTTATATTCTTTCTCAAGAAAATAAAACGAAATGTTTTCGCACTTGCAAGTACAGCGTATTGAATTCGCAAAATGAAACACCTAAAAAGGACAAAAAACCCCAAATACAAGGTAGCACATCCATCCTCCTCTTGCATGTGTAGTACACTACCAAACTAAACTGTAGCATTTCATGAATGTAAGCGCAATGGTGTTGCTCCGTGCCATGTCCTAATCCAAACTGTTTGCAATTTCAGCAGCATAAATCCAGTGAAGTTAAAATTGAATGCAGAATTCAGTCTATAAGGAACAGGATATTTGGTCTGTAATGACTGTAGTAAGGCATCTCCACTTAAAGTAAAAAATACCCTAAATGATGGCGCAGGAAAAAAATTAAAACTTGAATATAGCCCTATTCTGCAGTTGCACATTCATGGAACTTTGCAAATATCACACATGCAAAAAAGGGTAGAATCATTTTTATAGGGGAAATAAGCTTGTTCCTTTCCTTGTTTTGAATATTTAATGTAGCCACTCATCAACATGATTCTTTTCCCCCCCTTTTTCCTTCAAAAAGACAATCTGCAGTAAAAGAACCCCATTTAACAACTGATTTCCTAAGCAAGTTAGGGAAGGCTCGTGACAGCCTGATAGGGGCCGTTCACACAACAGCAGTACGAAGCCAAAAGATATTGGATAATTTGGAAAAGGTCACCAGATAAGTTAGTGGTGATGGTAAATATGAGCTCAGAAGACAGCAGCTTGCTCAGCTACAGCAATTACAGCTCAGCTACATCCTTCCAGCGATCTGGACTGTGCAATAGGGTCCAAATAGCTTGCAGCTGCTGTTGTAATTATTCAAAAATCAGCAAAGGAGTAGCCCTAAATATGTACAATGCTTATTTCTTCCAGAGAATGCAACCTTCCCCAACAACTGCATTCCTCTAAAATAACAAAGCCTGTATTAACTGGAAAGACTTATGACCACAGGAGACCCTGCACAGAAGTAAGGTTATAATGCGCAACGGCACCACCAGCTCTCAGTTTTACCACAAATCTCAAGATAAGTGCACTTCTTTTAAAATGCCAGATCCTAAAAACGTGCAGCTGAGTGCAAATCTCAGTTTAATTTATCTCTAGCTCTCGTGGCTTAGAACAATCTTATATATATGACCTGAGTTTATCTAAGAGAAGAAACAACCTTTAGTTTTGTGTTTGTTTTTTTTTTAACAAAAGAGAAAAAAGTCATTCTTTGGGAGGTTCCCATTGTGAGCACTTTGGACAGCTGACTGCCAGCGTCACTGCCAACTGAAATAACAACTGTTCAGCTTCAAAATACTTGTAAAAACCCACAATCGTCTCCCAAGCTCTCCCCACACTATCAGATCCTCATTTTATCCTCAAATTAAGACAAACAAATACTAATTACAACTTATTTCTATTTTGCAACGGGGATCTGAAACTTAACTTTAGGATACTAGTAGAGTGATTGCTGTTCTTGGAGGCAAAAAAGGAAGCTGTTAATTAGCATGTCCTTGGAAAAGACTGTTTTGGCAGCTAAATTCACTACAGCCTCCATCTGCAGAGGGCAATCTCAAGCAGAGCTGGACTGGATTTTCCCTTCAACCCTTCCTTTCAAGGGCTCACAATGTAATATCATCAGGATATCTACAGATCAGAAACAAATCCCCCCACCCTGCACACCACTACAGCAGCCTGAAAGTGCTGGCAGAAACACTGGAGAGCAAAATATACCATTCCTGGTATAAGAGCTCAGGGACCAAGAAAGATGAGCAGGGAGACAGCCCCAGTAGCAGACTGGAATAAAGAACAGAGCAGATGGGAGAGATGCAAAAGCATTAGCAGAAACCAGTCAAAGTGAAGCAGTACTCAATGGCATCTGGAAACTATTATTAAGATAAGAAAATATAAGTCATCTTCAGGTGGGGGTTTTGGGGATCCTCTTCCAAGTGGTAGAGGATCTGTAGAAGCAAGATACCCATGGCATAGTCAAACAAATCCCATCTGTTGGAATTACTTTTCTTAATAGGATTCTATTTCCTTAATTGCACAAATAATTAATTTCATATTTACGACAGGACTCCAGTGAAGTGCAAAACATAAAGGAGTTGATTACTCACTGAGGAGAACAAAACAGTAAGGGACAACAGGTCAGTTACAAAGCATGACCCAAAACTCATAATGTTTTCCTTGTGTGTGTCAGTGTGAGGAATGCAATCGCATAACTGGAGCTGGTATCAGAAAGCAATTGCACAATGTAGAGCTAATTATGTTATTTTTTTATATTCTGAAGTTTTCAATGCTTAACTTCACCACCTTAATTCTTCTCTCTTTTCAAAGTAATTTTCTTTAGATTGAGGCAGTGTCTGCATTCTTACTGTTTTCAAAATGCAAACAAAAAGCTCACACAAACATGCTTTACAGAGTAGAAGTAATAATCACCTAAGCACTAAGACAAAAGCCAGTGAAGCACAGAGTTAAAGCTGGGCTTGCTTTAAGGTTAAGCTCACACTATTGCAAGTATAAGGTGCTTTGCTATTCAGGGTAAGCAAATGGGTTCAGTATACTAGTTTACCATCATTCATAGAGCAATACAGCTTTTTCCTGAAGCCCACCCAGAGCTTCAAGAAAAGTGTAATGGTCATTGGTGCTTGCATTGAGTAGGTAAGGAACACAGACCACATCAAATGGTGCAGGACCACCAATGGTCCTTCCATTGCATTAATGACACTTTCTTACAGCTCCTCTTGCACAGACATAAAACAGGTGTGTGGGAGGGGAAAAACAAGAGGCTCCATCTCATTCTTTTCTGTTACCCAGAAGACCACTGTGTGACCGATACTGTACCCAAAGCACAGGCTTACACAGAAGCTGTACCTTTTTTCCCCCAGAAGCACCCAAACACTGCTATGTCACCTGGTGTCTGATAATTTATCATCTGTGTCTGCCTGATCCCAGAAAAGCAACCTGCTGAACAAACACTCCAATGCAAATTGATATCCAAGGAAGAGTCTTAAACTCTCTTGGGCACAGCATCTACTCTAGTGTGCAATGACCAGCTGCCTCTGAAACCAATCTCATAACCAACACCTCACCCTGCATAACTCTAAGGTTAGAGACTTAGTCCTGCAATTCTGTCATTACAGTCAAGACCAGGATCTACTGATACTAACGTGACTGAGGCAGCCAGCCAGTTAATAAATTAACACATCCTTGACTTTTGTTTTCATTCAGAAGGAATGTGCACAAATCTTTACTTTGATTGCACAAAAGGAACATTCCAAGGTCAATAAATCTGGATATTCAGCTCCAAAGGTCAATATGGGCTTACAGGATGTCACCACTTAAAAGGCAGGTTTGATTCCTTCAGGCCAACGCATGCAGTATGAACTCCCAGTTCCTACGTGGTGACCAGGACTTTCACATCGCTACAGTTTAATCCGCTCAAGAGGGGATCATACAGGGAAGTGATGCTTCCCTGGCAACAACCCTCTCCCAGCCTCTGCCCATACTACACCAGCCAACTTTCACCAAAAGGAGAGAAGCAGATTTATGCTTGAAGTACCCCTTAAGGATTTTGGGTTTTGTTTGTTTTAGAGGGCAGGGAAAGAGAGACTGTGAAAGAACAAGCAGAGTTAATCTCCAGCTTTTAAATAAAACACAGCTACACAGATTTCTTTGCCCTTGGGCTTTTGTTTTTCCTCTTGACTAAAATCCTGCTCAGCCTCACCTGATACTGACAGGGATGGCAACCCACCAGACCCCCGCAGCCAACAATTTTTTATTTTCTTTTATTAAAAGAGAAGCCAGGATGGGCAAATATGGACATTAAACATGCCTAAATTTCATTTGGCCTAAGAGAAGAAGATTATCCTATTTTAATTCCACACAAGCAAAGAATTCCAAATGTCAAGATCTCCCACAAAAAAAGTATGCTACTTGGTGACAGGATGCTTAATTATTCTCAGTGCAATGAAAAGGTTTAGTCTTTCCCATTCCTGCTGATGTCAGTACGGACTGCCCTCCAAACTGGGAATATGACATTTATCTACAGTCAACTATTTAAAGCTTGTCTCCTACAGTTGTTTAAAAAACCCCTGTAACTAATATTACCCAAATGCAAGCTGCACTGGTATGTTGAGAACTACCTGAAGAAAGGGATACACACCTGGAAAAACAATAATTTTTAAAAAGGCAGAAAATAATACAATTAAGGTGTTCCTGAAAAGAGGAGTTATAGAAAAAATGTTATCGGAAACACATATTCAGCATTTCTATCCTTCATTTCAAACTTAAGATTGGTAGAATCTCATTAATAAGACACACTGGTTAATTCTCACCACTTTATGCCATTTCATACCAGCAATGCAGGATCCCAGAGGCACTGTGTCCCTTGAACTGGGGCGGATATCAGTGCTATTACTTCAGAGCACACTTTTATGGAACATTCAACCCTTCTACCACAACAAGCAGTGGAAACAGTAAAAACTGACTTGCTCTCTCATATGCAATAACACTTTAAAAAGCAATAAAGCAATTCAAAAAGTTAGTGGCAACAAAGGACAAGGTCACAAACAAGTCTGTCTTCACCTTTTGTAAGAAACTTAAAACTACCATTACCCTGTAGAGGTAAAACGAACAGCAAAGTAAAAAGCTCATATTCTAATATTCTCATTTGTATCTCTTCTTCTCAAAAGTGCTTTTTATTACATTTAAATTTGCTCAATTCAGAAATGTGTTCAGCTGTTGCGAGTGTTAAGATATGCACTGCTTCTTTCGCATTAAGAAATAAGGCAGCTTTTAACTCGTCTCGCACATAGAAATTTTTACTGTATTGAGTCAAAAGGAGAAGAAAAGAATAGCAGTCAAACACACTGCATCATCTCAGAAAGGATGAACACTTTACTAGCAACTAGACAGTGAAGACAGACAGAAAGGAAAGTGAATTATGCCTGAGATATCACATACGCTCCAATTAGATTTAAAAAGTCACTACATTTTACAATATTTAAGCACAAGCAAATGGAACATGTCAAACCCAATGAAATAGGCATATCTAGAGCCAATCTTTCAAGAGATGTCATGAGACACATCAACAGGTTATGATTTTGCAAACCAAGCAGAGTTTTACAGGGTCAGTTCTTGTGTGAGAGACAGTTAAACAAAATCCACAATTAGCACCAAGTTATTCAAACGATTCACTGAACTTTCCTCTGAATTTCTTATCAACTGGCATGACATTCCTAGGTGCAACTTATGTTGAAATAAGCATTTTCCAGAGACTGTCATTGTTAGCTTTTGTCTGTTTTATAATAAGACACTTAAACACACAGTTCCTGCCTCCCCTAACTCGTTCTTGATTTCAAAGGTGAACAATACTTTTCACTCATTTACCTTGTCTATACAACACCCCGTTCCCATTTACAATGAAAACAGCTGCCACATATCACCCAGCCCAGCAGGGAGCACTTCATCAGTAGCTCACTTGCTCATACACACACCAGCATAACCTACAGAGCACTGTAGTTTAAATCACCTTTCAAATTCTGTTTGTTTTTTAAGCAGCTTGTTAAACTAATCAAAACTCTCCTGTGAGTTTAGAGATTATGTTTTCCTTCTTATGCTTTTGATCACACAACCAGTCTGGACAGTAAGCGCCATCCTATCAATTAACACATCTTGACGCTTCTTCCTCAGTTAAAACACAAACGGCTCCACAACCCAGCCCTACACAATAACACATCTGCCAGCAAATATTTGGGTTTTTTTTGAGAAAAAAACTAGATGATGCTGCAAACAGCCTAGAGAGTGGTTCTACCTTGCCATTAAAGCAATAAAAGCCTGTCTGTACACAAAACCAGAAATGAGATGAAAAATATATTGTCCTTCTGCTTTCCCCTACTCTGCTGCTGGGCCATTTGACACAGGCACTAGCAAACATCCAGGCAAACCGCACGGCTGTTCTCAAAATGGAACTACATCTTCTTCCTCTGCAAAGATGATCTGGCAGTGCAAGAAATCTCTGCTAAATAACATCTCTCAATGGCCAAGTTACACTTTGCTTTATTTCATGTTATTAGCTTTACTTCTACCTCCTTGGACCACCCTTAGGCATGCTTCTCCATTATGTTCCTCAAATACTTGCAGATAATCCTATCTCCCACTTAGACATCATTTAGCCAAGTTTCATGCATTTCTTTTCATCTTCTTTCCCTCATAAATCAATTCCTTCAGCCTTTCCAGCATTTTTTCTGCTCTTTCCTGAATTTCTTCCAAATTACTGACATCTTTCAGCGACTGAGGAACTTCCAATTGCATGCTGTACTCTAGATGTGTTCTTTGTACTCTAAAGAAAGATAATTAAGTCTTTTCAATAAATATTAATGCTCCAAGTCTGGAATAAATCTAAATCAGAGATTTATTTATTTTTTATTTTGCTCCAGAATGGATAGTAATTATCCCTATTTCACAGAGCAGAAGAGCAAAGAGAAGTTTCTGAATTATTGCTGCACACAAACAGTGCCAGAATAAGAAACAGATCCATGTTCTGCCATTTCTAGTCATGAGGTCTGCCAAGTTTCAGCCCACAGACAACATAAGACAATGTTCTCAGGCTGTGATCTATAGGCAAACATAATCCATTTTCAAGTGACTAGAGAACAGCACTTGGGAAAACCAACACTCACTCGTGTGAGCAGGCACAGTGCTGCAGGCTGTTGGCACCACTGGGACCATGTAAGACCCTACAATGTGCCACAGTCTACTGTCACCTTAAGGAGTCAGGACACGAGTCTCCAATACAACTACCTGATTTTTATGGCTATGCAGAGGTTTGTTTCTAAAACCAGCCCTCATCTATCATCAGGTTAACTACTTGAACCAACTATTCAAATAAGACTCATTTTAAATCTGAGAGAACTGACTGCCAGGCTAAGGCAGTCCAAAGCAGTTTTCAACTTCAACATTTCCTTCCCTCCCACTCCCTGAAACATTTGTGAAGGAATCATGGCAATATAACTTCAGAAAAATTTAGAAGACCTCTTCAAAAAGAAATCTGTGAGACTACACAAGGGAAGGCCAGGTTGAAGAATGGAGGTGGGGGGAGGGACAATAGACTCTGAGCAGTTCAATTTAATAAAAAAAAAACCAACCCAAAACTAAAACCCCACAAACAGGATGCAGACACGTTAAAAAAGCAACACTGACCTAACAAAGGAATGTGAACTGCAGTTGACTTAAACAGCATCACAGCAATAGCCCTCCCCCTACACACAAATCTCTAACTCTTAAAGACACAGGCTTTTAGGCCCCTCAAAATTCTGTGGGTTTTGCCTCATAGCCATATGTTGTTTGATATTCTTAACTTGTGCTGATTTAGTTTATTGCCTCTTCTGTTCTGATAGTAAGAGTACCCGAATTTGACCTAGACTAAAGAAAACAAAGTTTTATTATTCTGCCTACCTTGGAGAGGTATTGAATTCTAGTATTCTACTACACATCCTTCTCAGTGAAAGGACAAACTATAAAGGGTCCTCTGTTTCATTGTCTTCTGTTAAACATCAGAAGAGCATAACCAAGATTAGATAATGAACACCTTGGTTAAAGGTATCATTTCTTCTCACTAACTCAATATAGAGATCAAAAAAGCAATTTTCTAAATCTGTGTACAATTTTCTTAATGTAACTGCTGGTTTGCACTCATAGCTCCTGCTTACATCCACAGAGGTGACAAAGGCTCCTCACTAGGCCTCTCCCCATCCCATGAAGAACTATTTCCTGCATCTAAAACATAGAAATGACAACATAAATGCCATCCTCCTGTCGTTCTTCTCTTTCATCATCTTTCATCATATTTTTGCCTCTTGGAGATAAATGCTACTGAGAATATGTTTTTAAGAAAGAGATCATCTTGATTTTCATCTTGAACTCTTTTCCACGTTAAGGTCATTTACACATCATTTCACCACCTACCTAAAAGTACCAATCTCAGTGAACACTTAAAAGCTTTTCTACACTAGCAAATGCAAAACACACATATATGAGCTCCAACTTCTTTCTTTAAATATGCACCATGCTTGCTAATTAGGCTTTCAGTACTGTTTGCAAAGTGTAACATTTGGTGATAAAACTAGAATTACAGCTAGGATCGAATACAGGAGGTTTTTTGTCTAGTCAGAAATTGTTATCTTGTGATAGAAAGAAGGAAATTTGCTGAGGGCCAAAATTACTGCACTTGCATCAAGACTTAAGTTAAATGGAAAATAGTACATCTTCAGCAAGAAATCAGGAAACTTCAGTTTTCTCCACAGATCATTCACTTTGTGATTGTCTGCTGTCATAGAACATTACGATTGCTTTTCTTCACTTGTACAGCAGATGTAATTTCACTCATCTCCCTATAGAGGGTGAGAATTAACTAGTGACAAATAGGCTGAAGACACTACAGAAATACAAAGTACTCCTAGTACTGTTAAAATCTTATCCTATAATCTGAGTTAAATGCAGCACCTATTACTGCCTTTTGAAAAGGCTCAGCACAACTTTCCTTCCTTAAAAGGAGGAAAAAAACCCCCAGTAATGACATTTATAAACTCTAGCACCCATCATTACCTATGCTCTAACCTAAGGAGGCATAAATCCTTGCTATAATTCACCAAGATGAAAAATACAGTAATATGTAACATCATAAAACCAGGAGACATAAGCAACAAGAAAACCCCTCTCAAGATCTAAAAACTCATTTATCAAGCACTTTTGCCTTGAAGGCAAGTCAAGTAATAACATGCACAACAGAGGCAATTTAAGAAACTCACATCCACTATACCATATTTAACAAATAGCTACAGATAAAAACAACTGCAGGTTTCAGAGGGGTTCTGATGCAAATCATATAAGAGAGGAGAGATTTCCACAAACCTTTCTAGGCAGAGCATGATTTCGATGTTACTGACAGTTAACAAGGAGTTATTTCAGACTGAAGTTTGCTGACACACAACATTCAGGCCATTTCATGTCACAATGTAAGTCACAGCTGCCATAATTCAATTAGAAGAGGTATAATCCACTACATCATCAATGCTCCAACTGAGTAAGTACGAATTTCAGAACTTCAGGAGACTACTGGTAATGTTCAGACTTGCAATATGGAAAGATCCTTTACACTTGACATTGATAACTAAAAGAGGGTAGATTCAGCCTAGATATAAGGAAGAAACTCTTTTACAATGAGGGCTGTAAAACAACAGAACAGGTCATCCAGAGAGATAGTAGATGCCTCACCCTTGGAAACATTGGTTAGACAGGGCTCTGACCAACCTCATTTATTATAGTTGAAGATATCCCTGGTCACTGCAGGGAGGCTGGAGTAGATGACCTTTAAAGGTCCCTTCCAACCTAAACCATCCCATGATTCTATGATTAGTATTTGTTAGCTGATTATCACCTACCTGGAATTCGGATTTTAAATTTGCCACTTTGCCCGAAACCACCATCTATTATTCCATCTTCTCCTGTAGATAGTTTGACTTTCAAACCCACGAAAATCTGGATGTTCGTTTCCTTTTTGAACAACGAACGACCAATCACACTGTAATCATCAATCACCTGCAAAAGAAAGAGCTTCATGAGCCTACAATCCAAAAAAAAACCTTTTACCTATGAGGTACACTAAGTTGGGCAACTTCTACCACCCTGCCTGTGCAAAACCATACACCCCCAAATGAACAAAACACTAGATGAGTCATCTAAAGTGCTGAGTTTAAGGCAATTGGCATCTAAAACCGTAGACAACTATGTGAATTAGTATGTTTCTGCTTTCACCTCCTTTCTGCAAATACAGGAAGAACAAAACCTGCATCAGAATGTGCTTTAAAGATCATTTAATTAAAAAAATCTTTTCTGCTTTGAAATCTTTCCATGAAAGTCACTTCAGTACTTATGCTCACAAAAGGTTTATTCCATTACTATTCATTCCTACAGCTAAGTACATTGTCACCTATACAAGCATTCCCTGTCTCTTCACTCCAGAACTGTGCTCCAACCGCTACACTTGCAAAGAAATGACGGAATTACTCAGTTTCTAAATAGAGCTCTTTAAATATTCACCTTTACATACACATTGATTTGTTAAACTAAAAGCCTTATGACCATTGTATCCAATTTTAATTTCAAGGTTTGTACCCCAGTGGGAAGAACCATTCCAAGCTGAATTCTTAATTAAGCTATCAGGAACAAGAGGCAGCAAGGTTGGTGGGTAAGGCAAGATAAACAACCCTCCCCTAGGCATTATGAAGTATAAGGTGCAGTCAAGTGAGCCTAATCCTGTAGGTGTGGATATCCTTGTATACCTAATGCCTGGAGTTACTCCACCTCGTAGCCACAGCAAGAACATTTATTTACTTATCAGAAGAAACAAGCTGATACTATTAAAATCTTTTCAAGATTTTTTTTTTTTGGTGACAAAAGTTGCAGCTGTTCTTCATCTCTTAGGAGTTATTTTTAAATAAACCTAAGGGTTTCAGAGACCGAAGTGTGTTAGAATGGTAAAGTTATACAACCAATTCTGAGCAGTCCCCTTTACTCAATTGAAATGATGACTCAAAGTATGGCAAGTTTATTAAGCTACTCGCCTTCCCTGAAGCCTCTTTCACGAACAGTAGTGCATGCACAGACTCCAATCGTTGTTCACTATTTTTCACATATATATGCCTCTATTTTAATGCCAATCCAGATATGGCAGTAAATCTAGTATCAGAAATTTAATTTTTGTTTGTTTTAAATGGAGTTTACTTGCTCTGCTATAAACAGCCTTCAAAGGGCTGTGTAATACTAGAGAGCACTGGCAGGACCTCATCCTGTCCTAGACCACGTGCACATGCAGAATGAGAAATGTCTACAGCCCTTCCTCATTCTTCCACCTGGAAATGACAACAATACAGGCAGCTCTGCTCCCACTTGAGCACAAGGTCTCAGCTGTAGGAGAAGCATCCAAATGTCTCAACAGCATTCGCTGCCTGAACATCCCTCTTTATCTTCTCCCAAAAGGTCATGTTTCTGATTCTTGGTGTGTCGGTCCTCTCCACACCCCCACCCCCACCACACAACACTCCTTCCTTGTGAACCATTAATGGCAGTATCACTGCTCGGCAGCCTCTTGCTTAAATTTAAGACTGAATAATGTCTTTTACTAGAGCCACTGATAATAGGTGGTGGCAGAGGGGGAAGATAAGTTTTCAGGCACACTTCCCTTTCTTCAGGACTGAAATAGAAGACTAGCAGAAAAAGAAGCTGTTAATTCTAGCCCGAAGAAGCACTTATATTGTCAAAACCTTCTTAATTTTTCCAGTTGCATTAGCTCGTGAAATAAAAATATTACTTATTCCAATAAATCTATTATTCTTAAAACAAGAATTTCAAAACTGAACATCCCTCTCCTCTGCTACTGGCTACGTGCTGCTTACCCCTGTGCTCAGACAATCTCTTATCTCCAGGGAGGATCTTCCATGTATCTATCATTTTTGTACTTACCCACTCCCCCACCCCCAAAATGGCACAGAAAGCCAACTTTAAAGACAACACAAATATATTTTATTTTTCCAAGAGCACTTCAAAGTTATGTTTAACTTAATTAAAAATAGGATTACTGGGTGAACAATCGTACTAGGCTAGCATGGTTCAGTTTAGAGCCTCCCTTGCAAGACATTCAGAAAAAAAACTCAGACTGATTTCTGTGAACAAGTGTTATAGGCATTGCATACTTTGGAGTAAACTGGCAATGATAACCTACATTTGATGATTGTAACAGCAACAAAATCTAACACCATTTAAATAGGCCATACTCACTTCATTTTTTTTTATCTTAAACCCCCTCATCTCTTACAATTAAAGGTGCTTTTTAGGGTCTTGCACTTTCACACAGAGTTTGGGAAAGTGAGGGCTCCAGCTGTACTGTTCCTTTCATGCCAATGGTCAACTTGTTAAAAAATCCCTCCGTTAGCTGATTGATTTGTTCTATCCATATCACCATTATTCCTTGGGCATCTCCACAGGCCATTAGAAAAATCACTGCTTTAACGGTGCTGAGATAAGAAGTGATCAGTGACTTGCTTGAGTAGGTGTTTAGAATAAACCCCTTATGACCTGAAGACTCAGACCCCTACACTAAATACTATACTTCATCGTCCGGTCCCCAGTTAGTCTATCACCAGTTTCTCCCTGAAGAAGACTGAATAATAAGAGAATGCCTGACACAACAAGGACTAAGATAATTGATCGCTCTTTGCAGTAAAACAAATGGGTGAAGGAGAGACAATTGCTACAAAGGAAACTTCATTTTCTCAACTTAAAGCCCATTTAATAAAAATAAAAGAAAAATTAATTTTTTTGTTTTAGTCTTGCTTTATAAAAAGCCACAGAAATGCATGTTGTTCTCTCCAACTGAAACTCAACACTTCCAATTACTTTACCAGCAATTTACCTCCAATCACTGGATTTTAAGTTAATCCCCTTTGAGTTCTCAGAACATCTACAATGGCAATCACTTTGCCTATTAGCTGAATAGCCTTTTGGGAGATCTTTCTGCTTTTCTCTCAAACACTCTTTTTTTGTTATAAAATATTATTAACTTAAAAAGCCAAACGCCGCAAAGACAGTAAGGGATACGCAGTCTGCTCCGAAGCAGCAGCAAGGGGCCTAGCAATGAGGGCAGACTAATTTTATTAACTTCAGGGAAACTTCAAAAAGCTTTAGGGCTTTAATGCCAGACAGAGACGACCCCAAAAGTCAGTTTAAGTGCTGCATAAACAAAGGATTAGGGCAAGAAAAAGCTGAAGGCTCCTTGCATTTCTTGTTTATATTGTCATATGACCTAGTGGGAGTGGGAGAGGGCTGCCTCGCTGACTTTAATCCCCCATGGTGTACAGTGGCGTTTCAGTTCACTGACCTACATTACGATAATATTTTTTTAAATTTATGGGCAGAGGTGCAGAATCAAACTCACTTAAGGACTTTAAAAAAAGAAAAGGGGGGAGATGGGGGTGGGGGTGAAATACCCAGAGGAGAAAAATTTTCTGGCTGGTATCGTCTCCCCCTCTCACTTAGGTTAGCTCAGCAGCTTAGAAAAGGATTTCAAGTTCAAAGGGAACGTCTCTGTTACTCTTGTTTTATGGCTTAGACCAGAGGACACAATAGCACTGAGTATATGAAATATCCCTTCCCACTTGGCTTTTGTGTTTGCAGGAGAAAAGTAAACAGCACTTTACAACCATAGGTGAAGTATGTGCACTGCTGGCACAGAACGCTTCTTCCAATACCAAGAAGATTCCAGAAAAAAATTAACCACCTCACACTTCCCATCTAAGTAGAACTTAGGCTACCATATATTGTTTGCAAAACCACAATTAATGCCACGTGTTGGCATTGAGTGCAAACCATAGTATAATTCCAAGGAAAAATAACTCCCCAATTTCCCTTCAAGCAGGAATACCAAGCCATACTCTCCAGCCTGTTACACAACTCTCATTTCCAAGATAACTTAGAAACTACTGTCATCTGAACGCCTTCTCAAACAATCCATCACACACATTTTGAGCAAATAACTCCATGTCTTAACATATCTGTAGAAAAAAATCAGGGGATCAGAACAGAAACACACAGAAGGAAACAAAACGTTGCCAAAATGAGATGGGAAATAAAAGGTTTCAGACACAGAAGGGAAAGACACCGAATAGGAAAATACTAGAAAGAGATACAGAAAGAATAACTTTTTCTGATTTAATCTAAAATTATATGGTTTTAAATAGAAATGAAACTTTTTTTAAAGGGATAAAAACAGGTTTGAGGATTATTCTCAAACTGAAAAACGGGCCACTGAAACCAAAGCAGAAAACAGGAGGGGAAAAAGAATCTATGACTAACACTGAACATACAAAGTATTTTTATTACTTTTTTGTACTTTAGAAACAGCACACTTCAGACATCTTCATCACCATCAGCAACAGCTCATTTATTTTCAGAAAACAGTTCTGAGCCCCTTACATTTCTGTGTCAGAAATGGGACTATTTCGAGACTGCATATTCCTGTTCATTTTGAAACGCGGCTTCATGCATTGAGAAAGTGACAGAATACAAGGCCACAAAAAGGGTGAAGGAGAAAGGTACCAAGACGACTTGGGTTTGATGTTTTTTTGATTCTCCAAACACTGTTCTAGCTTTCAGCTTGTCACTGAGAAGTAGGTGAATGACTCTGTATAAAGGAAAAGCAATTTGGTCAGCAATGTTGTCTCCTCAAGAGCTTACATCAGCATAAAAGTATGAAAGGCTTTTATTTCTGCAATTCCCTCTGGCACTAGAAGCTTTTGTTGTGTGCTGGGCTCTAAAGACCTTCTCACCATCCTCCAAGAGAACAAACTCAACTTCTGACTTTGAACATCCACCCAGGAGAAAGAAACAGAGATGAAAAGTTCATCTCCTCCAGTGCTTCAGGTCTCATTACTGCTGTTTTAACAGAGCAAAAAGCCATCACAGACGTCTCCACATACCCATTAATGTGGTTTTGGATGTTTGTCCTGTCTCTCCCGAGCCTACAGATTTTGAATCCAAGAAACACCTTCCTTTCTCTGCCCTTTTCATCCTTTCACAGTCAAGGCATGATTGCATTTGAGAATTTCTAACAAGCAGCCTTGAACGCCCTTCCCTTTGCTGAGCATTTTGCCATCACTATAACCTGGTTAAAATGAGTGCACAAGTGGAAAAGGAACCTTCAGTATTGACTGGACAATGAGTAAGAACTGCATAACCAGACCAGTTCAGACATTAAGAGCTCTATACATAACATTCAGTGCTCTCTGGGCACACATGGGGTACAAACAAGGCACTAACTTCATTATACACCTTCGTAGTGCAAGTTTCTTCAGCCTCTGTTTAAAGTTCCGACTGTTACTACATGCTACACTGCTTGGAGCTCCATCTCCAGACCTGACAGCCCTGGCTTGAAACGACTGAAAAGATTAAAAATGCCTACTATCCAAATATATATAAAAAAAGAGATTGTCTGTAGAGCAGAAGATCCGTAGATGCATAAGTCCTGACCTGGGCTTGTAAGAAGGATGCAGAAAGAACTACCAAGCTGGAGAGGGCTTGTCCCAGGCTGCGCTTCTCAGCAGCCAGGACTCCACGGCTTAAAAATATTCAGGTGCTTTCTTCAACTATTTCATGCGAACATACAAACATCCTAAGTCTGTCCCCTCTCCTGATGTTCTCTGACTCCAGTGTGTGGATCCTCTGCCCAAAGCCCAACAGTCCAACGTCTCTATTGGATAACAGCTTCCTTCTACCACTGGTTAACAAGGTTTGTGTTATCAAGCAATACAAGTCTCTGCTACGCTGTTGAAGATTTCTAACTCAAACCCAAGTGAAGGTGTACAGCAGAGGAATGGGAACAGTTCAATAATATGTAGGTTTAGTTTTACTTTACCTTTTTACTTTAAAAATGCCTAGGAAATTACATTTATATAAAACCTAAGTTATTTAAGTTGCAGAATTGGGCATTTAAGAAATGCCAGATGTCCATTGAACCTTATTCCTGCCCCTCTTTGATATGCCTCATGATACAGTTTTTACACGATCACATCCAAAAAGATTTCACAGGAACCCTGCCTTATTTAAGCGCATAGGGGAACAGAATTAATGTTGCATAGGCAACTGTAAATCTGGTATTTCCTAACTTTCAAGTGCCTGATTTTGCAACCTAAGTTAACATTCTTAATTTATTTTTGTATCCAATAAATAAAACGGTGTATTGGTTGCCTTGCTGACAAACAGATTCCGCCACAGGTGACTCTTACATAACCTCAGAAAAATCAAGACCAGCTGTTCATACACTTGCAAGACCCAAAAACATGTCTGCATTTTAAATTTAATAATATAAATAATAACCATAGGTGTTACTCTAACCTTGCGAAATTCTACTACCCAGTCATGTGGAGCAAGCCCTTCTTTTCTTGCTGAGTGAATAAAATACCACTCTTTTCATATGAGTAAGCAAGCAGATTCTGTGACTTGGCTGGTACACTTTTAGGACACATTTATTCTGCTGTGTTAATCCACATGTTGTCTCACTCAGTAAATATCAGCACTCTTCCCTCTGTACTGTTTAACAGAAATGGTATTTCTGTTTAATGAGCACACAGCCCTCCCTTCCTCTTCTCCCTTTCCTCACTAAGCTTCTCAAACTCTTTTACTCAAAAACTAAGCAGGAGTCAATAAATAAATGTATCTTTTATATTCCTATTTTACAGTGCCTTTTAACTAGTGAATGTGCTGTGCGCTTTTATTCACCTGATTGCCTTCATCTCTGTATTATTACTGTATTTAGCATACCATCAGCAGCCAAGCAGAACCAAACAAACTCATGTTCAGACTTCAAAGCAGGAAAAATATTAATTGTGGCGTCTGCATGTTTACAGTAGGTAGAGTGACATCCACCATCCACCACTTCTCCCAGCCAGAGTCACAGAAGGTTCTGCAGACAGCCCAGGTCACTGCCTGTGCCTGCAGGCAGCACTCCACCAGTTTTCACTGCACAGTTTGGTCTTGTTACTCACTCTGTGCCCGTATTAGTCTGCACAGCATCGGTCAGGCAGATGTCGTCATTGCCTGGTTGATGCAGTGTTTTACTCGTTATCCTGCTGGAACTACAGAGCCACTATAAGAAAACAGCAGATGAAACGTTAGCCCTAGTAAGCAAATGAAACATCCTTTATCGGGAAATGTTAGATGGTAGAATCTAACTATTTGAGGTTAAATTTGCTTCCCTGCATTCCTAGCAGCACGCCAACCATGCAACAGAAATTCCAAGGAACAATATTTCTGTGGCAAATATTTTAAATATTGTGCATGGGCACAACTCTCTGAAACAACTCCTGGTATTACTGATATCTAGAAAGGATCCTGTGAAAAAAGTGCCAGCATTGCTCACACATGATCCTCCACTCAGGAATCTTTCCAGACAGGAATACTCTGGCACTCTCATACTAATGTATCATCTTCCCAAGCAATGACAACCTCCCCAAGAAGTCTGGTCTCTTCCCCTAAGCAAGTCACACTGGATGTTCCTATTCAATCACATCTGAATTGATTTTTATCTCCTTGGGCAGTCTGGTTAAGTGTGTGGCTGAGCTACTACAAACTTCACATGTAAGCTGTAAACTAAATGTTGGTGGTTTCACTCATAAAAAGCCATAAGGAATTAAAAGACAAAACATAGCTGATAATCGTTAAAAAATGCCGTTTTCACAATCACTACTTTTCAGAATGTCTGGCTCTCCAAAGGACAGTCTGGGTTCATTGCTGGTCATCAACAAATTTAAATACTGTTCTCTCAAACTTCCTGCAGTTGCTTACTAGCACTCATCTCTACAATATCTCATCCCTCTTCCAAAAGGCCAAAAAGATCTGTTAAGTGATGTTGACAAAGACCTTCCATTTGACACTCAGGTGATGTACTTACTCTGACACTGCTCGTTATCCCACTGAAAGAAGAGAAAATAACCAATATTTTTAAAAGATGCTGAAAGATAAGCTTTTTCTCTTCCATTCAAGCTTCAGAAGAGATGCTCTGATAAAAATCTTGATAACTTACCCTGCTCTCACACCTTGCTCCTGGAACAATGCCTTTCTCCTTGGCGACACTTAGATCACACCAATATTCAAACAATTAGTAACATGTTGTTATTAAGCAATAAGTGAATCTCTCCTCCTCCAGAAACTAAGTATGCTAGGTACATGATGGCCTCATTCCCCATGAGAATGAGTTTAATAAGAAAACTCACTACCCAGCAATCCACAAAACTTGGGAATAGAGTGGCTATGAATAAAACCAGGACATTCCATGTTTGTAACACATGAAAAGAAACTGCTAAAGAAACAAGTGCAACTTAATTACCACCAAATAAGTAGAGCCTAAGAGCAGGGCAAATGAGAAAAATACACAAAAAAAATTAAATACCAAGACAATTAATTCTTCTCAACATGAGATGAACATAGAGAAAGTACCTTTGGGAAGGACAAGCCCGTTCTCACAGGCAAACATTCTGCTACACTTAAAATGGGCAACAATCAGAGCTGAGACACGCATGTGATTTTAACTACCCAAGCTTGGAAGTGCAGAAAGTGCGGCTTGCACTATGCAAGCAAGGCAGAGAGTTTTCCTTCTCCTTTTGTTTCTGCCCCAGAGCTAGTGATTTATGAGTATTCTCGACAATAAAGACTCTGTGACAACCATCCCAAGATAAATCCTGCTTGTGCAAACACTTCCAAAACAGGCAGAATATCTGAGTCATGCAGGAAAGCGTGGTGTACTTCTATGGTTCACCCTTCGGTTGAACCTCTCCGCACTCAACCTGTATGTCCATGGAAGCTAAAGAGCAAATAACGTGACAAACGTAAAGATTTGTCCCAGGAACTGGGTAACTGCTTCATGAGTCATTAACCTACAATGCTGTGTAGAGGTAAAATTCAGGGAGGAAGGTATTTCAGAGATGTTATTAGGATTAACATGGAACTGGGAAGAGCTGACTGGCGAGCAGCCTGTCTCCTGAAGCAAAAGACCAAGGACAACAGTAGCTGTTTATCTTCATCATCTGCTTGTCTCCAACTCCAGCAGCTGCCAGTCTGCTACAGTCCAGCAAACCCACATTCACAGCCACCACCATGTGCCGCTTCACAGGGACAAAGTTTCTCCAAAGCAGTTCATTTGCCTTTTTTTTTCCCACATCACACTCCTTAAAGCAACACTGGTGTTCACAATAGTACTCTCAGCCCTGCTTTTACCTTTTTATCAGTACAAGCCACTTGTTGCCAGCCTAGCTCTTTTTCCTACTGAAAGAACATTTGTCAGGCAGCCAAGGTTTTGCAAAAATAAAGTGTCCAGAGGGCGATAGTCTTTGCCTCCACATAACCACATCAGAAACATGCACTTGACAGAAACTTCCTTCCAATGAACTTCTCCCCTGTCTTAAGTCTTCATTGCATTAAGCAAATACAAATCTCTGTCAGCGCCCTCAGTTCTGAGGGAAAAGCAGATTTTGGTTTTCCTTAAAACTAACCCCTAAAGACTTACTCTAAGCCTGAAACAAATGTGGTCTAGAGCAAATCAGGAGCATCCACGCACTTCTGCAACAGTTCAAAACCATCAGATAAAATCCTAACTTCAGTTAAACCATGCCACTTCTTCGTAACCAAGATGCAATCCCAGTATAGGTACAGATCCCAAAATGCCCCATCCTAGTCACAAGCAAGTTTCCTGCACCATACAGCATCTCATACAACACTAACTTAACCAAAAAGGCAGATAATAAATGTTTTAAAACCAAATTTCCCAAATAATACAGTAATACATACCTAAAAATTCCCAGCAGATAAATAAGCAAGGATGTGAAAAGAGAGGCTCAAGGATATTCTGCAAACAGGTAAATTCAAAGATCCTGGTGAACTACAATAGTCAAGCTTTGGTTTGTTCTCTCCTACTGCTCCATTCAAGTCTTGGAATTAAATAGGCAAGATACCAAAAGGAAACAGTGAGCTGTACAAAAGAAGTGCAAGGATACTTGAATTTTTGTAGAACGTTTACTATCACTTGAGCAGATAAGAAAAATCAAGAAGTTTAAGTACCTCTTCATGAATATGTACTAATTCAAGACCATTTGCTAGTTTAAGTATGATTTTTTCCTTTTTTAAAATATGTTTACCCAGTTTGTAAATTCGATTTCTATGTGAAACAGCAAAAATATCAACATTTGCTCTTAAAGAGCCAAAAAAATCTTTGAGAATAAACGTCCTTCTTTTACCAAAAATAAAAACTTAAAATCCAGAGAGTTGCATTGCACAAGGGACACAACAGAAAAGTTGTTATGCTGAAACTTAATGAATTTACAATTCTTACTATTCCATCAGCGCTCTGAAATTAATCAGAATAGGAACAAAAAGCCAAACTATAAATGCCTGATTTCTCCTGGGTAAGCTGGTGGTTAAACTGCAGGGAATTTGTTTTAATTCTAGCAGCAAGCAGGGGGCTTGGGAGAGCCCACATCAGATTAGCTACAGCCTTTTACAGGCGGGTACTATTGAATTCCAGAACAGCCCGGTTCTGAGAGCGCGTTTCCATTCCATTCTGAACCTGGGAAGGCAGACATAATGTGTCCCTACCTCCCTCTCTCCCAGCCTTTCAGGAAGCCATGAAGCTAATTTTCCTCAGCAGTATTCTCTGGAGGAAAAGTTCACATCTCGTGAAGGTAACATGTATTTTTTAATTATTATTATGTTTTATGCCTCCCCAGGGAAGGTGAGGAGGGGGGAGCTTCCTTGCTTAACAGAGAAAGAAATTTTCCTGTATCAGTGCCAAGAATAGACACCCTAAATTCAGCGATCCTAATCTCCAGCCATCCATCAGCAGCAGGGTGGGACCAGCTGATTCAGATTTTCTATTAGCTAGTGACTTTGTGTACTAAAATAAGTCAGTGTACCACCCAATTGTTCCCGCTGCTCTCTGCTCTGCAAAAGCCCAGACTTAACAGTCAAGTAATGCTGTAAGTACTTCCCCAGAGGTCCTTTATAACTGGCACAATCCTCTTCCCATCAACCCCTCCCAAGTCCCTGCACGCCCCTGTGACTTTACACCATGAGCATTTCTTACAGCATTTGCTCCACTATCCTTTCAGCACGCACCAGGGAAAATGCCAGCTGTGGGTATCTACGGTACCACAGGAGGCAGAATCGAGAAGAAACCTAACGTGCCCACAGATGATTCGATGGCAACTATTCATTTCCAGGGCCAATTAGTATTCAACCAGAGATCGAGGCCCATATATAGGGCACGGTGCATGATAGATGAAGACAGGACAAAATAATGAAACCCCAGGCTCTATATTTTAAAGGACACAGGAAGATAACAAAACAGTTTGCAAATATATCAGCCTAATAAATGACTGTTGGTTAAATGTTCAATAACCCACATTCATTGGTTATTTTCTGGACCAGCAAATAGAATCTGTGTAATTTGATTAACATTATTTAATTATTTAGACAGTAAAATTAACAGCAGAACTAAACTGGCAAAGGATTTGAAAGTAAGACTAAATAAAAAATATTTAAAACGCATGACCAAGGCTAAGAGCAAAGACTGTTAACCCACTCAGGCGACTCACATTGTTGGTACACTGCATGTTTTCAACTCTCATAGCCTAGTGTCATGCATTGGGAGCAAAAATAAAGAATCTGAGACCAGTTCATTTCAGTTAAACAAAATACGAGCCACGTACATCTCCATAGGTCACACAAACTTCTGTTCTCATTCGTATTCCTGTGGCTACAGAGAAACAAAAGGAGCTGGCAAGCCAGGCCTCACTGGGTGTGAGCAGCATGGCTCCACAGAAGTGAGGAAATTTTTAGCAAAGATGAAGGCAAATGTTTCATAAGTTCAGCACTAGAGCATCAGACGAATTGGTAACCAGACAGCACATTTGGTCTAAGCATCTCTGAGGCTCAGAGAACAGAACACTTTGGAGCTGTTGTGCTCGTTAAACATCACCATCAGCCAAAGAGAAAGGTAGCAGCCGGTTCAAACAAAAGAAACAATACACCTGCTACCAATATTTTGAAGAGTGACTTCTGGGTTTGGGTGTCCCATACAACCCACAGCAAGAGACAAAATTCTCAGAAAGCTACAAATACTCTTTTCTCAACTGGGAAGAGAACTAATGAGCTACGTACGAAGGTACACAAACAAAGGAAGCTTGTAGGAATACAGTGGCTAGACATCAAAATGATGCTGGTTTTTCATTGATCCAATTACTCAACACTGCATTGAACTGAGTAAACTAGTCACTTTTAAGCAGTGATTTCTGACTGCAAGCAGACAATGTAATATGCTAGGTAAACAAACTTATGAAAAATGTATATAAGGACTTTGGAACATAACAGTGACAATTTTGTAGCCCATCAATACACGTAGTTCCACAGGTCAAATATTTCCTCTTCCCATGCACAGCATTAACAAGGCAGCTTACCCTTTCCACTTGTCCTTCTTTGTGCTTCAGTTTGTACACTTTCAGCTTTGGAAGGAAAGTCTCCGTGTAATTCTTGTCTTCCATGCCTTGGAGCAGCACCCCATGGAATGCCAACCTGCAGGTATTTGCATGGATATCTGTATCCAGCTTGGAGCCGATCACAAGGCACAATCTAGGACAAGTGACTGGTTTTTCAAACTCTAGCAAAGCCCACTGTTGCCTTGGGAGCTGGACTTCTGCCTGGTCATTTTCTTTGTTCTCCTCTGAAGAACTTGAGTCCTTGGACAGGTATTCCTCTTGATAAAGATAATCGTTTTCAAAATCAAAAACATTTTCTTGAATTTCTTCATTGAAGTCAGCAGGGGCTCGACTGAAAAACATCACTCTTCCCATAACTGTTTCGTGACCAACTGTGATATGGAACTTGGCCTTGGTCTGAAGAGCTCCTCGAAAATACTGGATTTTCTTCACAGAAATTATCGCAGCATGGATGGTGTGAAGTGATTCTGGGGTGCAGATCAGGCCTCGTTCAAGTAGTTTGGGATCAAACTGGGTTACACAGATACCCACTCTGTCACCCTGCATGGCGCAAGTCACAGGAGTATGGAACATCTGCATGGACTTGACTTTCTTTGTCACCTATTAATGAAAGAGTAAGGAAAAAAATGAAGATATTAATTGCATATGAGTGCAACACAAGCACAAAGCTACACACACCTCCTGCTCTCTTAAGATGACTGAGCTAGGAGAGTCCACAATTCAAAAAGTAAGAAGTGAACACAGCAAGAATATACCCCACCATTTAGAATTACCACAGGTTTGAGCCTCTTAGATTATTTTACTTCTGATCATCAGACGGCAGGTTATCGTGGTCACAATTACACTGATAAAATGTTGAGAACAAACCACGTTTCCTTATATTATATTTGTACAACACTGAAATCTTGTAAACTGTCACTGTTAGGTACTCAGACGAGAGTCAGCACAGAAAAGTTATACACAACATGTTTTAGAAAGGCTAAAACGTACAGAAGACTGTAGAAAAAAAAGGGAAGAAAAGACTCTGAGGGGAACAAACTGCAGAACCTTACATCAAAATAGAGGAGTAGATGAAAAGTCTATTGGCTGAACTAAAATCTTCAGTAACTGGAATATAAAGAGCTCTCCAAATAAAGTCAGCAAAAAAAAGCGGTCACAGGCAATATACAGAAAGCCAATAAAAAAGAGAAAAAATCTAGTAGCTGCACAGCTGCAGTAAAACAACAAAAATCCTGTACTCCTTCTCAAATTGTAATTACACAAATAACAATGGTCATGAGCTTCACCACTACAAATACTGTTTGGGTTCCCTGGATCTCTGGCTGCTAACCAAAACCAAAATAAACACCCTTTTCAGACTAGAATAAGTTACTGCTGCAACATTTTTCAAATCAAGTGCCACAACAATGTCTGTGGATTCTTGGGGAATCTACAGAATATTATGAGAAAGGAGATCAGGAGGTGTGTGCATATAAGAGATACACTCCTCACTAAAAAGCCTTGACTAAAGAAGTCTGTTCTGACACTAGTTAGGATTACATCAAACTTAAAAGCCCATTCTGAAGGCTCACTTGGGCTTCAGGCGTTTTAGTACTCAAACATATACTCCTTATCCCTTTATCCAGACCTCCTAGACAGTACTACACATGTAGATAAATCGGAGAGAAACAATTTAGCATTTACCTCCACCTCACTATTCACTTCCAAAGTTGTACTTTTCACAGCTGGAAATACAGGGGCTTGAATCAAACCCTTCCTTCTTTCATTCGCTATAACCTACCCCTCTCTCTCCAGCTGCAATCAACGTGATAGTTGCAACACTGGTGATACAGGTAATGTTTAAGGAATTTATAAAAATACAAGGTTTTCTAAACACATGTGTTTCAAAGAAACACACAAGCACTACACAATTGAAACTGGCATATGAAAAGTACCAGCCCAAACCATTCTGAAAAACTTCTGTGATTTCATATGTGGTAAAACTGCCAGTAAATCTTCCTCTTCTACAACCACAGAATGAATAAAATAACAAAAACCAAGGAATCGTCCAGCACTGTCACTCCCCAACACAAAACTGGAATTAGAAGACACACAAAACATCTATGCAGTTTTCTACCTTAAATGGAGTCACAAAGATTTTTTTGCTTTATTTTGTAACTATTATAGCTTGTAACATTAGGTAGGTAGTTTCTAAAAAGTAAACAGTTTAATGAAATTATTACCAGAAATATTTGCCAGTATATATATACACATATACTCATCTGAAACATCTTTCACGGAATTCAGTTAACATTATAGAATAAAAACTGTATTTTAAAAAATCTATCCTTGTGTGCATATACTCAGAATATATCTTAGCTTTTAATTAGGTATCTAGGAAACATTCCTCAAAAGTGTTATGCCTACTCTCTTGCCTCAATTTAACTGAAATGATTTGGCTTGATGCACCTCACATGCAGCTCATAAATAACAATCAGGAGATTAACAAGTACTTTTAAAATATTCACTGCACATGATTAAACTTCTTCAATGAGATTTGCAGTTCTCAACCATGGCACAGAGAGCTGCCTTGTATCAGAATACCTGCTGTGTCCTTCCACATTTCTCAGTGTTAAACTAGATTAAAAAGAGTATGCAATTGTAAATGTCACTTTCCATGACAAAAGCTTGCTGTAATTCCTATGTGTGGGGAAAACTTAGCAGTGGAGAATTCATATAGGAGTATTTTTCAGTGTTGCATGAGGCTTTAACAGGATGGCTCCTGTTCATTCTGATGGTTCTCTCAGTCTCCAGTGCAAGTTCAAGAGAAGTTCTGGATCCTGACTAATTCTCTTTCAGAAAAAAAGTATCCTAATTAAAAAAAAACCCAAAACTGAAATTTGCAGAATCATATAAAGTAATCTACTTTGGCTGCACGGGAAAAGCTTTATCTGTGCTGCCTCCAACTCTCCCATGGCAGGGAAGCTCCCCAGCCTGGCCACGTTCACCCAGAGCTTTAAAAATCACCTTATTTCTTTGTAGCAGAGTTTGCCTTTCTGAAAGGTTTGCTTGTCCTCAGACACGTGAAGGGAAAGCTACTGCATTACTGCCTACTGAAAATCAGCACTTCATGCTGACCCATTCAGTATCTTGCAGATATTCAATCAGCCCATCTAGATTTGTTTTAAATGTAAATATTTTTCTCCTTGTATTCATGGCACCTATTCTCATATCTGAAGTTCCCCTACACGTATCAGAGGACAGAAGGAAAGCAAATGGGAAGAACACTTTCAGCCCATTCCTTTTTCCCTCTACACGTTCTCAGTACCAGAATCAACTGTAAAAGGAGTATACAGCACATGATCTTAACTGACCACCAACTCTGCTCCAAGAGCATAACGTGTGAAGGAACTGGGTTCTGACCAAAACAACACTAGAGTGTGTTTAGGTGATTGGGGAGGTGTATTAGATCACACAACAACTGAGTTGGAATTGCACCTCCTTCTAAAGGTCAGACGCAGAACCAGCAGAGAAGTGAATCAGTGAGTTCATCTGCACCCACTAGATCAAATAACAAGAGCCAGAGTAGCTTTAAATCACCAACTTCCTGTTTTCTGAGCTGACCATGAACATCAGTACAGTATTTCACTCCATTTCACTCTGACCCCAACTGACAGAGACATTTGTCCATAGTTTAAAATACTCCAAATGTAGGTTTTTTTTTTCCAAGAGACTGAATTCCATAACTAAAATACATCTTTGTTTTGTATGGCCATTAAAATACAAACCTGGAAGCACTGAGAAGGATGCAACTGGCCCTTAGTATTAGATTTGTTTCTCTTACGTACATCTGATTTCCCTATGTAAAGGGATCCCCACAAGTTACAGCACAGTTCTAAAAACTTTCACTTATTTTCTTTAGCTCCACTGTAATCAAAATTTAAAGTAGGGAGTCGGGGCCGGATCACTCAGTCCACCCCTCTACGAACAGCACGTTGTTACATAATTCCAAATGTTCTGTCCCGAGCAACAGAAATTTCTGAGACCAGCTATGCTCAGTATCTTCTCCATTTATTTTGAGTACCTAACTTTTGTCCTCAAAGTACTGTCTGTAAAACATTTTCTATCTCATCTTGTCCATGAAAACAGTGCAAGGTCCATAGTGAGTGCAACTTTAAAGACACAGACAGTATTGCATGCAAACAACATAGGTAAACAGGGAAAACTGGATACCGTTATAAAACTTGCCATAAACATAGTTAAGACACTCACTCACATTTTGTTTTCTAATAATGGCACAAGGTAATTCATTATATCTCATCATATAAATCAAGATTCATGCGTTGAAATCTTACACAATTTGTAAAAGCATTTATTTCACTTTTTAAATTTTATTTGCACAATCACATTAACGTTCCTAAATCATTACATGAAGGCCTATAAAAAGAGTGAGAAAGAAGTTTATGTATTCAAATGCAAATTTCAAAAATGCAAAACAGAAATCAAAAGCACCCAAACAATTCAGCCCTTGAGATAAACAAATGTGTTCAATATAAGAGAACACGTTATTTGAAGACTAAAGGAAAAGCCCACCAAGATTTTCAAAGTAGTTTAGTACAGACTAATAGAAAACAGGATACAGAAAAACTGCACTAATGACTTTTTCCCCTGATATGTCAGGGCTTCTTTTGCTTTATTTATCCAACTTCCATTAAGTTATCAACCATATGACATTGCTTATAGCTTCTTTAGATAAGAACTCAGCCATCCTGCTGCCTCCCAGTGCTGCAAGTGCATCTTTCTGATAGAAAGATACAGCAACCATACTGCCCTATAATACTGATAAGAAATGACAAAGTTAAAACAATTAGTCTTAATAACCTATTAAAGAGTAAATACTGATTATAAATGTAGTGTTTATAAAAGGAATATTACATATGTACTACAAAACCAGACCCCACTTCAAATGCAGAGGACTCCAACAGGTTTAAAATAAAAATCACATCTCGGAGCCCAACTACTGAGAGCTACATCTTTGAATTTACATTTGAGAAGGCAGGGGAACTGATAAATTAAGAAAGCACTGTTTCAGTTTAGAAAAACGTCCAGAGCAAGCCTGCCTGAATCAGCACCCAAACAAGAAAAAAATACACTTCAGAGACACAAACTGACCATACATTGCAGACCATACAAGAAAGACCACCTTACTACCACCCAGTAGAAGGGCCTCCTTCCAGCTGAAGGGGAGCAGCAAACTAAGGCCCAACTTCATGACCAAAATACATCCCATATCTGCTGCTTTTGAAAGCAAGGACTGCCTTCCTCACTATTGCTCTACTACAAATGCAAATAAAGAACAAGGCATCTCATCCCTGTTTCCAGCATCACCTCTTGGTGGTCAGAGGATAAGAAGCTACACTGTAAAAAAATGCAGCCCAATTGTCTGACAGGAATTTTTAGCTTTCAGCCAACCCCTGTCTAAGCTCTTACATTGAAACTAAGCAGAGCTTTGATTTGGACACAAGACTACTCTTACAAGTAAGCCTATCTTTTCAAAGCTTCTCTTTTAAAACATAAAGCACGCAAAAATTCTTTGCTTCATGAGGGATGACCACTCACAGCAAAGCTGTGTCCTACAGATGAGTAAGCAGCAAAGTGTTTAGCGAAGAAGGCAACTCGCTCCTGCTTGAAAGTGTCAGAAGGACACCTTGGCTGTGAAGGCACAAGACAGCAACAGTGAGCATTCAGAAGTCACGAGCCAAGGTCTCTGCCCTAGTCCATCCACATCCTTCATTCAAATGAAAAAAACCCTTTTATTTTAAAAATTAAAATGTGCAATATTTCCTTAACTCTCTGAGATGCCTTTGGGGTTCATGTCATGTTTCAATGAACATGAGAAACAAGTTAGTTCCAAATCTTCAACCAGGATTTCAGAACAGCATAAAATGGAGATAAAATAGAAGCTGTCAATAGTAGATTGTGAAACAGCAATGACACGATGCAAACTCTGCCCACTGCTCAGGTTGTGGAAAGCCATCTCTTCCAAGTCAACAGCACAACAGCAGGTGGGACCAACTACAAACAGTGGAAACCTCAAAGAGTAAAATAATTCCAAGTTTGCTGGTGCCACCAAGACTATGTGGCTTAGTAACAACTTTCTGAGAGATTTTGAATATTTCTAGAATCTATTATTTGTACATGGCCTCCCTTTGCCCGCAGGTGGGAAAGGAATATAGCATCTGGAAGAATTATTTCACACAGAATGATTCTTTTAACTTCATTTTAAAAGTGAAGTTTATAAGGGCATCACTGTATGACCACTGTGGTGTTTATGTAATGCCACACACATGCTTTCAGATTTCATTCAATATACACCTCCTCCTGATAAAATAACACCACAGCCTGAGGAGCCTCTACTGCTACACTGGAACAAAGCAATATAAAAAGGGATACTAAAATCCCTTTAGCTTAATTCCTTTCACATTATTTAAAATATGGCTATTGACCCAGTAAATAGAACAGCAGGTCAATGATCTTACTCTCATGCTGCTCTGCTTTAATACCATAATTTTAGATTAAATTACATGTACGCTATGTTCATGCACACAATCACAAATCAAAAATTAGCAAGTGTTAAGATTAAGATTTTGCACATAAAGTTAAATGGCCTTCTGTGCCTCTGCATTCTCCTGTAGCCTTTAAGTATATCATCTCAATTTTTTTTTTAACAGTACATAATCCATCCCATGCACAGATTGGGCAAAGGTCACTGAATAAGAAAACTACTCTCCATTTCTTTTCTTCTCATGACTGAAGTGCCTCAAATTCATTATGTACTGTAAACCATCAAATTCACACTGTACTGTATGTATGCTATCTTACTGGAGTATTTCTTTGGTAAAGTTCACTGATCTTGTCACCCTTGTGATATAATAGGGCACTACGCCTCACTGCAGATAGGAAACTCAACTGCGTCATTTGTCACAATCCAAATTCTCAAGAAAAACACAATGTCCAGCTTTTGAAAGCAAAAGGCTGATTTTTCAGAATATTTATCATTTCATAGCAATTTTCCTCACTCACTGCAAAGCTTCCAACAGCCTCAACCACTTCAGCCAACTTTCAGATCACACAAAAAGCCCCAAATCCAAGCCATGCCTCCCCAGCTTCCACAAGAGAATGCTGTGAGAGATGTCTCCCAAGCCCTACTAAAGTCACAACTCCACTTGTCTCTACATTTTGCCACAGAAGGCAATCATGCTGGTCAAGCATGATTTGCCCTTGCATTATTTCCCATCAATTATTTATTCTTAATATGTGCTTAGACTTCCATCCCTTGATTCTCCTCCTGTGCCTGGGATGCACAAGGGGAACAGCAAGAGCACTAAGACCCACTGCACCTTTATTTTCTCTCTACATTGTCTGTTCTAGATTTGGGTGAACCTATTCACAAAGGGGAGGACAACATTCCCTTTTCTTCCCCTGGCCAAAAGAGCTCAACAGCCACACACATTGAATCCTTGGGGCTGTAGTTAGGGATGAGGTCCCCACACTTCAAGGATATGTGTAAGAAAGCAGAAGCCAGACACCTCCTGTATATCCTTTCATCTCCAAAAGACTAAAACTTCTCACAGTTTTTTTTTAAACCAAAAAGGAATCTTAAGATATCCTTAAACTAAGTGGTACTGCTTGTGCCATCTACCACTACAGATGACAAAGTATGCATTTTAAAAGCATAATATAATACCAATGAGTTTAGCAATCAAGTATCTAGGAAGAGAACATCAGACCTATAGTAAAACTATGACACACAATAAGCTTAACATTTACATACCAATTAAAGTTTCTGCAATTTATCAAAAAATATTTCAATAAAACATTTTTCAAAGAAAAAAATCCCAAAAGAAGTCAACACCAATGGAAAACCATAGGTTAAAGAAAGGCTGACTGGAAATTTCTTCTTCCAGTAGAAAGCATTGAGTTCTTCTTTCCAAATAGATTTAGGTTTAGAACAATAAGAACACTTTTATCTGAACACTTCAAAGTCACATGCAAACGAATATATTACAGTAAACACAGGGTTGAAGGTTTTATAGAAGAACTTGTACTAGGATTTTTTCTTCTTCTTTAAAAGAAATTTGTTTACTACCAGTCTTTGAAAAGCATAAAAGGGAGGAAACTACAGGGTAAATAGGTAAAACTTTCACATGTAAGGAACATTTGGAGCTTTGTGAGAAGACTGGTTTTGGTAGAATGTGCGACGTGTAGCCCAATGTGAGTAATATTATATCTCAAATAAAAATCAGCCCATGAATATACATAATCCAAAAGGTAATTCTCCCAATCTCTAAAATGTAATGGAGCCACTCTAGATCACTGAGGCATGAATATTTACCGTATTCAGGCTTTACTGCTCTCGATCTGGGTTCAATTTTGCAAATTAAAATGAAGGCTCTGAGGATAGAGAGATTAAAGAAGAGCATCCCAAAGCCTGCCTGTTTCCTTGGTGTGGTAGCAGTGATCTGGTTACCCTTCTGTTAGGTTATTTCTTTTTACTTAATGGAGTAGGTCAAAAGCAATTGAGAGTGGAAAGAGGAGGTCATTATTGGGTCACAACCTTGGAGTTAAGGGCTCACGAAGGAAAACAAACACAGAGTGAACATAAAGCTGCATTTAAAAATAAAACCCGTAATGAAAAATGGTATTTTCAGCTCTTTTCACTTCTATTTTGACAGGTCGAGGGGAAAAATAAGAACAAAGTTCTTTTACTCATCTCTTTCTCATGAACAAAATTCTCCTCTCCTTTCTCTAAAATCAGCTCATTAATAGAAGCCGTGATTTATACAAAATGAAACAAAGGTGATGAATAATTACTGAGAGATCTGGCAGGCTTCATTAGCTGCAGCAAACGATAACATTAATCGTCACGATTTGTACATTTTCTAGGAAATACCTGGAATATAAACACAACAGCTCTCTAGTTCCATGCACCAAACAAGCAAACACAAGTACGCGCATCAGTACAAATCAAATGATACAGTACTACTCCTAGTGAATTCCTTGTACTAATTACAATCAAAACAAAGGCTACCTCTGCCATGGGAAGAAAAAGGAATTAATTACTATCGGACAAGTATTTTTTGCAATAATCCTTTTTGTGAAATAAAAAACAATTAGTATACAAAATCTTTGTAGGTTTTCTCCTTGAGGTAGGATTGTTTTGGCAGCAAATTTTAAGAAATCAATTGGTAAGCAATTTCTAAATAAGTCAGTAAAAATGATTAAGATTAGATGAGTAAATTTATATCCTCTGCACTGTGTATTTTCCAAATCTCAGCAGTTGAGTCTGGAGTAGAGAACAAACGGATTTACCCCTTCCACCTTTAGGAAATAACACTAAGCTTTTAAAGAACAAAGCAGCACGGTTAAAAGTTTGTTACAGCAAAACCAAATTCTAATGAACATACAAAGGGTATAAAAAAAAGTTATTTTTACAGTAATGATTCAAATTAATCCATTCACATGCAGCTGGGGACAGAAAGGGAGCAGAAGGGAAGGAAAATGGAGGAGAAAAAGAGAAAAGTACAAAGAGACCGCATCTTTTAAAACAAGAAATTAAGCCAAAAGTAATGGTCATCAGCCAGCAAAAGCAGCATTTGCCGTATAGAGGTGCCACGTGATATCTTATGAAATAAGAAATTCACACTTCTTTCCCTCTGAGCTACATCCTGGTACCAAAGGGTTACTGTGCTTTGAAACCTTCACCAATGGCCTTACTAAACATTTAATATTTTTCTTTCTGCTTTCTTAAAGGCCCCAGATGTGTTCTTGCAGATCAAAAGAGACCAACTTATAAAGTTAAACGAAATCAAGGGCTTTTGTTCCAAGGCATCGTTGCTGAACTAATTATTCCTGGATGTTGTTTAATGAAATAGCAGTGCCATATATTAAAACAGTTAACAGGATGAGTTGCGTGAGTTATAGGAAAGGTCTGATCTGGGATTATAAATTTAAGGTTTTCTTCAAAGGAGATGAAACAAACTACTCACAACTCCCCAGTCCTTTCTGTCACTGGAAGACTGAAATAAAGGACCCAAAAAACGTATAAAAGCTGAAATATCATTCTACATATTTATCCTTCCATGAATGATAGAGAACTAAAGATGGGGGAGTTCATAAAAACTCCAGAGATTCTCTGAGATGATGAAATGAAGATCTAAGTTATCCTGTCTGTTCCCTGAATGCTACAAAGTGCAAGTTAAAATAAATACTGGTAAACTCTTGGGAGAAGCTGCATTTTAGATGTACTTAGACAAACGAAGAAAGGACTCCCACCTTGAACAACTCAATGCAAATAGTTACCAGAGCAATTATAAAGCATTTTTCTTAATAGAGGAGGCTGGGGGTAAGCAAAGAGCTACTCCAATATCAAATTATTAGTAGAATTGAATCTTTTACATTATTCTGCAGCCCCCAACACCAATATTTTTGGTGAAAATGCTTATTTAACTATACGTTTACCTTCCTGAGAGAAACAAAAGACTCTCAAGATCCCTATGGACGTCTCAGACTAGGAAGGCAACTTTTCAGAACCATGGCTCTTATACATTCAGACAATAAACACTTCCCTACTGATCGGCTCTTCTGTGTTTGTTTGTATTTTACAGCCTGACACCGGGCCAGCCCAACACTTGACACCTAATTAACAGACCTAGGAGCTGGAGGTCCATATATTGATCACACTAAATGGGATTAGTGTGAAATAAAAAGTTCAAAGGGTCTTGACCAAACTTCACCACAGCCCAGCTGTGACAGCTGCTATGAATTTGTGCATCCAGTGCCCCACGTTTTTATTAAGAGGGGTCTGGCACACAAGAGCAGGCAGTAGCCTATGAGATCACAAAGGTTCACCTAACAATGTCAGGCTCTGTAACTGTAAGGACTGACTGAGGAAAAAAATCCTCTCGCTTGTTTGCATAGGTCTTTTTGATTAACTCATGAAAAGGGTCCCTCACCTCTGATACAACAAGCATCTACAATTGACATAGAGTTGTGACTTCTTTGCCTCTCAAGGATTTGTTAAACTTGCTCTGGAAGAGCTGTCCAATTTGAAAGAACCCTAGGCTTGATTATAAAAGAAACAGTTCCTGCCACACTAATGTATTCTGACAATGACAGCCAGGAGCTGTATTTAAACAACAGAACTCCAAACTATTATCTTTTAAACACACTTTCTATTTGCCTAAACCTCTCAGCTGTCATCAGGTGAACAAATATTTCTACATTTTACACACACATCTTTTTAGTAGCAGTCCTCCTGACATGATTTTTAAACTTTCATCAAGATCCAAACAAATTTCAACTAGCATCAACTTACGTCAGTATTTCTGAACATCTGTGCAAATTCATTTTTTATATAAAACAAGCAGCCTCATTTTCCAGTATCAAGTATCACAGACACACATAACAGAAGCATGGGATACGGGAAACCTACAGCAACTCCAAGAAGGGAACAATCCCATCATACAGAGATGTGCAAGTACCACCAAGGCAGAGTGAATGCTCAACAGGATTCCTGTGGCTAATGTGGCATTTACCAAAATACTCAGGATGAACTACGAAGAAAATGCAATTTTGCATTTGTTGCTGCTTTTATGGATTTATTTGGTTCAGGATTCAGTCTGTCAGAATATTTTCAAAAATAACCTTGAGGAAGATCTGCTCTGCGAGTTTAAATATCAACAATAAGGAAGTGGTCATCAGTCAGGAGGAAGAGATGGAAAACAGCTGTCAGTTTATACATAATTTGAATCCATGGTCCATGAAGAGACATTTAAACAGGCTCACAGAGGTTACAATATGACAGGGTAACAAACGAGGGAGTACTAGAGCCATGACACAACAATACCTGACAGCAGATCACCAACAATAGAAGCTTAGGAAAGTAAGGAGGGCAACCTGAAGCCTATGAAAGAAGAGTGGACTGCTAATGCCGACACATAAAGACATTTCACGTAGCACAGAACGATCTTTGAATACTTTATACAGTATTGCAGCACACCAAAACCAGCTTTTCTTGCCTTTTGTTTCTCTTTTTTTTCTACCTATATCTCTTCTCCTGCTAAATTTCTTTCCTTGCAGAATCCTCCATTTCCAATCCTTTGGCTCTCAGAACTGTCGCATGCCCATTCACACCTGCTGAGATGACCTTCACTGAAAAGACCAACCACATTCTCAAGTACCACAATTAGGCTTCAAAATTAACATTCCAAGACTGGAAGAAGATTTCATGTCTCTGCTCTGGCTGCAGTCAGAATTGGAAAACTGCAACTGTCACTCCCCTTGCGGTCTTGAAAGCTAGAACCTTTTCTTTTCAAATTAAAGTTGAAATTATATGTAATCCAAGGCGTGCAGGCCACAGGAAATTCTTTAAGATGACTGGAACCAGCCCAAAGGAAGCTTATCTGGCCTATCCACCAATGCAAAAATTTTTCTTTATTCACTATATTCTTTAGGATTTTTTTTTGCCAGTGTTGTTCTGAAAGCTCAGATTTTTCAGAAACACTTCTTCATGACCAGGTTTCCTCACTGGCAGATTCTTCACTGTAGTCATGAGCTCTCACAGCTCCCATTCCCCAAAAATATTGGAGGATTACATACTTCCTCAATAGTGCAAAATTGCACGATGACTTTTCTCTCTGGATATATTAAATATGCTGTAATTTTATGCACCTTCTCATTCAATCATCAGGATTCTGCAATAATGAAAAATAAATTGGAACTAGAACACGCAAAAATTGGAGCTTTTGAAGCTTCAGAGTAATTTTTTTATCAAGTTTTTTATTCTAAAAGATACATTAATATTCTTCTACAGTAAATATAAATAAAGGAAATACTCATTGCAGTGAGACTGCAAGATTTGGTTACTTGCAGTTTTAGAAGACTGGACTAAGGCACAATTCGTGACACAACCCCTCCAGTCCTGTACATTATGAGTTTTTTCAGGACAATTCAAATGGCTTGAAAAGAAAATATAATTTTATTGGAAGTGATTTGGTACCTTTATTTAGGAAGAAAAATGTCTAACTAGAAAAGGTTACAGTAAGTCAGGAGAGAATCTGAAACTAAGAAAAATACCAGTGTTAGAAAACGTTGCTACTACACCCAACATTGATTAGAGGAAATTAGAGTCAGCAAGCTGGTATAAATGGTACCACTGTCTTCCAACAGGAGGAGTAGGGAAAGATAATTTAAACACAGATGAGGCAAAAGATAAATAGAAAAATAAGGAAAGCTTTCACTTGGCCAATAAGCCAAGCCACTTTAAGACAAACTAAAGAGACGTAGCTTCAAGAATCAGTAAAATAAAAATGAGGGAAAAAATATACATGCAATACTTAAGCATGTATTTATGTACCGTTTAGTCTATATTCCACGTGTAACATATGTACATTTCATAATCCTTCAGCAAATTAGATTTAGAGGAGAAAGAATATTTAAAAGGCAGTTTAATAGTTACAAAACCCAGCTGCCATTAGTCACGTAACATTTTCATTTTTGTCTTTACTAAAAGGCAAAACAGTACCATTCTGTCCACTCTTCAGACAGCATCATCATTTCTTGCATCCCTTTGCATATCAAATTTTATAACTACGACAGTTTCTTCTCCCTTTCCTGCATAAGGTACGTACCACTTATTGCCTTTGGTGTTTTAATTTTATTTAAGTGGGATAAAGTGCACACTGTTTGGAAAACATTCCACCCACGTATTTTTCTAAAGACACTATTTTAAATCCCATAAGGATGTTAATATTTAACAAAAGCATAGGGTTGACCTATTAGACTATCAAATCTGACACATTATCTAAGGCAAAGGCTTATTTCAGTTGCTTCAGAAGAAAAACATGAAACCCCAGTACCTTACCAACTGTGCAATAATGAAAATGAGGTGGTAATGAATTCCAACCTAACCCTCAATAGTGGATTCCAATTACTCTGCTTGCAGGAGAAGTAAAAATATTGACAAAATATAACACCATTTTTTCTGATGAAGTGGTGAACAATGCTGCAGAAAACCTTCTACAGTTGTAAATCTACAAAGAAAATCATGTTCCCACTCAAATTTTACTCTCTTTAATCTTGTTGGACTGCCCAGTATATGAAGAGGTGAGCTCTCACTCTGCAGACACAGGAATGCTCTCACTCTGCACAGAGAATGAAAAAAGGATGCTAGTATGAGGCTTAGCAGCAAATAAATGGCTTAGCAGCAAATAAATGGCTTTGCTGTTATTAATTTCAGTTGAAACACTATTAGTCAAACAGTGGGCCTTGTGGTTTAATATACATCAGCACAAGTAAATTTTCTACAAGCCTTTGGCTCCATCTGCTGACTTGTAATATTAAAAATAATTGATGAGGCTGAAAACGTTCATGCTTTTGGAACACGAAGTCCTCTACATTTTTGTGAGCACAGTTATAAAAGCATAACTAAATGCCCAAGAGCGTGGTCTCGTAGTTTTGTCAGTTAAAATTATGTTGAAGCAACAACACACCAGCTCTGAGGAGAAGGTACCTGGGTGAGCCTGGGATGTGCAAGGAGTAAATTAATCTTACTTGGAAAACGGGCTGGAATCAGATTTCAGTAACAGGTACACATCTGCATGTTTATGTCACAGAATCAACCAGCAATTAAGTCCAAATCTGCGAAGTGGAATTCTGAGCAGATTAATAAAATGAACTGGAGGTCTCTGACATAACCCCTGTAAGGGCTCGTCGGAGATATTTACTCAACACTGCCTGTGCTGGTTGCAGCCTCCCCACCTTCCCCTTGAAACTACAGCTAGTTGTATTTATGAACAAAAACGTGACAAAAAAATCACTCTGAAGGTTCAGAAGCCCCAATAATTGCCTGTTCTAGTTTTATTTTTTATTATTTCAGAATCCTGATCATTGTCAGAGCACTTCAAACTCATGTCTGAGAGAATTTCCACACAAAAAAATTGCCTATGAGAAATGCATTTACGAGGTTTTTTTAAAGATAGCAGGTGAAACTCCAAAACAAAAAAAAAACCAGGTACCGTACTTCAATGGCCATTTTTTACAATTAAACAGCTAAATCTATCATTAAATAAAAGCACCCTGATTTACATGAATACTGAGCTCTCATGGTTGGAAATTATTTGAGTGTTAACTGGGGCAATCAGCATCTCTCACAGTTTGTTTTCCTTTATGATCCTGACCTTCAGTACCTATACTAGAAAAATCTAACAAAAAACATTCCCCACAAAAAACCAACACATTTGGCTTTCAAGAATCCTTTGCTATTTCTGTGCACTTTGAAAAGTCCTTTATCATCAGAGTAGGGGATATGGTCAGCCTCGCAAGCCAAAACCCACTTGTTAAATTTGCTACGTATGGGGAAGATTTTTTTTTTAGCGTTGCTATTTATGATTTCTATACCAACATAGTGAAGTCTTAATATTTGACTAACACACACAGGTAAAAAACAAGAGATGGAATCTATTATCTGTGTGAGGGGATTTAAACACAGAATGAAGTCGTAATTATGTTAAAGCTAAGATTAAACAGAATCTGAACCAGACGCTAAAGCTCACTCTTTATCACATAGGTGTGAGAAAAGCTCATCTTCATAGCTTTATAGAGAAACAAACCCTTTCCTGAAATGAAAATGTAAAAAAACCTCTTACATAAAACACATACCATGTAGTTTCCAAAAAGCTTCTTTTAAAGCTATTAAATGTTTATAATGTCTTCCTTTCAGAGCTGAGACAGAAGCTAAGAAATCCATTACAAAAGCCATCAATTTTAAAAACTGAAAACACAGGAACTCAAATTCTGAACAAAGACCCCTAAGAAATTTTAACAATACATGAAACATTAGGAAGATACAAGACTCGCTTCTACATGGTCATGCTCAGATATCAGCATAGGTCCAATAGGTTCAAAACTATACTGACACAAAGGTTCATGTTGGGGAAAATGATCACCACACAATGTGAGATTTAGAAAGACATTAAGGAAAACTTAGAAATATAATCATATTTAAATATAAATCTAACCTTCTGCAAATTTGATTTTCCATATACAAGAAAATAGCAAGGAAACAAGCGTGCACATTGTAAAGCACTGTGCATAATTATAAAAACTTTAATCGCATCACTGCATTCTCTCTGTCGAAGTCTACCGAAATCCTGACTCAAATAAAAAGGCTTGGTTGGTGTCAGCGTAGTCTGATGACACTGAACAAATGAAAGGCAGGATTAAAGCTTCACTGCTGAGCTGATCAGAAAGGACCTTGTCCATCAGGGACAACAACGTAATGTAAAACAAAAAGCAAAAACATAGTATTTGATTTGTGGAGGTGCATTCGCTGTGCCAGATAACTTCAACATTATGGATTCAAAATAACATTAACTGAGCCCACTACTCATTGTGGATATCTAATGGTATGTTTTTACAACTGTTTGTAATGTACATGTCAGATGGCCTACGTCTTTCTCATGAGTCACACCATAACCACAAAACTATGCCTTAATGTTAACTTTTCTTCCCCCTCCCCATAAGTTGGATGCAAAAATTACCTTGCCTATCTCTCATGTATAAATCTTTAAGGCATCTTGCCAATATTAATTAGGTTCACCAAACCAAACAGAATTGACCATGCTTTTGTTTTTTCTAATCAAAATTCAAACAGGAAACTTGGGTAGAAAAAAAAGCTTCCAAACCCCTGAAAATAAAAAAAAAAAGGTTAATAGAACCCTTCCCTTTACGTTTTTTTTTTGTGTTTTTATCAGAAAACGCGTGTTATTTTTTTAAAAACACTGCTTAGCTTCCTGCCAAAAACATCCCTTTTAAAACAAGAATATCCTCAGTGTTTCTGGTAATCCACCAAATCAGTTCAGCATCCACACATTTTAAAGAGGCAGAGGCTACTGAAGACACAACTGTCTTCCCTAAACATATTCTTCTTTTCCTTATTACCTCTATTCCCAACAGCAAACCGAAAGGTAGCAAAGGTTTTTTTCCTCGTGTTATATTTTAAAATCTTCAAGAATCTCTCTATAAGCAGGATGGAGCCTGTGATCTCAGATAAGACAATCATTTATGTGTCGTCTGCACATTTTGCACATCTGGAAAGTGGATTTAAAAATAGAAGGTTCAACAACTTGAACAGATAGGGATGAGCGGGTGGGAAAATCGAACAGGAAAACAAAGCAAGGACACGAGTAAAAGGAAAGACTTGAAAAAAGGTTGAACTTTTTGTATTTGTCTACAAATGCAACTTAGAACTTTCTACTGATCTATTATCACTTCCTTCAAGAAGGAAAAGTAGACACGTAACGATTTCTACCAGCTTGAAGATTTCCACCATTTTCCCACTACTTCGGGAACTGCACGCTCAACAAATATTAACACATCAGAATAAATTCTGTTGAACTTCAATCTCACGCAGCATCTCAGGCTCACATTAAGCCTCACGAGAGCAAGTTACAACCCCACTCTGCACCACTACATTGGAGAACTAAAGAGTTCTCCGTAAGAGACCACAGTCCTCCCCTCAGGCACAGATACTTAACCACCTCCACCAGAGCCCAGCAACGAGTAGCCTTTGACAAGACTAGAATCAAGCATTAACTTGTGGGGCCTTGCCACCTTAACACAGTTTGTACAAACAACTGTTTCTCCCCAAAGAGCATCATGTCAACCACAGAAAAGGAAGATTTGAAATAGAAACACATGTTGTACAAAATACTATTCTTATTTGATCACCACCTGACTGCAATTCTCTCCTAAAACTCGATGTGAAATAGGCCAGGATAGGATTTTGTGTTTTATTTTTCCAAATATTTGTATACTACTTGGCATTTAGACTAAACTAATGGTGTTGGCTTTGTGTTGACTCAAGACCAAATGGGACATTTCTTTTAGTCTCACTGGCATATATTTCAGCCCTTCACTAAAAATATATCTTTTCAAGTTTCTCTTTGCAATCCTCCCTTCTGTGGTATTGTTTTGAGTGTTTGTGGTTCACTTACATATTCCTCACTCCCTGAAAACTTTAAATTATTGTCAACTAACCTTCACAAACTGGATCAATGTCTTCAACTAGGCAAAGAAAATGCCACATGAATAACACCTGTATTTCAAAAATGAACTGATTTACAATAGCACGTTTTTTCCCTAAGCCACCATATAACTTGTTGTAGTCCTGGGTACTTGGTGTTGCACATTAAACAACAACCACTTCTAAAGATGGTTAGCATAAAAATGTATTGAAATTAATTATGTAATCAATGGAATATCAAGAAAAAGCTTTCATAAAGGTCTGACAGTTTTTAAGTGTATAATTTAAGCTTTTAAAGATGTATTAGCTACAGTGACTTTAAAAAATGCTATTTGACCTTTTCATTGTGACTTCTAAAGTGTGAAATGTTTATTCTTGATTATTTATTCATTAGAGGAGAAAGAAAGAGAAGCCAACTGCATTTTATGGCATATGCTTTCAAATCAATCTTTACAACCACAAAGAGCCTGGGAATTTGTTCATTTCAGACTGTTGCATATGAAAACCTGTATCTAGACATTCATATCATGTTCATCATGGTGCTATCTGGGCAGCGTACATAATTATATTATTCCAGCTGATACTGTAAATATTGGCTCTCTGCAGTATTACTTTTTCTTTCATTTCAAGCTGCACCAGCTGTTATGAAGTTATAGGAACGCTCTAGTGAACAGATGTCTCTTACATTTAGTTTCAACAATACACATTGTCACAGACACATGACAACAGATTCAGGTGATGAGCTGAACAATGTTTGTGAGCTGAACAAATGTTTAAAGAGCGAAGTCAATTCTCACGTAATTTTCATAGTAGCAACAAAGAATAAAATTTAGAGTTTTATAAAATGAGGTCATCTCAGGAACACACTGTACATGGCATGAAATCCAGAGGACTTCCTATGGTGTTACAGTAATACTTCAATAAAGTATTCTGGTAACAGACTAATCACAGATTGGACTCGATGATCTTAAAGGTCATTTCCAACCAAAACCATCCTATGATTCTATAGATGCCTGGGCACTTATGCACTAGTCTGTTTTCTGTCTTTTAGTCAAATCGAGAAGTCTATCTCCGACAGTCTTGATTCAATAAAGTTTCAATATTCAGACTCCTTTTTTTCCAGTGCCCACATCTGAGCAGAACTTTATCACATGGCTTAGTTAACGCAGCACTTCCTGAATTGTTCTGCTTCTTAAAGGCCTGATCAAACGAGGAATTGTACTGTATATGGATGACCAAGGGAGAACAAAAAGTGACATTCCCTTCCTTCATTCTTGTCGCTGAACTTTTGCCAAAGCCTCCAGCACTTGAACTTAGCTATTTAAAACACGATAGTTACTCACTGCCCTAAACCAAACCTACTCATACTAAAATTACATTCACAGCAGGAATGCAATGTGAAAGCTATGTTTACCACACAGGAGGCTACCTTTCCAATTACTATTCAAGCGTTCCACTAAGATTCCTCCTCAAAGGGTATGTGTAAGTGCATGTGGGTCTGTTTTCAATTGAATAAGATTGAGAACAATTCTACCTGATAAATTAAAAGAAATAAAAATAAAGTTAATGACCTGGCAGCAACAATGCTTAAGCAAACAAGTTATGCAAACACAAACCAGCCATCTTTTGCTTTAAAAAGTTACCATAAAGTTTAAACAAAAAGGCATTTGGATGAAAAGTTTATGATTATTATAGTAATGTCCATTAACTTAGTTTCAAACTAATCTTGAACCCCGGGATACAAAAAGGTAGGAACGCTACACTTATCACTGGAGCAGCAACTGTTCAACAGGAAAGATGTACCTACTAAGTCCCAGGATAACATGCATGTTTTTGTTCAGTTGCATCCCAGTCATGACTCAAGTCATGTTAAAATCTTTCTCCTCTGCTCACAGCTTACAGGTTCACTGCTCAGAGTATCCACTTCAGATGGCTCTGAAACTCCTATTCAAACTATACATGGAAGATGTTTAACCCTAGGGAAACAACAGCTGAATTACATTAGTAATTCCTGAAGACCTACAGAATACTGAGCATCAAAGACCATGCAAGGAAGTCACATCTGCCAGCAGTCTACACGAGCCCGTGGCTCGCTAGTGAGGAGATGTCTGCACACATGGGAGGGCACACGCAACAGTCACTACTGAAACTATCACACTTCGGTGCCAAGGCCAACCTCAGAACAACTCCAACTGTGTAATTTGTTAGTCCATTGGTTCCCTCTTCTTTCACTCAGTTTCTTCCCCACTTTGTATTTCTAAAACAATTTTCTTCAGCTTTTCTAACAGTTCTCATAAGACAACCAATTTACTGAAATCTGGACAGAAGAAATGTAATTTGATTTATCTAAGAAAATTAGTCATCATGTCCAATAAAAATACAATGTTCATCTCACAGAGCATTTTCATCTACTCAAGAGTCAAGATCCTATATTTCTTTTTAATTTTAAACTCACTGAACAGGGTACCATTTCTTAGGCAATAATAACACTCTGCATTTTCTAACTATTACGGCAAAATTATCCATGCAACAATAATTTCAAGGGTGTACTTTGTGTTATCTCATGCATTAACCACAACCAGCCAGCATTGCAGATAATACTGAACAAGCAATCAGTATGAGAAATACTGCAGAAGCTGAAGTCTACCTTAAAGAACAGTACTGTTTCCAGCGATGCTGCACTTCCATGTGGAGCCAGGATCCCAAGTAGCCATTTAAAGATGGCTTAAGTGGATAGAAGCAACGGAGAAATTACACACAAATCTCTTATTTTTTGGATCCACTGTAGGAAGAAACTTGTACTTTGGCTAATTGTTTTTATCCATTAGAAGGTAATCTATTTCCCAACTGTCTGTAGCTGCCAGGGAGTACAGGGTACCTCTACACTTCCAAGAAAAACCACAAATAAATTTTAGTATTTGAAGAGTTAATTGGCCAGCAGTGACTAGGCCCACTTTTCTGCCTACAGAGATCACATTAGACACACAAGCTCCAAAAATAGAGTATGGTTTGGATTAGCACTGCTCAGGTTGGCTGCTCTCCCCTTGGCTTACTTCCTTTCTGCTCTGATGAAGTAGAAAAAAAAAAAATTAAAACCCCTATGATATACATCCAGCTCCCTCTCTATTATTTCTTATCCCTGGTCCTGAATAAAACAGAACTTAACACATAAAATCCTGATCTTCTTCCCTCTTTTTACTATACCTACATGATAGTTAATAAAAAATTGAAAGCAATATGAACTAAACTTTTGTATTTCAGTAACAGATACTGAACGAAGAGCAACACACAAACCTCTCCTGAGCGATTTTCAAGTCTAAAGTTAACTAACTTGTGGGGTTTTTTAATACAAAATTAAAATAGATTCTGTTCTTTAGGGTCTTGGAGTTTGGTTTTTTTTTTCAGGGGTGGTGTTGGTTTGTTTGTTTTTTTAAAGTGTGAATTAAAACAGAAATAAAAAACAAACCCCAAAAAACACACAGTAAAAAGTTACAAAACCATACACTGAAAATAAGGGAGCTGGTCTTTAAAAAAAGCTCAGCATCTGCTACTTTTATCCTCTGAAGAGATTGAGCCAAAAAAGATTTGAGAAGTTTTTATTGCCAGATCTAAATTTCATTCCACAGGCAGTGGATCAGGTCTTTAATCCTTTACTTAACCACAAAGAACTGTGCTGAGGAGTTTAATTCTTCCAAAACAACTGATAATATCCTAAATCTTGAAAGCAGAGTACTTTCCAGTATAAGCCAAATCCTGCATGTTTTGCTTTTAAGTAAATGCCACAGCAGATGCAAAACCAGTAGATTCACACTTATGTTTTCTAGGAAAGGAGAAAATCTCCAAAAAACACAACTCATGCTTTAGAAGTGGCAGACAATTAAAGAAACAGCTCAATACTTGTACTGAATTAAACCACATGTATAACACTCTGTATATGTTTAATATATTGATTTAGGATTTAAAATTCTTGTATTTTATCACCCACATATTTTAATATGTATTATGAACTGCCTTCTCAGGATTTTACCAGTTACATTTAAGTGATTCTCCCCCTACCCGGATTTCCTGACCCACCCTTCATCACAGCATTCCAATGAAAAGAAAACGTTTGAGGTGAGGCAGATTCTTCCACAGCAGATGAACCGAAGCATCTTAAAGGCTGTTTCTATCAGTATTGGGCAAGAAAAATCCAAGAAGCACTGGAAAAATACAGATGTAGAAACAGCATTTGCACGTACAGTCAGAAGATTTAGCAAAGGTTCTATCTATTTGCAGTACAAAATTCTGTCAAGACATGCTAAAATTTGAAAGGGGTACATTATGAAAAATGAAAGTAGTAAAAAATGTATTTAAGATTTCATCATACAAGTGTCTTCATGATCCAATTAAGCAGGGTTTGATCCAACTTCTTTTGGCAAGATTAAAATGTTCTCTGACAACACTTACCAAGATTCCTTAAATACACTGAAATGGTTCTCACTACATTTATATGCTAAAGCTTATTCATAAGAGGCCTTGGGACATCAGACAGGCTGAAGTACTCACGTGGGCAACAGCAGATGTACCTGTTATGATTTGAATAGCTATGGTAGTTTGAAAGAAATAGTCTTGTAAATACTATTTGGGTTATTCAATAAGACACTGGAGAATTTTTTTGTTGGATGAGCCATAAAAACCACAGAATATTTGTCAAAAAACAGACCAAGGTTACTTAGTCAACAAGTAAGTAAAAAAAAAATCTCTTGTCATATGGTGGAAGTATACGAAGCCATGAAGGTTCTTGGGATCACACTTGCAAACTGATGCTTCTTATAAGTTCATAAAATCAATATAATTTAACAGCAAACAGGCCCTTGTCAAAACGGAATCCACTACTGGTTTAAACTGACACTCATTTCCTAGGAGACTTGACTAGATAAATAGAAGTTGGTTCCTCACATTTTTCATATTTGATGTCTCAGGTGACTTCTTGAAAGTACATCAGAGTACTGAAACACCTGGATGACGACTCTCTAGCTTGAAGAGAAGCATTTTGTAAACTTGTCTGCAACTTTTGAGATTGAAACGCTCAACGTTAATAACATCAGACTTGACCTCTTCTACCATCTTTCATGACTCTTAAGACAGAGTGACTCTTCTCAACCAACCTAGAACATGTTCTGTGCCTTAAAACATCTTTAAAGAAATATTAACATCTTATCTCTTTTACCCAGTCTTTCAGTATTTCTAATGTACTTGAGGCTGTGCAATCCAAAGCTAGAAACGCTAATGCTGGGCAGAAGGAAGACCACATACCATACCACATTTTGCATTACTTCTCACACAAGGACTTTTTGTTTTGAGACAACCAATGGTATGAACAAAAGTCCTGGTTCTTGCCTGTTTTGCATCAGCATCCTAAGTAGCTGCTGTTCTTAAGCTACTATTTTTTTTTTTTGCACCTGGATAAGGAAAGATACTTCCCTCCCACTGAAAAAAAACACAGAAAGACACAGAAGCACTAGAATTTAACATTCATGCTGACTTAAACTAAATTCACTAAACAAAACATACTTAAATAAATATTTTGAAGTGATTATTGCCAAAACTATCAGTAAAATAAAATGAATCTATATTGAAGAAATCCTTACTATCCAAACTCCAGGAACTTTCATAAGGCAGAAATAAAAATGTCATGAGTTGTTACAGTTTATAAACTTGAAGACTGTAGAGATTCAAAGACCATTGAAATAATCTTAAAGGACATTCAGAATTCTGCCAACACTATGTTTTTGCTGCAGAAATCCTAGGTTCATGCTCTTCAAGGTGGATTTCAAGTGCCTCTGAGCAAATAGTACTAACTCAATTGGATAGCGAACTGTTTGCTGTGTCAAAGCTTTTTGCCAAACACATATATATAATTTTTCTTTTTGCTATATGAATAATCAACCCCAGATGGCAATTTACATAGGCAACAGCAGAAAGGAATCCATGCACTGCTGGTGCTCTCAGCCTCAATCAGAGCAAGCATGGGCGTTTGAGAATGTCACTGTTTATTTTTAATTGCTGTGTCCCTCCTTTGTGCAGGTTCAAGCGGTCAAAGATGTCGAAGTCCATTAGTAGAACTGGAAGGTGATGCCACTTCATTTGGTGAGAGGGTTCCTCAAATTTAAAAAGCAGCTGGTTTGTAACGTCCCTAAATGCCCAGTGGGCACCAGCTGTCAATCTCAGTTACCATAGGGTCAGGGCAAAAAGAGGTCAGAGAGACTCATAAACCACAATGTGTTGTGAAATGTGCTTCCTCCGTTACCTTGTAGGCCTGAGAAAGGTTTGACCTTTCATAGGTATCCCAACGCAACTCTGCACGATGCTAGCAGGGGTAAGGACAACACACAACCCAAATTTTCAAAAGTTGCTTCCTTTTACTGTGCCTTGGTTTCCATAACTGTACAATATGAACATGAATATTCACAAGCTGCTAGCGGCAAAAATCAAAATGCAGAACTCTGCACCACTATTACCACTCAGAGGTATGGACACATCCATTTCACACAAGGCAGTGGAAGGATTAACTCACTAACAACAACTGAAAGTAACTGAAATTTTAAGGGAAGTTGTTCATGCTATAAAAGCCAAATGACCTGGTTTCTCTTTGTCAACGACCTATTTACCTAATAATTTACCTTTCACTTCAGTGCCCCACAGTCACTTGGGAAGAAGCCATCTTTTAAAGTCCCACTTAAAGCCTTTCCTATTCTCCTTTTAAACACCTATTTGCAATAAGTTATTCACCATATTTTTGCCATTTTCTCCTTCGTATGGATTCTCAAAGAGCAGACTAATTCCTAAACACATTTCTCCAAAACATTCTTGGACTATACATGAAGAGCAAAGCAGTCATTTCCAGATATAATCTAGTTATGCATTCTTTCTTTGCAAGAAATAATTACTCAACTCTTTCCAACCCCCTTCTCCCAAAGTGCAACTGACAGGAAGTTTGGCTAGAGCTACACCAAAAGGAAATCAGCTCACTTAGCTATGGGGAGCAGGAGCCATCACTCAGCACTTGCACTCCTGACTACTCATCCCTTCTTGGACCCCTTGTGCAAGCAGGCCCACAAGAAGGACACAACAGAAAAGGGAAGGAATGCTGGCAAAGCAAAGCATATTCCCTACAGGAATTACAAGCATGGCTCCCAGAATGGACTGCATGCTGCAAACGAGCATATGGGCAGGGAAGAACTCCACTGGGAAAGCAGACATGATGGGGTACACAGCACACAAATCACTTCTACGCAAAGGAAATACGATATAAATTAATGGCCACAGGTATCACAAGAGAGGCTGACCAAAACTAATTATCAGCTAGAAGCAAAATATTTCAGGGAAATCAGAATACCTCACTTAGTCCTTCACTTGCACACAAAGTACAGGCAAAAATGAGAAAGTAGCATGTTGACTCAATGGAAGAGTAAGGTTCTTATAGTAACATAACTTGAGGACAGCATAAAAAGCACCAAAAGGGTCCCATCCAGCCTTGTCAGCCAAAAACTGCCTATTCTCAGATTGTAACCACTTTAAGTGGCAGAATGCTCCACAAGACTTGACTCATTTGGGGCAATTAATAAAGAGGGAAAGTAGGTTTCCCCTGTTAGAACCATAAAGTTACCTTGTTTTCTTTTAAAGGATGAATATATTTTAAGGAAATAAAACATAGCAATGGTTAAGTGGTTCAAATGCCACTGAAACAACTCTCTACTTTCTCCAGGCTCTCTAAAAAGCCTATCTGCAGGAAGTCACCAACTGCATCCCAGTAGTTCTCCCAGAACACGCTGACATAAATTAAAGGCCCAGCAAAAAAAAGAATGTGCATCAAGCATTTCATTGCCCTCTTCTTGTCATTTCCTTCACTTCCAGACATCTCAGGAAGCCTATCTACTTAGATTGTTTTGCAAGCCTTCTCACTGCAGCATGTCTCAAATGAAAGTAACCTCACTCAAACCTTGCTCAGTCCTTGGGCACATCCTGTCTTGGAAATGTGCCCACTTTGCTCTTCTGAATTTGAAAGCCTAACATGCTAATGCAGGTCAGCCTTCTCTCCTCCTCATACAACTAAAATTGAGCAGATAGCTTTACTGGCTGCCTTATTTAAAAATCTGTGTGTCTCTTCCTATTATAACGTGGCTTACATTAGAGCACAAAAAAAAAAAAGGACAGGCATTGAAAATAATTGAATAATTTCAAACTGCAAGAGAACACACTCCTCTTTGTTGAGTGTCTCTTTCTACCAGGAAAACTGGGGGGGAGTGAAAATGAGAGACTCACCTTCAGGGCAGGAATCTCCACATTGTCACCAAGGTTAACAGAGCCAGAAAGAATAGTCCCTGTCATCACTGTGCCTTGACCCTTGATAGAGAAACAGTGGTCGACTGCCATAAGGAAGTGTCCCGAGGGGTCTCTCGATGGCAGGTAAGCCTGAGACTTCAGGACCTGAAAAAAAAAAGATAAAAGCAGCACCATGCCTGGGTGAAAAGTCATGACAGCCGTACAGCAAAGGAAGGCAAGTTGATGATTGATTGAACAAGCTTGCAGTTTTACTGATTTCAGGCATCTCCTGATGAGCGTAGAACGCACCAATGTCAAATTAACTGTGTGCCATAGAGGGGACACACTTAGCAGCAGGAACAGTTCGATTTTCTGCCTTAGAAAGATTTGGTGCTGCACATTTAGCTTGGTTAGCAAAACAGCACTGGCGATAAAGTTGCTGCCAAACTCAATATAAACACTGCAGCAAAGCAAAGAGAAAAAAAAATCCTGTACATCTGTTTCCCTCCCCCCTTTTTTTTCCCCTCTCTCAAAAGTACAATTTTACAGTGCATTTTGCTACTTCAGCTTTTGTGGATTTTGTGAAAATGAACTTATATACAGATATTAGTGCCCCATAAAAGCCATTCCTGCCTCTCTCCCAGAAAAACTATTACATTGGGTTAAGTTTTCAAAGTCAACTTCCCCTTCAGTTTTCAGTTAACACTTTTTGGAGGATCAAACAACTAAGAAATATAGCTATACAAGTACCATTTTTTAGAGAAATTCTCAAAGTTTAGGATTTTTGTTTTGCTGACAAATACCATGTTTCTTAAAATACATCATCATAGACAGAAAGCCTTAATATATATAAATGCAGTCATATACAGTGCTTCAGTGGAATGGGTTCACCCCTGTCTCAAATCACTTTTGATCTCTGCCTCTAATAACATCAGCGTATAAACTTGACACTGCCTTTAATGTCTGCTCTTAAGGCCAGAAACTACAGGTTGAGCCCAAGTTGTAACGGCAGAACAATGGAGAGAGTCTCTTACCAAGGACAGAAGACATAATAATACCTTGAAGTTCAACAGAAGGGCTCACACAGCACTTGCCAGGTCTTCTGTTAGGTCTCAGAGTTGACAGAGAACGGCTATTTCCTCCAAAGGTTTTAACCCTTAGGAACATGCCAGTAAATCTACCCGGAACCAAATGAAGGCAGAACTAAGGACTCGCCTATCTCCACCTCTCTAGACATTGCTGTGGGCAGTCTAGTTCTTGCTAAGTCTATTAAGGCCATATCACACCACACTCCTGTTTCCACGTCAGGACACACATGCTTGGGAGGAAGTACAATATTCCACAGCAGCCAATGTGGAACACCATCCCTTCATACAAGCCAGGCTGCCTTGTGTCAAACATCCCCAGATTTTTCAGGATGAGTGCTGCACCCTAATTTCAGCAATTTACAAGTATTTTAAACCTAGCAGTATCCAAATTAGGCCTTAAGAAGTCTGCAAAGAATGATGCATTTTTTTTAGGACTACTTTCTGCTGTCAGCAAATAGCAGCAGCACCTCTCCAGGGCAAAGACACTGCTTTTCCCTAAAGCTTATTGACAGAAAGGTGACAAGTCTACTACAAGCTACAAAGAGCTTTCAAATATCTATTTCTGCCTTCAAAATATAAAGCTCATACAATATAACTTACTGTATAACTTTTTTTATTGAAAACCTGAGAACTTATTCTCTGTCCCCCAAACAAACCAACCAACCCACATTGCTAGAACTAAGCATATCTTTGAAGCATGAGTTTGTTTAAAGTCTTCTCCTGTTCATATGGGTCTGATATAATGTTAGTTATACAATCACACAGTTTTTTCCAGGCCATACGTCATTCAGGGCACAGGGTAAATCCAGGCCATGTGTTTTATCTTTTGCAGATGTGCAAGGCATGCAGTAAGCAAGGCAGAGTATCACAGAGGAAGATGGCTTCATCATTAAAGCAGGTGGTGCTCTCCAGAGAATGAATTCTACACTTGCTTATGCCAGAACTCCCATATATTGTCATTCTCTTAAAAGTGAAACTTTCCACAGGTAATCACTGACACCTCAGGCTAACCAAACAGAAACCTCAAAGCCTGACCAAAGTGCTAAGCACTCACAACTGCAATCATAACTAGCAGGTACTATGATCTGAACACAAGCGTGTCCCAAAAGAGGTCCTAGTTTCCTTAAATACGAGAATCAAAATCAGTAAACTCAGTGGACTTAACTCCTTTGTGCCACAGCTTCCCAATCTAAATATGGATTAAAGTCAATTCTACACTTCCTATAGGTCTTTTGGAAGTAAATTAACTGTTTGCCAAGTGCTCAAGAGCACAGTGATGTGTGCCAAAGAAAAGTCCAGGAGGAAATTAATCATTCTGAATGCAGAGCAGTATCTGCATAGAGTCACGAGGCCACACAGAAAATAATGAGAACTAAAAGAAAATATGCTGTACCTGCTCATTAGTTGAGCCCTGTCCATCCTGTGCAAGGAATGAGGTATGGGTTGTTTAGAATAAAGAATCATGCACTTAGGCACTGGACCATAATACACTCACGCAGGAAGGAGACATTTCCCAACATCTAACTTTTCAGTGCCTAACCTGACTTTACTGTTTTCTTAACTGTGGTACGACTATAAAACAACACCTACTAAGGATTTGGCAAAATTTTAAACCATTTTTGTTCATGATGCTTCATAACGCTTTGAAATTTTAAAGCAATTTCTTAAGACACAGCTATTCAAAGGCATTCCAGCCTAGCAGTTGAAAACGAGATCCACTTTTGGGGCATGCAACCTCAACTTCTCCAGTCACTGGAAGGAACCCCTAAAGAATCAGGTTCCTTAATACTGACATGAATACAGGAGTTTCTCAGCCCCAGATACCAATGCAGTGTACTTCAAAAGACTTAAAGAAAAGTTCAAGCACATTTTATATTATTATTATGTTCTTCAGCAAGTACCTCAATTAATTCAGAAACACCTATTGGATTCTCAGACTCTGGGGCTTCCGGTCCACCGGGCTTTGCTGCAACAGCAACAATAGGACACCCACAGAACCTGAAAGAGAGAAAGACTCCCACCATTAGACCACAGATCTCCTACATGTGTCACTGCAAAGTAGTTCCAGGCTCATCTGACAAATGAAGGCAATGAAAATTCCTCAAGTTTTGATTTATCTGCTCTTCCCTTGTAGTGAATAACTGATGATTTGTTCCTTCACCACAAAATCTTTAATCCTGTTCAGCATTAGCTATCGATTCAGCTCTGTGGCAGAAAAAAGTAAGATGTCAGTTTATTTCAGAAGCAAGAATCTGTTACCCAGTCCTGCTGCAGCGGCTCTTCATTCACACCATTTTACCTGGACACTGACACTGTTTTCAACTTACATTAAAGCAATTACAATCCCAGCTGCAGAGTCATAACCTTCAAAATAGGAGCCAAATGCAAACTCTATTCAAACTCTATCACATTGATTTAGTGTCAGCAGAGTTTAGACCCTGCTTGGCAAAGATAAAAGCTGGCATGTGCAAAAAATTATGAAAAAAATTACAGGGACAGTTTGCTTTTACTTTTTGTATCAATCTATTGAACAAGCAAGTTTTGATTACACTAAATTTACAAGTGTCTAACTATTGAAATATATGACAGTCACTTTCCTCTATTTTTTCTTAACTTCCATGGAATCTCCTGACAATACTACAATAATTTCCCCAGCATCAACAGCAAAACCTATTCTATAACTGCAACAGACTTCAGATTTGCTTACTGCTATGGAATTGTGCATGCATGCCTCTGTATGTACAGAAATAATAATCAAGTAAACTATTCCTGGAAAAAACTCATTGCCAAGTGCATGAGGTCAGAGGCAGCTGTCAAATGATCTCAGCATATGCTTTGCTAATAGAAGAAGTTTAGAAATATAAAACCAGTTAAAAACCATGCATTTGGAAATCCAAAGTCAAGTGGGAAAAGAGACTGTTGAGAAACAACACGTGTCTAAGATATAACAGGACAAGCACTTCATAACCAGGCCCAGGTCAGCAGCACCTTCAAAGCACCATAAAGCACAGACTCCACACGCAGAGCCTGAATTTTTTTCTTATAAGAACAATCCACAGACACATTCAGTAAAAGAGCATTTCTAAGACCCAGAGTTCAAATGAGCAATTAAAACATTATGACAGGATCATTTCTCCCCAGGTGGAATCACAGCTGTTGTGATCAGCTGATCCACATGCTGGTTTTAAAAAAGGGCCAGAGGCAGGAGCCTCACAGCCAGCATTTCAACTGCTCCAAAAATTCCGTTTCCCTTCAGTTTTGAAGAAGTCTGCTGATTTTCAAGATGTGCTGTAAAGGTCCATCTACAGGATATAAAGAGAAGACTTAATTCAAATAGTGTACATAAAAATATTTCTGAACACCAGCTTCCTTCCAAAGATTTGTCTTCCTTTTATGAGTATGAAACTAGGTAAGCCTTTTTTCCCCATCATTTGCAATACTACTTAGGACTAAACCAAGAATGAATTACTACCTGCAGCAGCAATTACTATACTTCAAGAAAAATAAACAAACTCTAAAAGAAAGATAAAATAAAACTGAGCAGTATGTTAAACTCTTAAAAATCATTTAATTTCTTAGCATAGGTAAGATACAGAAAGTAACAATTATAATAATGCTTAATTGACTTCCTATTACCAACCTTTCAAACAACTAATTAAAATCACATAAAGCCATCAGACAATTATCATTCAAGTTTTCCTAACTTTATTATCTCAATGCTCTCCCTATTGGGATTATCTATGAATTTGATCAAACTCACAGTATAAAAAAATTGTTGGTCCAAAATGCTTTGAGATACTGCAGGTGTCTCCTTTCTGTATCTCCCCTAAAACAAAGGGCAGCAACCTACAGAGGAAACCAAGCCACCCTGTATTTATTTGTCCTTAAACAAACAGGAGAGAACTGAAAGTTGTTGGATTCTGTAAGTTCTCTGGAGAGAATTCCACTTTCTTGATAATCTCGGTACCGTTCCCAGTAATATGAACAGACCCAAGAATAACACAGGAGCTGGAAAGACACAAAGATCTTTGTAGCCACCACTGTGGCAGTACCACAGTTGAAAAGGGAAGGTGGGCTTCAATTTATGCAGCCAGTAAATGATTCCTGTGTGTGTATTGCATCTTCCTGCTTCAGAACAGCCATATTTCCACTCACAAATCTCACTGCACTTCACTCATTATGTACTTCAAATAATTTAACTAAACAGGACTGACAAACATTGTCCAAACCAGAGCCACAGTACATTACACAAACTTCCATCATTCTGCTCTCCCCAGTTAGGGTGATCACGTTTTTCACTCTCAATACATAAAAACCCTACCATTTTCTTTTCTTTGCAGTGAAAAAGACTAACAGATCACAATGAAAGTTGCAAGCCCATAAGCTAAAAAATAAAATAAATAAATAAAGAAAATTTTCAAAAATCAGTTCTCTTTCACCCGGTATTCTGGCTTTGTTTTATCCAATCTGAACTCCAAGCAGCCCTTTAAACTGAAAAACTACATTATAGGAAAATATTTCTCTACACAAGACATTTGCAGATGCAAATTGTGGATTGTATTTGAGTGCCTGGGATTCTTTCCACTCTTTTCTCATCATCTTTGCTAGATGACTCTGTGTGTGTATTTTACCTACCAGGGGCCAGGTTTTGTGTGTTTAGATGCACATGGGTGAAGTATTTTTGTTAAACATTTTGTTACAAGTTTCCTGTTAAGTTTACTGTTAACTTACTTTGTATTTTCCAAGGTCTTCTGCATTTTCTTAGTCATCTTCTCAATGGCACTTTGTCTCTTCCCCTCTGGAAGGAGATCTATTTTGTTCAGAACTACCACCATCTTCTGGCAGGCAATTTGCCCAATTACCAAGCACTCTGCTGACTGTGTTTGCATTCCTTTTGTCACATCTACTACAAGCATCATCAAATCAATAATCTGGGCACCTGGAGGAGAAATCACAGTCAGTATTGCAGCACCATAAAAAGATTAAGGATCATTTTCTAAAATAGTTTCCATAAAAGCTGTCAGTGTATGTACAAATGCCCAGAAACATGAACAACACACAAGTCAAAGTAAGCACTGAATGCATGGCTGTGTTTGAAAATAACTCTTCAGGAGCTGAAGCTACTCTATGGTACCATGGGTACACCAATAAAAAGGAAACAGAATCGTTTATATGTTCCTCCACATCAACAATTCAAGTTCAAGGATGTTATCACTGCATTTGGAAAAAAAAATTAAGAAAATGACCCTCGTAGCAACACGAGCATGACATTGGCCTCAGATGAAAGGGATAATCTAAGAAGCTAAGCAAGAACATGGTACAACCAAAGTAACACTCAACAACATTGCACAGTTGCACACTCGGAGCAACCCAAGTGAGCGCCAGAGCCAACAACTTGCTGCATAACTATGCCTTCAATCCTCAGTCCCCACTTGCTTCCCACCATTTCTTCTTTCAGAGTCCACACTTTGACAGAAGTGAAAACAAGATGACCACCTCCAGAGGCAGGATTACCCCAAGTCTACTCAAATTCCTACAATCCCTCAACGTGAGGAAGAGGCGATTTAAGCCCTGCAAAATATTATCGTTCACTCCCAATTCAGCTCTACACAACTTGAATACACACACCTCACAGTCACAAACAGATCTGATTCTCAGATCTCTTCAAGAAGAAGTTCCTAAATTTTAGGCTGAAGTTATCTATCACCTGAATGGATTTCAAAGAAGCTTTTGATGAATATTAGTTCATCCTCTAATTACATTAAGAATTTTCCTATCCTGTTCCAGGTAAACTGAAGTACTCTGAATACAAAAAAGTAAAGTGCAACAGACTTTAAAGCTGAACAACCAGTAAGTCATATCAAAAATCCACATTTTGAAAGCTGATAGAAGCTGGAAATCATGCAAAATTGCAGCATTTGGAATGTAAGTACTTCTCATATTTGCCCCAAGCTTTTGATCAGAAGAACAAGAAATCAATACAACTGCTCCTTGTTCCTTCGCCCTCTCCAACCCTTTCCCCCACCCCCTTCTCTTTTTATTAAGCTTTTACAATGGCTATGACAACAGCTACCCTTGTTCATAATTCCCATGAACTCAGGATAGGAAATCATTCTGAGGTTGGAGTGCATGGGTGAATTGAGTGGGTGGGAGCTACTACAAGAAAAAAATATGGTTACAAATGACTATTTTCAACCCACCAAAGCTTTCATCTTGTAATAACAAATGCTAAACCCTTCAGAGCGTAAGTTGGATAATTGTGACATTTCCAAAGCTCTTGCAGAATTCTCACCAACCATTTCAAATACCTCTCCATGACAAATTGAAGATAGACTTTACATCTTTGAAAGTATTTTTCATTTTTCTTATTTCAAGAATTGTGTTAATTTAGGACTTCCTTAAATTATACCTCAGGCATCATCAAGGCTGTGCAAAAGGCTCAGACTTTATCCACTGTACACAAGTGCAGACCTAAAGGACAGGAAGCAGAGGGAATGAACAGCATTAAAATAGTTCAAGTGTGACAAGACACTGAAGAACCAGAATGTTTGCACTTTTGTGAGTATGCACAGCAGGATTTTTTTAAACATAATACCGATATTTTTTATTAAGATGTACCGCACAGTAATTCTTAGACGAATAGGAATTGATAGTTGAAACCAAGCCATCAAGTCAAATTGATTATCAATACTATAAAAAGTGCATTTAGTAAGATAACAATGCTGCAGCTTAAGTTTGAGCTAACTCTGTTATGACTACTAGGGCACAGCAAACCTTATGCTCCAGAAAGAAGCCAAAGTAACCAGATCCAAAGCTGGCCTTGAACAGTGTGGATGATAAGATGCATTATAGATGGTGTAGCATCTCCTTGCAAGAGGAGACAAAGTCTCCACTGAAAATTTTTACATGTAGTTTCAGTACAAGGGCCACTTTATCTTGAAACATTAAATCAACTGCTTTGAATACATTCATTACAAAGCAAATACTTGTAATTGCTGTATTTATGAATTTATTACCAACACTTTAAAAAGAGCCATAAAAATCATCAGCCCAGTTGCTAGAAGGTCAAGAATGTCTACCTCGGGGCATTTCACAGCAAAGAGAAGATTAACAAAGGAAAAATAACTGTATAGTCCATGGAAAAACTCCAGAAACACCAGAAAAAAAAATCACAACACTCCAGACAAAAATATATTACAAGTCAAGGAATCAGCGGCGTACCCAAGGTCGCAAATATGTGCCTCGGTACAACTGTTGCGCCACCTCCAAGCCTTTTCGTGCTAACTGGGCACGGTTTGTAAGAGATGTTCCAAGACAGAACAGAGAGCATGGCAGGGGGAGAGATGGTACCCAAGCAGGGTGGAAAGCTGCTGCCCTTCAACAGTTGTAGAATCAAGGGAAAGATCACAGCATTGACAGAAATATTTTAACTACTTTCTCCTTGAGGCAGGAGGACACTACGTACACGTCTACTCACACGTATCAAGACATGAATGTTCAAGTTTACAAGACCTTTGTGTAACAAGGCAAAAAAAATAAAGCTGTGATTCAGTTCTTCAGCTTTGCTCTTCGAGCTGTTTAATGAGCCATCTTTGACTATTCACCTTCTTCCCAATCCCCAGTCTTCTCTTAGACAGTTTTACATTTCCTTAGTTGTCCTTCATCCATGCATAACATTTCAATAAATACTAAATCAAGATAATCTAGGAAAGTCAAAATTAAGTGCACGGGGATTCACAAATGTAACATTTCTAATGAAGGAAAGCTGGCAGGTCACTTGGAGATACAAAACTATAACACAGACACACTCTAAACATGGGTCACCTCATGGAGTACACTTTTTCCTCAGAGCATGTAAACAGTAACAGCAGACTTACAGTACATTTAACTTCACATTCACTATTTAAATAATCTCTATCACACACAGAGTAATCAATCGACTCACTACCATGTTGGATTTCACTTGACAAAAGAAACAACATTCCTGAAGAATTTTCTACAGCAGAGAAAGATTTAACCAGGAAAGGTGAAGCAAGGATGGATGATAATAGTATTCTCAGTATTCCCACGTTTTCAATCTCATTTGGAAAGATTTTTTAATTGAGGAATAAAAATATCACAGCCATACCAAACAGACACTCCAAAAATAATATCAAGAACAAAATAAGGTGACAATACCACTCAATAAACCTGCACCATCTGACCACAGAATGCCTGATGTGGGCTCTTGTGGGAAATGGAACAAAAGAGAACGGAAACACTGCTTTTGCTCCAAAAAGGAGAGATACGGTCCTACACAATTAAGAAGAGTGATATGGAAGAGATGACTGTTCTTCAAAACCTTAAAGCATACAAACAGCTTGAAATTACTCTGAACAAAGCAGAAACACATGCAAAGGACAGGTCTGCATAGAAGAAAGCACAGCAACCAAGAAAAATGCTTTTTCTGCATTGAAGCAGGTCATATAGAATCAATGATAATGTTAAATTAAGGTATTCAAATGATTTCCCCTACAGAAAAAACAGGGGTGCAATCTTTTACTTGCTGTTTTACCTATGAAAAAGGTGTTCAAGAACCTTAAGAAAACTAAAAGTCCTCCTGACGTGCGATTTCTCACTTTGCTTGAAAATGAAAGATCGACTATGGGAGCACTCTTCATGTGATGATATACAGCTCAGATGTAGCCCTGTAAAAAGCAAATGAAACAAAATAGTTGTCATCAGAAAACACAAGGGGGTGGGGAAAGATGGGAATTCTATTGCAAGATAAGCAGCTATACCACAGTGAAAACAAAGTAAAGTGAATAGCCTGAGTGAAGAAAAACAAACAAGAAAGATAACATGAACAGAGAGAACCTGGATGACAGCCAAATAGGGGAAAAACACAAGACCAGCAGCACAGCATCCCAGAGAAAAGACTGTAAGAGGCACCCGCTAACCTTGGAGGCAGCGGCGCCCACACGTACCACAAAAGTGTCAGGGAACACAGAACTCACACATAAAGAAAAATATCCTCACAAAGAGAAACAGTCTATCCCCTGATTTGAGCAATCACATCCAAGCCACTCTTAATTCTGAATTTTGGGGAATATCTGATTATGAACAGTCATCAAGAAAGGAGTTTATTACTCTTTACTCATAGGACCAGGCAAACTGGAAATGTCACAGGTTGTGAAAAGTTTCAAAAGTACAGAAGGCAGCAACTACAGTTTCACTAAACTGGCCATTGGCTCCATTTCTCCAAAGGAAGAGCAAAATGATATCACTTGCATCGTGTCATCCACAGCTGGCTGTCATTCTTGATCCTGAACACTCAGCAGCTGCTGTCTGAGCACACCCAAAAAGACAGATGACCCAGAAGAATAGTATGCATTAAAAAAAAAAGGATGTATTGATGAATGTTTAATCTTTAGGAGAAAATGCATTGCATTTATGCATTTATATTATTTAGTACATTATATCTTCAAACCTTTAGTGAAATAGGAAGAAAGGCCTACCCAGAGTTCTAGGCAAGAAGGCTGCTTCCCCTCATCCCCTGCATCACATTCACTCCTTGTAAATGCGTTCAGCAGCGACACACTCAACTTTGATCTCCACAAAGCTGATATAAGGTAAAGCACACTTGGTTTTGCTCACTGAAACTAAAAGAGACAAACTCTGTGAAGTTTACATGCTGCTGTCTCACATCCTTACGAAAAGCGTACAATTAGTAAGACCAGGTCCATTACACCAGCAGTCTCAGGGAACCCCATGTGAGCATCCAACCTACGGGCAGCATTTTTAAAACTGTAAAGCACTGCAACTGCCATGCCTATTTTGGAACAGAAAACTACATCTTAAAAAAAATCTCCTTCAACTTCAATCACAGAAGTTGCTGCAGTTCTGCATGCACACAAATCCAAATCCCCTTCTGTTTGTGCAGCTTGTTGCACGCTTGTAAATCAAACGCCCCAACTCCCGCACTGAGCTCTGTTCATTGCAGCAAAGTGCAATGTTTACAGAAAGTAAAGAGGGCAGATACAGGGGAATAAAAAAAAAAATTCAGCTTCTCGTATTACTTTATCAGCTCCAAAAGCTTTTTCTATTTTATTATACACGTACATTGTGTCTGGCTTTCAGAACCATTAGGTTATAAACTCCAAGCATTAAACCAGCGAGTAATTTCAGCATCACTGAACCACTGAACAGGAGAACCAAAAGGCATTTTCAATAAATGGGCAGAATCTCAATTGTTTTCTCTTCAATAAAAACAGATTAAGAAAATTAGAGAATTTACAACTACTATTTTGCTAAGCATTAGTTTAGTACTGCATTAGATTCCGCATAAACCATCAATTTAAAGTTGCTTTGGCTCCAAACAATAAAAGCTAGGCTAGGAGAGGGAAGAGGGGTCCAATCCCTGTGTGAATGAGTGGGAGGTTTTGCCTGCCACACCAGCACGGAAACACAAGCACAGATCCTGACTCGTGGCTTCTTTAAGCTACTGTGTCCTGTCCTGTTTGTGGTAATCTTTTTAGCTGAATTTGCACAAACAGTACAACTCCTGTTCACAGGCACCGAAAGGAAGCAGAAAATGGAATTTGAAATGTAAAAATAAAATAATTGTGGGCCATGGGCTATAATTGGATTTCATGCTTTACAAGGAAATGAAAGAGGACTTCCTTAAACATACTTTTTAAAAAAAATATATGCTTTTTACCATGTTAGGATTTCCTCTAGAGCAGAAGAGAAAATAGGATTGTGGAAAATGTACCGTTCTCAAGTATCATTGCTACTCAGGGGCAAAGCTCTGTTTTAATGTGCACTTCCCATTCTGAGGAAGAGGAAATTCTTCAATTAATAAACCGGGTGGACTGAGGCGAGTTTTTAAGGTTTAATCAATTTCATCTGCACATAGGATAAAAAGACTGACTATACTACCATTTTTTCTTCTCCTATTCCCCTTTCAGAAAAATGTTTTATTTTAAATTCTTTGAGGTTAGTATCTCCTGTCTCAGGAAATATTGTCTATATCATGCAGAGAGTATGAAACTTCCCCCTTCCCAGTGCCCCCCCCATTTTTGTTAAGAATCTTTATTCAGAAACAACTAAATTATTCTGTGCTTTCATGTACAGTAACACCTTGGGAGATGCTACAAGTCGCACAGGATTTTGCTAGGTACCTTAGGGGAGGCATTGTGATGAATAAGGAAAATATCTTCCAGGATAGGAAAACCCCCAACATCAGAACAGAAAGAGAAGGTGTGAGGGGGGAGAGAGACGTGCACACAACTGGAGCGCATTAATTACACATGAAGCAACCCTCTGTAAAGCAATGCAAATCATGGGTCAAAACTGATACCACAATTTTCATTAAGAAACACTTTGAAAAGAACAGGAACTGGTGGAGTTCAAGCATCCCACTACCATATTCCAGGCTCACTGTTCCTAAAGGTTTCAGCAGTTTTAAGCACAAACAGGGAGCTGTAGAGCTTCAAACTCGGGACAGCCTGGAAAATCTCTCACAGTGAAGGTCAGACTGGTAATCCATAAAAAAAAAAAATCATTCTCAATGCAGAGTAAAGCCTAGAATTATATGCATTATATTTGATTTTTGAACAATAATTAAACTACTGGTTGCAAAAATTCCCTGTAAATGAAAACCAGCTACGAAGTCTTTCCTAAACTGAGAACTACAAAGAAAAAGTAGGATGACATAGGGCAGACTTCTAAAAAGTCCATTTCTTGTATGACAAATAGCTTATCTTTTACAGTTATTTATCTGTAATTCTGAGTTCAATTCAACTACAAATAGTAAGTGATGGACAAAGATAACTGCTAATCTCTTATTATAAATAAGAGAAACAAAAGGATTATTCTGTAAAAAATCACACAAGAATCCACTTGGAATATACTTTATCTTCCAGATGAACCACTGTGCAAGATTGTTCTGAAGAGGGTAAAGGCAATGAGGGCCTCTACCCTCTCTTTGTGAAGTCATCAATTCTTGTTTGAATACATTCTAACTACGTGTCAGAAACAAGTCTGTGTTCTTCAGAGGGAGGAGATGCCTGTAACGATTACAATACCCTATAGTGATTACAGTACGTCAATAAGCTTGATCTGCCACGCTGAAGTAGCGCAAACAAAGCTGATAAGGCCTCCAATGAAGGTTACAGAAAGAAAGACTGAGGCATACCTTCCAATAATTTATGATTATATGCTGGCCCAGCTATCCCAATGTTGTGTACATCAATAAGCTTCCACTAAACAGATGACTTTTATGGAAAAGAAAAAAAAACAACCCCCCAAAAATCTGAAAGTGAAAACTCCTTCAAAAATGCACTGCAACAGAGGGAGAAAAGGTCATCAAGAGACACTCTGCAAGACTTGACAGAATGTAAGGAGTCCTATGTTGCACTTCGCCCCTTTGGAGACATGTTGTACATTGGGCCATCCACAAAGCCCTAAATAATCTTGAGAAACTTGATGTAGCGGAAAAGTTTCCTACTTAGAGGTGGCTGTTCCCCCTTTAAGGGTTGGAACCAGATGACCTCCAAAGGTCCCTTTCAATCTGAACTATTTTATGGGAAGACAGTACTATAAAGGAGAGAAACCACTTAAAAAACCCCAAAACAAACCACAAACACACACAAGAATGTAGAACAACAGCCTTGCCCTTATGCATTTTCTAGGGACATCTGGAGATCTTAGGTCTAAGTAATTCATTATTACAGAAAGGTAAGCCTCAGGGAGAGCAACTATGCTTACAAATCAATTTTAAAGTCCATTTTTTCCCCTTTTCATGTTTTTTACGCTTACTACAAATGAAATAATACTTTGAATACGTCTTCTCACTGAATGCTTCTAGTGACGCTCTCTGAAACACACCTGAATTGTCAGGAGCTGCAGTATGAGCATACATGCTTCTGCAGACAAGGAAAGGCTCCATTTCACTTTAAGTATACCTTCAGAAGCATAAAAGTAGATTTTTTTCCTTCACTTCCATTTTTATGATAAAACATGCAAGCTAAAAAGGCAATTCTACCCATGTAGGTTCAAGCCAGGGCAACCACATGCTTTACTTTCTTATTACATTAATCTATGTAACTATTAGTATACAGTCAGCTACGTACAAGCAGTTATCAGTGAAGTGGAGCACACTGATAAGGTATTCACTCTGATAAGGTATTCAGTGAAGTGGAGCACCCTGGGGATGGAGGGTGCTCCCATCTACACTTTCCCAACATTGTGCTTATTCAGGTCTCCCACTGCTCATGGAGGGCCCCACAAAAGGCAAGGCTGCAGCTCAGACAGGTCAGTCTCAGTTATGCTGCTGAGTTCAACTCAGCAAGTCCTCTGGATCAGCAAGGTGACCCAGCTGATGCAAGGTTCCAGAGAGAGCTAGAGATGGCACAAGGAAGGCAGCAAGATCAAACAGGCAGGAGCTGCCAAAGAGGAAAAAGTAGAGCAAAGCAAGCCTTCTGCTGCTAGGGACAAGATGGTGCTGCGCACCAAGCTGTTCAAGAAACATCAGCCTGAGGAATTTCAGAGAAACTAAGGCTGAAAAAATGGTCAATGTATAGTTATGAAATGTTGCAAGAAACTTATTAAGCATACGTGTATTTATAGAAAACTTGTGCTATCTCTTTAGAAAATTGCAAAAAGACATAGTCATTATATGCTGTTCAATGTAAAATTGGTTTATGTTTAGAAGCTGTCAAAAAAGGTAAAGTATTAGACTGCATGTGCGTTGTAAAGTTGAAAGAAAATACTGCATTTAGATCTAATCACTTCCTCAGAGATAAAGACTTCAAGAAAAGTAAACAAGACAAATACAGTTAAGTTCTTCACATACAACTTCATTCACAAAGAAAAATGCGTGTTAACAGCATGCAACGACAAAAGCACATGAAGATGTGCAAGAGAAGGGAAATAAAACACCTCTAACCACAGAGCAAAATCAATTATAATATATAATGGTAAACAGTACAACCACCTCAGAATCAGTGCTGCTAGATACCACTTCGCTTCAAATGTAAATATAGATCTGATATTGACACAATTAAGATTTTTAAAGCTACAACCAGCTGAATGAAGTTTCATTGTTTATAGAACATTAGTGGGTTTATCCTGTGTAAGAGGCATTAGGACAAAACTTAAAGCAAGGGACACTTCATTCTATCACTGACTTTCTTGCTTTGACCCTCCAAAACATTCACGTCAACTGTTTCCAAAGAAAACAGAGCACATCAGATGACTACTAGGGTCTGGCATTTCAATTCTTGTTCTTCAAAAGATTTCTGAAGAAAACCAGAAAATCACAACAAATGAGAAAGCTGTCCCCTTGTTGTCAACAGGAAAGTAAACAATCCTTGTCTTGTAACAAGAAATGTCATGTAATACACAGCATGTGTAAAAATGAAGGTGAAGCACCATACGAGAGAAGACACCATCCTTCTTCCTTTTCTGTAGTACTACCTATTACTAAATCTGAATTTCTATATTGACAAGGCACAAACTGGACATAGTCCAAAAGGCACCTCTACTTATTTTAAGGCTGAAAACATTAACCGTGGTAGGGTTTAAAAAAGCCTACATATCTTGCAAAGGCAACAATCATTCTGAGTAGACACAGATGACTGCTACAAAAAAAGTTAGCATTTGCTGAACTACACAACACTGTGGTATTTCAGCTGCATTAATTTCTTTTTTGGCTTGAAGTCAAAAGTGCATAAATTGTGAATTAGTTAGCAAACATTAACTTTTTAAAGTGTCATTCATATATGTGTATATGCAAATACAGACACCTGTAAAGCCAGAAAGTTTATTAACTAGGATACTGCAAAAAAATAAGAGTAAAAGTTAGAGTGAACATCATTACATAGCTCATCATCCATGGCGTATAGTAGGTAAAACAGTTATTTCATACACCTGAAAGCAGAACAAAGTACAGAATGAAACAATATATAACACCTAGAAAAAAAGGTTCAGTTTCACAATTTGGCATCCAGACTATAAAACACCTCAGTGAGGAAAAAGTCATGTCAAATTTCTGGGTTCCCAAGCAACATACGAAAATGGCAGCTATAATTCCTCTGATTTGTATCAGACTCAAAGGTTTGCAATGAAGTGCCCTGTTCCTTCTGCCTAGAGTTGTTGAGTTCATAAAACAAGGTTTCTGAAACAATGTGGCAGTAAGCTGTCCAGTAAATCAACACTATATGTTCATGCTTCAGGAAAAAGAAAGGTGCAAAATAAAAAAATGGATACTTGCAAAACCCCACTTTGACCTCCTCAGATGATACTTTGTGCTCAAGGTCCTCCTAAGCTTTCCTATGGCCTGATGAGTGATTAGTTCAAGTATCAGACTTCTTACTCAGAGGAATTTTGCTTTGGTATCAAAAGCCACCTGTGTTCTTGCACTGCTCTGAAGAAGTAAACATAATGAAACATTACACTTGGGTCTTACACAGTGACCATAAATGGTCCCTGAAGGTCCATAAAGTCTTTAGAGTAAACATTGAAAAGCAAACACGTCAGATTAAGAAAATGCCCTTTTTCTAGTCTTGACTTGTATCAGCTTTACATTTGCTCTCTACAAGATCTCTCCCACTTTTCAAAGAAAATAAAAAAGGGTAAATGCACATGATAATGCTAAGTTGCAAAAACTATGACTACAAGGTATAAGCACTCTGCCCACTCCATCCCTCAAAGAACACAGATACCTACAGCCACAGAAATTCCTACTACCTCCTGGATACCACAGGACCTAAGTCTTCAGCCTGCAGTGGGACATACCTGTGTGCCTATTGTTATGCATTACAACAGTCACACAAAACCAGGGCTGTACAGCAGACAGACAAGTGCTACGTTAAAGATGACTGGAATAATTACACTGTTTCCAAGGTTGTTTCAGGGAGAGTGGTACATAAACAAGCAAACAGTACCTGCACGCAAACATTTTCCTTCAAACCAGTTTGCTGCTTCAGGCGTGAACTCCTGTATTACCTGCTCAGAAAATTTAACACAACTGTTTTCCAAGAACAGAACAACTGACTGAAATGTTTACTAATGGATGTGTTCATATATCTGTATGTATAGGAATATACTATTACATACGGGCCCAGCATAGGACTTAGAGAGGACAAAAAAAGACACCTGAAAAACAACTACAAAGTTTCTATAAATTCTATTCTATATCAGTGCTATTTCACACTCAGCTCTTCATCTTTTCAACTTCTTTTACAATTCTTACAAGATGATATCTCTACGTTAGCATATCTGGAATTCAATCGCATCCATGCCAGTGTTGTAACACACAAAGAAATAGCACATTTCAGAAACCCTTACACAAGCAGCACACAACTGGAGTACCTGATTATCTCAGGATAAAAAGATTGTGCTGTGCTTAATGACCAACTAGTTGGGGGTTTTTTCCCTCCCAAAGGACTGGAGGATTGTTACTACAGAGCATCTATTGCCTCCCTCTGGGTGCTTAGGAGAATTGCTGAACTATGAACATCTTGAAATGTCTGATAGCATTTGTTCAAGAATATTTTAGTCTAAGATAACAGTAAGACTTTTTTGTTGTCTTTTGTGTTAAATACTTGACATCCTGTCTGGTCAAAGGATCTCTCACAGGGAATTCTTGTTCATTCTTCTGCCCTATCTTTGAAAGAGCAGCGTAACAAGAAGTTTCATGCAGCAATCATAAGAAACAAGGACCACCATAATACCTGGTGTAGGTAGACAGACCTCAGCATACATTTAGACACACAACTCCAAACTTGAACAACCTATAAATAGCACTTTGCATGCAGTTGGAAAACAGGTACATAATTTGCATAAAAGCATGCAAATTAACACTTTGATCAGATTTGCTACTAGATTCTCTTCTCTCCACCTCTTTCTCAATTCAAGAACATTAATCTTACAATGCACCTGCAACTTTAGAGAACTCAAGAAGCAAGAGTAAGAAATGGATTTTAAACTTTGTACAGATCAAGAGCGTATTTCTATGAGACTAACAAAACCAAATTTTCTTGAACAATTCTGCAAGCCTTTAGCCCAGAAGTAAATCTCCAATTCATCAGAATCCAAATTGTTTTTCTACAAAAAACAAAACCTGGGTGTCATGTAAAGAAATAAATTAATGCGATTCTACTCCTAAAGCTTGTCAAGCCCTAAGCTACCTTGTCTCTGTCTTTTAAACAGTGTATCCAAAGGTCATGGACCCCACACCAAGGAGCCTGTTTTGTACTAAAATCCAGTACTTTTACGTTTTTTACAACACTGCAGGCAACACGCTGTCCCCACAGAAGAGTTATGGTAGGCTATGCGAAGACTCATGCATAGCTCTTGAATATGTTCCATCTGAGGATGCTAATATGACTTTTAAATAAAAGAAATTAGGAGTTTACTTTTTTTTTCCTCCCCTCAAAAAAATAACAGACTGCTAAGGGCAAAAAAAAAAGTCATTCTTTAATTTTCTCTTCACCCTCCACAATACTGAAATAACATCAGTCAGGGTTATAAACATCTGTAATTGCCAGGAGAATGTACAATACATTCAGAAACTCCAGGCCCACATATCCTGTAGCTCTGCACTTCACAAACAAAAGGTTGGGGAAAGAAAGAGGGGGTGGGTTACAGGGAATAAAGGCTTAAAGATTAAAGTCACAGGCAGAGACAGACGGCTCCGTTTTTTAATAACTGAAAACACGAGTTGTGCCTGAATGTGCTCATTGTTTTATGGCAGGGGGGAGAGTCTATGCACGCTGGACTGGCTGGCGACAGAACTGCCATTGCATCAAAAATAAGATTTACAAAAAGGAAAAAAAAGACACCAAACCCAAGTCCTAATTTCCCCTCTTGTAATGGTTAATGATGCATTCAGGTAGAAATCAACAAATTATCCCACCTTGCCTTTATTAATTAGGGGAAAACTTCATGACTTGAAGTACCTGCTTTACGCTCTGCAGGAACACAGACTATGACAGCATCAGTCATACATAACAAACAGGAAAGTCTATGAAACAACAAGCTTATAAATCAATTTTTGATAGTTTATTTGCACAATAAAACCAGTGCTGCAAGGCTAAATTATGCGATCGAAGTAGATTTTTATATGCATTCAAGAAGTTTAGTTGTCATGAACAAGTTCCTAAATCCATTTTAAAAAGTATAAACTATACTTTCTGTGTACAAAAAGATTTACGAGTTGCAATCACTTCAGTCACTGAAAAAAGTCATTAGCTTAAAGTGTTGCACTACAGTATTAAAAAACTGATAACCTTTGGTTTAGGTTTTAAAAACAATTTTCCTCTCAAAAATCTAAAGGTACAAGATGCTTATAGCTACTCAATATTCATGATTACACATGCGTATTACTTTAAAATTCCATAATATACAATTTTTAATCTAAAAGGGGAAATACTTATCAAGATTTTTCAGTGAACAGATTTTTGTGGGCTCAATCCCACTAGTACCCAGGAACCCATCTGAATTTGAATGCCATGAGTCTGGTTCCACTGCCAGGTGCCAATGGACTACAGGTAAACAAGCAGTCTAAACAAACACATAAAAACAAAAAACATTAGCACATTCTTTCAGTTTTATTCTGATCTACCCTAAGATATTACTATAAAAACACTTTTATATTACCATATCAATTTTTTTTTATCTGCCACCTTTGCCTTAAATATTGACAGAAAGGACATAATTCAATAAGACAACAGGGTCTTTCATCTAAAAGCATGAGAATCCCAGTCATAACTTCTTGGGGAAGCCTAAAATAAGGAGCAGGGAAGCAAACAACAGGAGTCAATGAAATGTAGTCTCCGGCCCAAAGCAAGCATGCTGTGCAGGGAGGAATCAGTGGCCACAATATATGGCTCCTTGGCCAAAAATGTCAGACCTGGAATGCTCCAACTATCTTCCCCTCTTTGTTGATGCAACACTTTTGCATCATCAGCCGCTGGACGTCTTGTTGAGATTAAAAACATTGTGGGGAGTTATTGTCTGTTTAGCAAAGAAAAAAAAGACACAGTCCATGTCAGAAAGGGAGGGGAAAGGAAAAGCCGAAACATGAGCTCATAAGCCTGTTACGGAGGATAAAGGCAGGCTTTGTTTCACTTTATTCATACCAAGTATGAACAAGAAGCTCATCACTGTTTCGAGCCTGAACTGCAAAATTTGTTTTATAAGCAGTACTGCCAACTTTTTTTTCCTCTCACGTAACTAAACTACCCCCTTTCTCAAAAACAGCTTCTGGTGATGCTCTGAACAAGTACGCAAAACTTGATGAGATCTGTATAATAGCAGAGACTATTGTTCTGCCCATGCTATAGACTTTGACACTTCAGAAGAACATTCAGAGGCATTCTAACATAGCAGAGATAAGCCTTGGTTATACGACTGATACTGTCTTGAAGTTCTCATAACCACAAACAAGTGAATTAACATTAAAATATATGAACATTTGAAATGCATATGTATCTCACTTGGAGGACACACTGCATATCCAGTCACACTAAGAGTTAGACAACAGTTATTAAACTAGAGATATGTCTTTGGCCAAGAAGTGTCAATTCTTTTTAAACTTTCAAATGCAGAGGTCAATCCAAAAAAAACAATGCAAAGTTTAAGAAGTACAGTCTTGGGAGACTAGAGAGAAAAAAAGACCAGTAAAAAAAAGGTCTCTTCTCTGACAGAAACACTACCCACCCGTGCTGTCTCTAAAAGAGCTCAACGGCAACAAGTAAAAGGCAGCAAGGGAAAGCACAGTCTGAATTCTAGTTTCTTGCTCTACGGAAAAGGCAAAGAGGGTGGTAATTTACCGTGTACAACCAAATTGTACATGAAAGTTTAAAAACAGCCAATTAAAGCTAACATTATGGAATGAAACTGAGGGTCTGAGTGGAATGCATTAGACACGCATTCCAGACAATAGCTCCAGAGTCCGCCTGCGAGGCGGATACTGTACAAAGTACAAAGGGTCAAGAAGTTCTTCTCGAAGGGAACCCCAGCTTTGACCAGGAGCCACGGCAGCTTGCCTGAAAGATGAACACGGTGCCCAGCCACAGAATGACATCAAGGTTGCAGAGCTAAATAACACTTACTCATAACTTCCATTGACAGAAGGCTACGGATAGAGTTGGAAAATTATGTTATTCAAGGAAGGGCAAATCTCACCACGATTAAGAATCAAATGGAGGGGGAAAGCAAGGAACAAAGAAGAGACCCGCTACAACTACCAGTAATAAACATGCCTATTTCAGTTTAAACTTCCTACATATACCTCTCATATTCAACTAGAGCTTTGTTTCTCTGTCAAGCAGATCAATCTAGGATGACTAAAAGAGTCAATAATATGTAGTGGGAAATCAGAAAAGAAAGACTGTCTCAGGTTACCAGGACTATATTACATTTAGCTTTCAGTCTTCTGTACTTTGAAGCATGGTGAACACTAATTTTGAGGGAAGTTTCTTGATTTCTGGGATAGTAATGCAGAGAACTGTTGTGCTGGTATTCCTGCTGCAGCACGTAACCAAACGGAAAAAATAAAGATAGAAGACCAATTACGTTATTCCTCATGTCATGTACTTCAACATACAACTCCATCCATACACAAACTGGGAAATACATTCAACTTCATGATACATATTTCTGTGAAACTTCTAATACTCTAATTTTCTAACTTTCACCATCTCCAAAAGACAACAAGAATTATAACCCTTACAAGAACAGAAGGGTTAGATCAAGGATGAAAAGCAGATCCATATTAAAAAAAATTAAGGTTGTCCTCAAGAAAGTCACTGTGCAAACAATCTCAGTTTTTATGCCCAGTTTTATTTTAAGCACCTGCATTACTACACAGCTAAAGCACATGGAAAGAAAGAAATCTCTAAACCAAATGGCTCCCAAATTAAGGAAGCCGGCTCTGAGAAACAGGATACTTTGATTCTTTGCATTGTGCACATTTAATCAGAGCCAAAGTAAAGAGCAATATTTTGGAAATTAATTTCTTCTGAACACAGTCAAGCCCACAGTCAGTTAACCTGCCTTGCTGCGGCACTGAGTATTAAGTGCTTTGTTAACTTACAAGCTTCAGGTGAAGATGAATAGCTGAAGAGTTGATGTTGCCCTTACATTGTTTTTGCTAAGGTTTTAAGAGTTAATACTGCACCACCAAGGAAAGCTTTTATATGCAAAGCCACTTCAAACTTATTATTTGAAGCCAAATGCAAAGCAGTGATCTACTAATTTATTCTCAGTTCACTTTAATGGAGTTCTCAACATTCCCAATGGCTGTAACTTCTCTCTGTTTTAAATGATAAATTTGACTCACTACTCAAATTTTGAGAACCAGATTTATTTTGTACTCAGTTCTCTGGCCTCAGGTACACAGCAAACATCAGGCCGTGCTTAACTATTAGATGTCAAATCAGGACAATAACAAGCATCCTGTATAGCTTGTCATTCCACTAAGTGATATCACATTGAGCCAGAGCATCTTCTCGGAGGAAGTTATTACCGACCGTATGGTACTGTTTCATACTTCCTGCCAGGCCAACAGAAGGGATTCTGACAGTCTGTTTATTTTTATCTAAATTTTTGCTGACTAGGATTGCACAAGATAACACCTCATCTCAGAGTAGTCCCAAGGGGTCAACAACCATCATGCAATTCTCATATCCCAGTACTTCAGGACAAATCTAACTATATCATGCTGGACACGCTATCTGTATCAGCAACATTACGAAGCCCTCCAGTACTGCAGGTTGTATGGAATTTTTGTTTCACATTAATACATTCCTCATATAATTAACAGAAGTGCACTGTAATAGAAAAGGTGATGCTCACTGTAAAGGAGGAAAGCAGTGCAGAGTTTAATTACTAAATAAAACTAGAGACGAGACTTGCCAAGATTAACATTTATACTGTATTAGGAGGGGCTGGAATTTAATGATCTGTAACCACACAGAGATAAGAGACAGTAGCAATGCTTGAGTAAATGTTTTCAACGTTACTAATAGGAAAGAAGGTGAAAAAGCTAAGGTATTCCAATTTAGAAACAGATTATCTTTTTAAAAATTTCACAGCAAATAAATGCCATAAAAAGCTTTTCCAAATTTCATTGGTAGAGATTTAGTTTAAAAAATATTTAAAATTCTTTGGATTATTTATTATTTAAAAAGATACTCTCGTGAACAAAGATTTGCAGCCAACTAAGGAGCAAAATACAGATCTGGCTTGAGTTTGTACTGTTTTGGATCTTAATCCTGCAAGCTCCCTTGTAGAGTTCACTCCTACAGGGCTGCAGGGACACAGAACGCACAGCTGGGCTCTGAATTGTTACTTCTACAGAGCCACAAGCGTGCATAGCACTTCACAGATAAACACAGAGCAAGGCCCCAGCTTTAGAAAGCTCACAGGCTAAATTTAGACCAGTTGCTCCCTAGAATAATGAAAACATTTTAATCTCGGACACAGCCAGGTTATTTTATTGCTTCAAGTTTCATACTTGAAAAAGCATAGATCTTATGTGTGAAACATACAGAAATCATCAACATATAAAAACAGTCCCTTTATCTCTAAAATCCCTTGTAATTAAAGGAAAAAGTTTTCTATTAGGTATTTTGAAGAATCTCAAAAGGTGAAGCTGTTCAACACAAACCTGCACAGTAATTTCATAGCACAGCTCAAATACTATATAAAACAGAACATGCTTAGATTATCATAGATATTTCAGAACAATTTAGAGCAAGTCCTCCAGCATTTTCTCTAGGATGAATGTATAATGGAGTAAAACACAAGTGTTGACTCAAAGGTACAGGCATTTTACCAGCAGTAGTGGCAGTTTGAGTGCACACTAAGTTTGTGAGCAGTAACATCTGGTGGTTAAGTAAAACATGACTCAAGACCAAAACCCTCACCAAGGCCAAAACTGTGCTTCTGTGATGAAGAAGGGTCTTCAGAGGAAAAAGTATAACAGGTCTCCCAACTCTGCATCCCACACTCAACCTCCCATGTTTCATTTGGTAATTAAGAACCACTCTTCTCTCAAATCTAAATTTTCAAGCTAAAACAGAGGCTGACCACATCCCCAGGGAAGTGGGAAGAAAGCCTACAGAAAAAGTCTGCTCAGAATACACATTGCTCTGCCAAGCTCATGGGACCAGCTCTCAGGAATGCTGGCACTGCTCAAGTTATTCAATGGAAATACACAACAAACAGACTAAGAATCCTACATAAACAAGAAAATACAGATTGCAAAGCAGTAATGCTTTTACTTCAAAGTGTGCCGGACCCATAAATTTGTGTTTCACTGTTTAAAAGACAAACAAGGTGGCCAGCACTCAGAGACCACCAGTCACAGCAAAACTTCAGGGCAGTGGCTATAGGCACTGAGCCATCCCTGACCAGGCTTGGGTGGGATTCTAGACATGAAGTGCCCAGAAGTCCAGTAAAATCACCTGCACTCACTAATCTAACCTTCCTGATACAACCTATCAGGTAGCTGAGAGAAGAATTTCCTAAGGAAGAACACTGAACAGTATCAAAAGTGTACCAACAATATCCAAGGAGTACACACCTCCCTCTTTACAAAAATCCATTCTTGGATGCTTTTGCCTTGTACAAGATTTTTTTATAGTCTTAACTATTATTTTCCACATTTTTGTTAGCTCTCATTTCCCATTCACATCTTCAATACTCAGAGAGAACAACAGATTCAAAATCACTCTTACCAACCGTAAGAATTACAGAACAAGGGATGGGAAACTCAGAATGAGAATTTAATTTCAAATGAACTTAAGTAAATATGCTTCATTTTTTATCCAGGCACTTCAGCCTTCACATCAAACGACAGACACAACTGCTGTTAGAGAACCATATAATAACAGAAGAGAAATACAAAGGAACTTTATTAAGCATATTCTTACTGACAGTTTACTGTAGATTTAAATTAAATTTTGTTAGAAGAGTCCCTTAAATACCTCCAATAAATTATTTTTATTAATTATGTTTAAAATGTCACAGTTAATCTGCTTTTGAGGAAAAAATTATCCTGCTATTTCATAAAAATATAACATTGAGATAAATTTTATGAAGAGGAAAAAGGTAAGTAATGTAGGTAAAGAAAATGAAATTGTCTTTAATGACTGGTCTATATGACAGTAAAAAAAAATCAGATAAAAATCATATAAATGGTTATTTAATTCTTTTCCTCCCTTAATAAATTAATAGTAGCATCCATTTACATAATTTTTACCTCTAGAGTGTCCTGTTAAGCAGGGTACACACTGATGCGTGGGAAGACCTGAGAAACCACAAGGGAAAAAACATTTTTTTTTTTTAAATTTACTCATTTGTAATCACCAACTACTAAACAGACACAACGTTCTCTCTTACCCAGAAAAATAAAAATTAAGCACACAATGAGAAGATCTGCCTGTCAAGGAGGTAGATTCCCAGGAAAATTAAATCACAACATCTCAGAGCACACAAGTTTTAGGAAGGGCTTTACCAGCGAAATGAAAGCTTTGAAGTTTTCAATACCAAGAGTTAGCAACAACAATCTGTTCCCTCTGCAGCAGCACAGGGCAGGCAAAGCAACCTATTCCATCTCATTTCTAGTAATAAACTAGAAATCAGGCTTGTACACTGTTAAATCTGAAAGCAAAGTGAATACATAATTCTAAAACACTCCAACAAAAACATGAAACAAACAGGAGTGAAGCAGAGATGGGTTATCGAGCAACCCTGCTCCCCCGCCACAAACCGTTCGACCTCACAGTCCATCAGTGCCCACCTAAATCTAATTCTTATCTCAATATGACAGAAAACAAAAAAGGGCACCTTTTATTGAGATCCTTTTCCCCTTCTCCTCCCTCTTACTTATATGGAAAAGGACAACTTACAAGTATCAAGAAATTGCTCTTCAACCCCATTTCCCACTGAATTGTCCCCCTTCCCCCCTGAAAAGGAAAACAAGATCTTTTAATTTATTTTTTGAACTGCCAGCTTACGAGCATGGAGAAAAATCCATCCCAACTACAAGCGTCAAGATCAGCCTGCTACACTGCACCTGAAGAGTCACACCATGAACCACTGACACCCAGCAAAGGCAAAGCCTAAGCCTGGAGATGGACCTTAAAGCAGAATTTCTAAAAGTTCTAAGTGTGGGAAAAAAACCTCCACGTTGTTTAGGTTTTTTTTTTTTCAAAACAATCAGGTAAGATTAGCATTAAAACCAACGCCAAGGCTATAAAGCCCTCTCTGCTGCTTTCTTGCATGTTTTTACATGGCAAGAAAAAAAATTTGCTGAAATTGCTTGGCATCAGCCAAATTCAATAAACTAACGCTATCTCTAAGTGTAAATACATCACCAAGATAAACCAATGCATAATTGAAGATCACTAATCACTGCTTAATGAAATGCTGAAATCACCAAGAAAGAATACAGCCTTGGTGATTAAAGCTCCATTTTTTGGGTTGCTCGGAGCTAACAGAAGTAGAAAGAGAGATTAAAATTCAGGGATTTAAAACATGTTGCAGTGATCACTACCAACTAGCAGCAAACCATATTTCCTAGAATGTATTTAATTTTGAAAAAGTAGTTTGATGAGTTATTTTGCTGCCCTACTACAGAGCCAAGTTTGCCACCTATAAGCTGGCGCCTGAGCATCCTGTATCTCAGCCATGACTGTTAACTGTACAGCACAGCTTCTCATGGCAAGTTCTAATAAAAGTACTGCTTCAGCTGAGCTGATCTGTGCTGCTTTTTACTGCACCTACGCTGTATTACACTTCTGACACCTAAATGAATTTTTGGGGTTTTTTTAGCGATCATCAGACACCATTTTAGCATCCTTTTAGCAGAAATATATTTCTCATTCATAGAACTTATTAATTCCACTTCTGAACAAACAGGGTATAAAGGGGAACTTAGAGACTGGGACAAAAGCACAAATCTTTCACAGAAAGCATAACAGCTTCCAAAGAGAATAACAGCATCCCCAAACACGTGCATTTTGATGTTCTGAAAATTTTCAGCATCCAACAAAACCAGTAAATAAAGTTGCATTTGAGATGCTACGAAGTTGTTAACTCTACAATACAAATGAAAATGATGCTGAAATATCATACGCTGCTAAAATAAACATTAGACACCTTAACCGCAAACATTCTTGTAACTATTTTGTTCCAACTCTTTGTATATGAGCCCATAAGTTATGCAAAAAAGTTTAAAATAGAATGCATAAAAAGATACCGTCAACAAATCTAAATTTCACATGAGTCAATTCTGGTTTTACCTGGGATTGATTCAATTATATACAAGAACACACACAAAAAAATTCCATAAACCTGACATCACTTTATATGTGGTCTACAGTTTTCCTAGCTACAGTCTACCATTTTCTTAATGGGACAGAAATAAAGATCTTTAAAATTCAAAGGGAAAAGAAGCAAGTACAGCAATCAAAATAACTGTCAACCACTGCATCAATTTGACTGTGTTTCTAAAAATATAGTATAAAATACATTAAGGACTCACTGGCTTCTTGGTGCAGGGTGGATAAAGAAATGAACAGCAGGACTCATTTAAAAAAAAAACCCAAAAGTTAAATTTATCTTCACATTTGATTTGTTTGGATTTAAATTACAGCAAAGAAAACACTAAACCCCACAAAAGCAGTGCTGGCTTTTACTAGAATAATCAACTATTTCATACAGTAAATAAAGCTTGAAAACAAAAAAAGGAACACACATTTAGGGACACACAACGAAGAACACCCAAACACCCACCCACAATTCATTAGCAAATACAGTTCAGTAACAAAAACACAACTGGAGGTGAACTTTCTGTAAAGGCTGGGTTTTCAGCTACTTTTTATTTTATTTTTTATAGAATTTAGTTTCAGTTCAAAACTCTCTCCTTCCTTTAACCAAAAGAGTATTTTCTCCACGCAAAGTTTGGTATAGTTCAATTTCACTAAATATACATCTTTTTATATTGCCCCTGGATGCACCACAAAGAAGTGAACCTCATCCCACAAGAGATTCCCATTAAATAGCAATTTTGCACAGGAAAAAAATAGCACCCCAGAGAGAGTACAGGGGGAGCTCAATTATGAACAGATGGGTAAACATCACCAGCCACCACAACTTTATCACAGCACTTCAGAATATCAGGAGAATCTCAGTTGTTAGTCAGGTGAAAAGTCTGCTCGTGAAAACCTAACACACAGCAAGGAAACTGAAAGAACAGAACTATTTCCTTAAACAACTTCCTTAGGGATGCCCGACTTGTGACTTTTGAATGTTTGTAATACTGTTATTATGCCATACACGCACATAAGTATTATCAACAATTATTTCAAGGAGTTTTTATTATGGATTTTATTTATACATACATAAATACATGCGTATAATTTTGGTGTAAAAACTTGCCTTTCAAGCTTTAAGGAATTTTTTAAATGAGGCATACGATAATATTATTTGAAGTCATAATACTGTCAGAGAGTAGTCAAAGTTTCGATGTTCCATGCCCAAAGCTGGTCCCTAAGGTGAAGAGCACTGCTGGCACTTGGGATTTTTCTGTTGTTGTACTCTTCAATACTTTAAAATGAATACTCATTATCTCACCGAGATCAGGGAAACATTCTGATGCTGAGTGCTTTTAAGAACGACAATGTTTGGGGTTTCTTCAGTCTCTAAATGCAGCCTGGACACTTAAAATTCAGTGCCATTTGAATAATTTTCCTTATTCTCTGATTAAATGCCTCTGATCAGTTCCAAAACCTTTAAAGGATACTTCACAAATTATAGTACAAACTACAAAACTTTTGTACTTAATGCACAGTACATTATTTTTTTTTGTAACTTTTCAAAGTAGTTGGGGAGAATATGGTTTCAAAGCTGCATACATATACAACCGCAAAATACTTATCTGAATTTTTCCATCACACAGCAATACTGATGCACATGTACATTCCAATTTTGCAGGACCAGGCAAACTGTCTCTATCAAATTGTGATTTTTTTCCATGTCCACAGACACATTCAGTTCCTCCACAACCAGCAGTACCATCCTGCAAGATGCCTGAACACCTTCACTAAACACTGAAGTGTGAGAGTAAACAGTAACGCTCGCTGATAGGTTCTAAGCCCTTTCAGTTTGGGGGAGATACAAGTCCTGCACCGTTTCACAGCTGCACTAGGTTAGGAGCTTACCCTTGAAACAGATCATTCACAGAAACCTACCTCGACCCACATTTACTTCTTTTCCTTCTCTGCTATTCCAACAGATGACCAAACCGATCATCCAACAGTAGGGACAGCCGAACGAGAGCAGCACAAACCCCAGAGAGGATCATGCGTGTCACTACTGCTCTACATATATTCTCTAAGCCACACTTTAAATCATCTCACACACTAGAATGTCAGCGTGGATAACCACTGCCAGAACACGACACAGAATCCCCCAAAGTCAACCACAGGTTCAGGTAATCATGACCTCCCTTTTTACAACATAAATGCATAATTTCCACACCACTCTTTGATGAGGGGACCACAAACTTAAAAAGAGGAAACAATTACAGTCATTAGAATTTCACCCAAGCATGAGATTTAATCTCAGGCCATGGTCTTGCCAATGGCTGTGGGGGTCTCAATGGAGACAAAATTGCTCTGTGGGAGAAAAAAATGCCTCGATGATGACATTAGTCAGCAAGAGAGACTGAGCTTTGTCTTCCATCCAACTGCACAGTCAAATACAAGGAAACCATTTTCCCTCCCCCTCTTCTTGATCCTACAAAAGAAAACTACAATAATTTTATTTCTTTCTTCGAAATGCAGTTTTTGCATGCTTTGGAAACTTTCTTCTCCAAAGCAGTACTGCTGGAAGGGAAGACTTTAACATAAGAAAAGTAGATTTAAGCCTGAAAAAGGTATCTATGACAAAAGGTATTTCCCTTTGTCTATCTCAGCTAATATAACTCAATAGGTCTATCAACAAGTCTCACACACTTCTATAGCTTTTCCTTACACAACAAGTTCTCAAAGACCATTTCAAATTTTACATATACAGGAATCATCTCTAAAATATGCTCACCTGCTCTACAATGCATTTAATGGAATTAAAATACAGGTGAGACTTTGCTGAATAAATTGAGGCAAAGTTCCACAACTAAAAAGAGCACCTGAGATCTGAGAGCTGTTGCATCCTAAAAAAGACACACAATAAAGGAAAACTTTGGCACAGAAAGCAAGAAAGTGCTATAGGAAACTGGATTAAATTCACTTTTCTGGCCCTGCAGAAAAAGATCTGCAGTGGACAAAACACCCTTCATCATCCTTCTATGGCATGAAGTAAAACAAAATAAGAAGTTTTTTAAAAAATCATAACCCTAAATGAATGATCTCTTCACAGGAACCTACGGTCTGGTCAACTTCTCCTATAAATCTCAAAATTCAAACTTTGACTTTTAGTCTTCCTTATCATCCTCTACCCCCACAATGCTCTTGAATACAATTTATTTATTTTCATTTAAGCTGTCCTCTCTATTCCATTTCCTTTGCTTCCACTATTCACCAACTCATTCTGCTGTCACATTCAACACAGACACATATATATTTGTTTGCCTGATCACAACCATCCATAGTGCCAGTAATGCTGATAATTACAATCTAATGCAGAATTAATGAGCTTAAGTTTGAAACAGAGATCGTAATTCAAATTGGAAGACAACACTAACCATTTCATGTTCTCTTGAAGAGATTAGATAGGCTGTGCAAGAACATTTTGGTAGAATAACTGATAAGGAGATGGGAAATAAGAATTATTGGTATTTACTTAGCCTGCAACGCTTTTTGGAAGCAAACAGTTTAAAGCAAGCACTTCAGAACAGCAATTTAATATGAATTTTACAGATAGCACAGAGAATATTTTCTCACAGAATGCACGGTATCTTTGCAATCACAGCCATCGTATGAGCTGCTCAAGTCTTTCTTTGCTGGAACTCTCACTCAATTTTGCTCCATTATGAGCTGTGACCCACAGAACACAATGCATTCAAGAACCCAGCTGGAAGTTAACTCTGCAGAACATCTGTCCTAGCTCTTCAGCTGGCCAAGCCAACCTAAGGGCTCCCAGACAGAAACAACTACCTGCCACACACAGAAACGTCCTTCTATTCCACCTAACAGACTTCAACAATGACAACATAAGGGTTTGGTTTGCTCACTCAACTAGAAGACCTGTCACATCTCTGCTTTACAATTATAACCTGCAATTTTCCATCTGCATTTTATTTTTCCAGGGGTTTTTATAAACAGTCGTGTACAACAGTCTTGCAAGAACATACATTATTATTTCTAGTAAAAACAAACAAAAAAATATCCAGAGAACATATTAAGGAAGCTAAGTTCATGGCTCCACCAAGCTACACTAGCTGTTAAAAGTGGGTTTTATACATAAGCAACGTATCATTCCACTTACATCTAGCATCTACGAATTGAAGACAACTTCTAAATCAAGCAGTATAACAAATACAGTAGAACCATATTAAGCCACTTTGTTAATTAGTAGACCACTGAATTGCTAAATTGGACTATTTAACAAGCAAATATATCCATTAGTAAAAATACTACTTTGAAAAATGTGCTTTAAATTTATTTTGACAAGGGCAATTTTAACTATAAATACGCTTCGCATTTTACAGTAAGTTGTTCTAGATTTTATGCAGGTATTTTTAAGACTTTACTACATCAGCTGATATTTTAAAGCCTCTAAAAATGGATTAATAAAGCTTAACCACTCACCCGAATAGCTTACAAAATAATTTCAAGTAAGGAAAAACATGAAGCAAAAGTGAAATAAGAGGGCATGTAGTTATTCAATGAATGCTTGCACACAGTATGATGGAACAAAGAAATTCTGTTTTTAAATCAATAGGAAGAATGATCAAACAGACTTAGTCAGCACCATTGCTGCTTGGTTATTATGTTTTCCTGAGAAGCTGTCAAGTTTTTGTGTCAAATAACAAAGTGTGAATTAGCACAATTTTGTTGTATACAAGCAAGTATGCACACAACCACCCAAAAGCCTTTGTAGAAAAATTGTCCTATATTAGCAACAGACAATTAACATTCAAACAAGCCTCAATAAAGCCACCTCTGTTTAAAATCTAAATTCAAGATTGAGAATTCAACCATAAATCACATAGAGAACCATTTATTCTTTTTAACTGAATACAGGAAATGACATTTCTGAGAGGATTCTAACAAGAAGTAGGAGAGAATGTGTTTAGTCACTGTAACTTTTGAGATCAGAAAATGATGTGTTTTAACCCGTAAAAGAAAAGAGAAACTCTGTTTTGCTCTTTAATATTACTTAAGATTTGATGTATGGTTTAGGAGCTTTTTGAACCTGTGCAACTTTAATAGGGAAATCAGCTCCGAGTCTAAAAAGCAGAGGAGGGTGCAGAATAGAAACCATAGCAGTCAAGCAGACCAGTCTGTCACGTCACTCAAAAAACATTAACGTGCACAGAAATGAGAAGCAACACATAATTAATGGAAAGTTAGAACCATAAAAGTTACAACACAGATAGATAAAAACTCCACATGAAGACCCCTATTGTAAAGTGCCCTGGTACACACAAAATCAAGATTCACTTGACTCTTAAGCTCACACAACAAACCCTATATAACACAGGAGTGGTTCAAAACAGATTTAGTACCACTACCTTGCTTTTGCTCAGTTATTAAATGGCACAGAAGAATAGAGAATGAAATAAAATAATTGTGTTCACGAAATTCCACGGTTCCCACATTGCCAGTTGCTTTACAGGTTAAACTAGATAAAATGTCCACAAAAGTAAAATAAAAAACCATCCCTTTCTATGTGGATGAAGAATCACACTGCTCACATGAAATTTCAGTGAAAACCAGTTGTTTTGTCTCCCCTGTGCTTACTTGTGTCTCACGTAATGTGTAAGACAACACCCCACACGTTTTTATTGCTTAAGGTATAAAAAGCACTATCCAAATTGTAGATGAAGCAAGACTAACTCTCCTTAAAACACAGAGGATATTTTCTTTAGGAATGGGTAAAAAGCCACAATTGTATTCCAAATCTTCTACTTAATTCTGTTTCCATTCAAAGTAAGGTCACTTCATCCACGCTGACCTGTTACCCTATGTACTTGTCATTAAGATCCCACTTCCTAAGCAAATGCTGCCCTCTTGTGCACTGCGAGATCCAGCAGACAAAAGCGGCACTTTGGGGTTTGGGAAGAGGAGGGATTTTAGAGCAGCAAAATTTTTGTATCAGCTGCCTTTCTTCATGCATAGCTTCTTAAATTAAGAAGTAACTTTCTTTTTAAAATGTCAATAAAAACAGTCTTTCAATTTGTCAGACAAGCATCAGGCACCAGCCAAATTCCTTAAAGTGAATCAAAAAAACATGAAGTTTCAATTTCAAGAGAAAAATGCTTTCATTTACAGAAATAAAGTTTATTTATTTATATTTTTAATAAAAAGCAATGTCAGCAATTTACAAGCACCATGAACCCAACAAGTTTAATACGGTTTACAAAACATTCACATTAGTGCTAGGTGAACTCTCCTGGCCATGAGTACTTACAGCACCAACCACTACATAAAGGCTTGTAAATATGAATTACATTATATGGGAGTTGGTTTTTTTTTTCCACTAGAACAAGGTTCATTTCATTACTTTCACTTCAATCTGGCAGCCAAAGTCTTCAAGACCCTACAGTGACCTCTTCCTAACCAGAATGGCATCCACTGAACAACACAAGGCACTCTTTCCCCCATAGAATAACAGGTTTCCCTTCAACCCAAGAGCAAGAGGCCTTCACATAAATTTGTCATCCATACATACACTCTACAGCTATAAAACTCTACCTGTTCACTCACCTGGAAAGGAAAAAAAAAAAAGAATCAACATATCTTCACAAAGGTGTCAACAAGCAGAAGTTGACACTGACAGAAGTGTATTTTCATGACAGTAATGCAAAGGTAACCCTGAGTTTACAAATCCTCTTAAAAGCTTACAACAAAAACACCAAAACAACTAATCTGTGATAAAAGTACTTTTTTGTGTTATGTTAATCTTACAAATAATCTGCATCTGACCGAATTTGAATGCTGGTAGCCAGACCACATTTCCCTTGATCTCCCAAGACTGTTTTCATTGTACTCATTTGCATCAGCAAGACATGCTTTTGCTATGCTCATTTCCCCCTCCCCAAGCTCTTGTGCAAGTTCAAAAGTCTTGGCCCCTCCAATGTATCAGGTATGAATTAATACCCTTCCTTAACAGAACACAGCAGCAAAGTGGAAACAGACACTTGCAAGGCAGTTCTCTTTGAAAGGAACTGCAGGACAAATGGTGACAATGAAGCTCTAGTTATAGAGTAAAAAGGTCAAAGGTTCAGACAGGCATACGGATTACAAACCTACAAGTTTGTTAAAATTCCCCCTCCCAGGTTTAGACAACCAAGGTCAAGCAGTAGCTTTCCAATTAAAACCCTATAAGGCTACTCTGTCCTTTGAACTTCATAGGGGAAAAAAAGACAACTTTCTTTTTCAGAAGTTCTTTTGAGGACCCATCTCAAAATCAAACAGATAAAGGGCATCTGACAACAGCTCATCTAAAACAAACACTGCAGCGTCCCTTTGCTGCCTGTGTGGGGGAAGCCAGGGTGAGGTAATCATGTTCTTCTGTATTAGTGTGCTGACCCTTCGTAGGGCATGAAATCAACCATCAGCAAGCAAAAAAATCTGCTACTGGTTAAACTACTTTGCTACGCAAAGTGGTCTTAAAATGAAATATGGGATTGAATTTCTTCTGGAAGATTAACTCGTATAACCTCTCCACAGGCATCCCTCACTGTTGAATGCCTTTGAGAAACCATTCCAGACCCCACTGGATGTGCAGGCCTGCGACAAACAAATGCAAAAGCAATTCTTACTTTACTTTGATGACATTAACATCAGCTTTGTGGAAGACCAGAGAGATGAAATTTAACAAAAGAACAGAAGCTTAAATAAAAAAAAAAAACCCACAGGACTGTGACAGGAACTACACCGCTGCAGGGTGAAATTTTAACAAAATGCCACTCTAAATCTCTACAGCAATAGAGGAAAAAGCAGGAATGATAAAAATGCCAGCAGTGGAAAGCGTCCCTGCCCATGGCAGGGGTGCTGGAACCACATAATCTTTAAGGTCCCTTCCAACCCAAACCATTCCATGATTCTTGCACTTTGCAGTCATTCCTTCAGTGCAGAAAGCATAAGGCTGATGTGGGTGCTTCGCACAGCTTGTGACAGCCTGAAGAATCGACCCTTAAAATTCAGTTATTCAGGTTCATTTTCTCTCCTTAGCAAGTCAACTACAAATAGCGATAAATGCACTATTTGCTACATGATAGACGAGATTCTGTCACAGCACGGAGTAAGTCTTGAAATTATTGTACAATAAAGACAGCTCTGTTCGTGCTTTTCAAAAAAATAAGACAAAAGAAATACACGACAGTTCAAGCCATACAGCTGTCCACAATAACTTAATACCTCCCTGCCACATAAGACACACACAAGTCTGCCGCTGAAGAATAAACCAGTATGGTTTCAAAACAAGTGAAAACCATGATGTAGTGAGTCAAGCGTCTATCATTTATTCCATTCCAACCTTGACTATCACCTTCTAGCTAAAACTTTGAGAAAGCATCTTGTGTGGAACTATCTGCAACATTTCCAATTCCCAGCGTGCAGGTAAAAAAATCTTCTGATTTAACATTTGATATGTTTTGTTTTCAAGGACAAGCTCTGCAAGAAAAATGCAGCCACACAGAATGAAATACGACTTCCATTTTCCATTTCTTTCGGTTACTGCTCAAATATTCTGCATTCATTTAATCCTAAGGTATTGTCTCTAAGTAAGCATCCTCTGAGTGACTGAGGAATATTTGCAAGGTCAGGCGCTACTTGGCACAAAATGACAAAAATGCAATACTAGATTTAACCATGAAAAAACCCACTTCAAGACTGAGCTAGATATAGAAACACGTAAAAGAATGGTAAATATTATCATTTAACCTGTAAGCAGATTTATCGGCTTTGTATAACAAAGAGCACTCAGCAAAGATGACAGTTAGAGAGGATGGACCAGAAGACAGCCTGGGACACCACTGATGGAAACGACACCTTGCAAGAGAAGAGATTCATAAAAGAACCCTTTGGGCTGGTACCCTGGCGGGAGACCTGGCTGAATAAAGCTGATGCTACCCAGCCACAGGAGACAGCATTTCCATAAGATGGGGTCCCTCAAGGAGGAACCAACTATTCTACAACACTCTGAATGAAAAGCAAAGCGAGTTTCAAATGCTAAAAGTATGCAATAAGGTATTTTCACACCTGCAGCTTACACTGCAAAAGCTGCATGCACATGACTAAATGATAAGAGAATGCTGCTTCAGAGCCCCCTGTTGTCTTTCCACCCTACAATTCTTCACATCCACGTTCCTCTCCCACAGCTCTCCTACCTCTAGTATTTCTGTAGGATAACTCACATCAACAGCTATCACAGGACTTAATTTCAGAGAAGCAGTATTTTGAAGCAATATGAGAAATTCCAGATGCAGAATAAATGCAAGAAGATCTAAGTACTTAGGTTTTATTTAAAAACCCAATACAGAAAATCTGTAGTGTCAGGGAAATTGCAGATTCCACCAAAAAGAAAAAAAAAAGCATTCCTGGTTGCAAAGAAAATACTTGGAATGGCAAACCATGAACACTTGTGATTAGGAAGTAGACGAAAACAATCTAAACTTTTGAAGTATTATTATTGTGCTATTATATTAGCACAATACTGTGTTTTCTCTACATCTTTTTCTTAATACATAGAATCACAGTAAGTCACACTAAACAAATGTTTTCACTAAGATACATAGTCTCATATAATTGAAACTAGGTGAGTTTGACATGCTTATGTGTCTGAACTGCTACCTTTAAAGAATCATTTTGCTCTGTCATGCCATCTAGACCACTGTCCACATCTCCTCCCGGCATGGCCTACCCATAAGGAAATCCAAATAACTTATTAAACCAATGTGGACAGACACCAGATAAGTGTTAAAATGATAAAAACCCTGTTTTTTCCAAGTTTTCCCACATCCTCTTCATGAGAAGGTTTACCCCACTCAGATTAGCTGCTTCTGGCAGAAACGAATGTCTAACCACAAGTCACTCTTCAGCACATCCAAGAAGTTACCTTTTGCCAAAGAAAACTTTGTTCTTTAGAAGATAATCAGGATTACTTCAGAAGACAGCTGACTGTAAAGCACAAAAGAAGACTAAAAGACCACAGGTTTCTGTAATTCAGCACTCAGCCACTCCTCCCTTGAAGATGTAGAGCACAGTTAATGGTACAGAGCACTTCACTGCTGGTGAAAGTGAGAAATAAGTAAATGTTTATTATCCTATCCAAAATAAATACAAACAATAAAACACAGATACTGCTAACACCATTTACAAATAATACATCTGTTCAAAAGAGGGTTAATTTATACATCATGAGAAGTAACTGGGTCTGAACATCAGCAATTGCATCAACCTGTGAGTACTCCAAACAGCCTGCAGCTGCAATTCCATTGTATCCTTAGTCAGGCACCAACCACCTCTTAAACATTTTTGCAAGAGATGGAAGAAGGAGGAGGTGACATTTTTCATAGAACTATATGAACTCAATTAAAATGAGCTCTAACACAAACCAGATTAACTTTCCAATATCTAGAAAGACTAAAATGGAAAATTACCAAAATCTACACATTATTTCCAAAGAGAAGATTACCACGTTAAAACTCCCCAGTCTCTCCAAGGGAAGAGTATGGCACAGAATCATAGAATTGCTTGGTTGGAAAAGACCTTTGAAGTCATTGAGCCCAACTGTACCCAGCAAGTATAGCACTGCTCTCAGCCAAAGGGAACATCAAACCGGGCCAGCTCTAACAAGTGAGAAACTACAAATTAATATTGCCCTTACACACCATAACAAGGTCTCTGCTTTTTTTCCAGCTAAGAAAAATGAGCAGGCCTGCCCGTCCTGAAAGTATCCAAAGAACCCACATTCACAAACCGCCTCTCCCTGAGCACTATGATGAGATTTGAGGGGCTCAAACCCTGACAGCTCTAACAAGTGAGAAGCTACAAATTAATATTGCCCTTACACACCACAAATGAGGTCTCTACGTACAGCTAAGCCTAAGAAAACTGAGCAGGCCTGGCTGTACAAAGTGCACCCAAAGAACCCACTTTCACAAAATGCTTTTCCCAAAGGAGCTTACTTTCCAGCCAAGTGTAAGGAAACTGAGCAGGCCTGCCTGTCCAAAGCACACCCAAAGAACCCACGCTCGTAGCCCGCTTTCCCTGAGCAGCAGGGCCGGGTTTGCGGGGCAATTCCAAGAATGCACAAGGAGCTCCCGAGGCGGGCGCACAGCCCGGCCCCCACCCCGCACCCCTCGGACACGACCGCAACTCCCGGCACGGGGGGGCCTGGCGAGGGCCCGGGCGGGCAGGGGCTCCCCCCCTTACCGCCGATGATGGTGCGGATGAGGGAGGCGTGCCCGGGGCAGTCGACCAGCGTGAACTGGAGCTCGTCGGGCCCCGCGCCCAGCCGCGGCGGCATCGCCGTGCGCAGGCACGAGAAGCCCAGGTCCAGCGTGATGCCCCGCGCGCGGCTCTGCGGCGCCCGGTCGAAGGCGGCGGTGGAGTCGATGGTGCTGAGCGCCCGCGCCAGCGCCGTCTTCCCGCTGTCGATATGGCCCAGGACACCCACGTTCACGTTGAGGACGCGAGGGGCGGCGGGGCCGGCGGCCATGGCGGCGCTGCAGCCGGGCGGTCCGGCCGCACAGCGCCCCTACGGCAGCGCGCGCCCCGCCAGCAGCGTTCCGCCAGCAGGATGGACCCGGCCGGGCCCGCGGGGAGGCCAGAGAGAGCACGATCATAGGATCATAGACTCACAAAGTCAGAGAATCACAGAACGGTTGTGATACCGAAAAGGCCACCAAATAAACTCTGCAAGACTCTTATTTCACCACTGGTGCGTGAGGGAAATAATTTCCATCAATCATGGATAACGAGACAAGAGCTGGTTACCTTTTATTGGACACACAGAAAGTTTGTGATCCTCTACAACTTGTTTTGGAGTTTTAGAAACAGCATCTTTTAATTTCAGAGCTGGATGCATGAGGGAAATGATCTCCATCAATCATGCGTAGGGAAACAAGAGTTGGTTATTTTTAATTGAACACATACAAAGCTTGTGATCGTTTTCCAAGTGTAAGTAAAGGTGGCCCATCCACCTGTGCCAAGCCTGGTAAGAAGTGCCATGTTTTGTAATCATTACGAGTCCCCAGTCTGTATGCCCTTTTTGTCCAAATTAAAAAAGGTGTAATTTTATTACAGTAAGTGCAAATTACAAACAAAGTGGAAACAAAATATTTACTCACCATCACAACTTGATTGTTGTACGGGATTTACCGGCAAAGATGTGAATAATGTTGACTGAGGAAAATAAAGCTTTACTAAACAGGTGTCATGCGATCTTTTCTCGCTAAGAACAAGAGAGTCCCATTTCCAAAAGAGTCTCAAAATTGCCTTCCACATGCACCTGGGGGAAGCCTACAAATTTAATAAAAGAAGCATTTGTTAATTCATGGATTTGTTCTTTAAGATGTTCATACAGACTGTATTTCCCATGTACTCTCCCTATGCAGTAATATGTATTGCTAATAGTATTTACCATTCATATATCAATAATTAATGAATGAGCCAGAGGTATAAGAGGACTTGCCTACAGTTATTCTCAGCATCGTGGATTTAGTTTTTAGGCTTTGACTCCAAACTTCAGGTTTCCTTTTACAGAAAACATTGCTTCATATAAAAACAGTTTCTACATGAAAGAGTTTGCAGAGCTTTAGAGCTGGGTACAAATTACCCCTCCTTCCCAAACACACAGAAGTCAAGAGGACAAAAATCAAGGACTCATTGACAGGGGAAGAAAAATATACCAGACGTTCCTAGCACTCAGTGCTATTTGAGAGACAACTATCTCCCTAAAGGAAAGTAATGAACTCACAAGAATTCCTGCCAATGCACTGGGCTAGCCTGGTTAATCAACTTCTTGAGAGGAATAGTTCAGCTTGATGGGAACTCTGTCACAGCAGCCAAATTAAGCATAATGTCACTTTTCAGACCAAGTTCCCAGGCTTTGAAAAGTTTCCTGTTAAACCAGAAGGCTCACGTACACTCCATTGCCCTGAACGTCTCAATCTGTTACATCAATACATACTTACAAAGTGAAAAAGAAAAGGCCCTACACAGTTATAATGCACACAGATATCCCGGTATCATATTGCTTACCACTTAATTTTTTTTAGCATTAATTATTAGGCAACTTTGGAAGGAAGAAGTAGGAAAGGCTCTGATTCCAGATTTGCATTCTGAATCCAGAATTGCATTATCCAGCAGTCTTCGCAAAGCTTCTAAAACACCTGCCACTTTCAGCAAGTCTTGTCAAAGTATAGAGATCTAAAAGTTTCTACAGCTCTCATGAAAACTAGCTGTGAAGCAAAGGAGAAGGCCATTCCAACAGCCCATCCAGCTTAAGAGCCTGCAGCAAGAGCTCAGGTGTAACCCATTTGGCTTGGATTGCCAATTTACCAATGAAACACAAGTGCATTTTGCCCAGACAGTAACTAGAGGGGATACTGGATAGAGCTCATGGGATGGAAAAAAAAAAAAAGTAACTCTTTTTGTTAAGGATGGAAGACAGAAATCCATAGGAAAATTGAATTCAACTGCTAACCTAAAAATGGTAGGATTTCTTTCTATGATCTTACACCCGTGAATGACCTGCAAGAAGGAGGGGTGTCAGATAGAAATGTGGGTTTGTTCTTAGTTTTCTTCCTTTAGGCGTCGAAAAGACTTGCAACTCTCTAGACAGGGAAAGCAGTTGTCCTCTGTCTAGGAAGAAAAAACAAACAAACAAACAGACACACAGTAAGTTGGCTACAATGTCTACTGTTTTACTGTTACCAGTCAGAACATGATGTCTGTCTCCAGGATTTTAGAGTATCTGGATCTGATGTTGCAACTTATCACTTGAAGGCACAGCTTTTTCCAAGTTCAGGGTGCACATGGTACCTGTGAAACTTATCTTGAATACCAAGGAGGAGAAATTTGATAGAGACAAGCACTTTTATTCAGTATGAGTAAAATAGTTCAGAGAGGCCCATTCTGTTAGCTTACAAAGTTTTAGAATTAATTACAGATTTGGAACTTAAGAGATGGCATTTGTTAAGAGTCATCACTCCTATTGCTTTGATAAAGAGTAGGAAAACCCTTTCAACTTCTTTTGCAGGAAACAAAACAGAAGAACATTCCCCAAGTGCACTTACACGAGGTCTTGATACTATTAGGATGGAAAGGGGAACATGGCAAAATGAAAGAATCCCAACTTCTCCAAGTTTTCCTGTATCCCTCAAAATACAAGCAGTTTCTAGTATTTTGCCATTTTCCTTGTTTTCTCCTTAACACACCATTCCCCTTCCCAGTTGTTCTCTCCTACACTGAATTTCTTCCTTAAAAAGTGTTCACTATAATTCTAAAGTTTATAGACTCATGGGACAAAGGGCAGGAAGTCAGACTTTTGGGATAGGGTAAAAATGTAAAGGTCATTCACACACTTACACACACGTACTCTCTCTCACTCCAAAAATAATACACTATTTGACAGTTTCAGGATTCAGCATGTCCCATGGAAATTTGAAAGCTTATGTGAAACTAGGCCACGTCCTGTAACCTCAAACATTTAGTCTAGGAAAACAGCTCTCAAGTCTCCAGCTCCCACATCGGGTATCGCATGACGTCTGTGCCAAATAGGAGACCTCAAACAGGGGGGCAAAAGAAACCTTGGTAAAATGAGTTGATTAAACCTGGGGAATAACAGTTCAGACTGCTGGTGACAGGTATTATTTTTTCTGGTGAACTGGTTAGTGAAATATTAAATTATACTCAAAGCATCTATAACAGAATGGCCGAACAACCTACTTAAGTTCCATCTGATGGCTTGGACAAAGGAGAAAGATGACTCATGCTTTTCAACGAAATTATTTTACCCTCCCACTCTAATGTATTAACTATTCAAAATCACAAAAATCACATTGAGGGTGAGGTTCAATATTTCCACATACTGATGCATCACAGCACATCAGATATGAATTATAAAAGATCATTTAAGCTATTTAAGTTCAGTGCTAAGCTTTCCAGTAGTTCCACTTGTACCCTGCTCTTTCTGGGGAATAAACAATTAGTCCTGTGTGGTCTAAAGGATTATTGTTTATTTTCCCTCACCCAAATGCACTCTTCTCCCCCTCTTTAACTGCAGTTTCAGTACAATGCTCAAGGAACATATGGAATGAGTAAAACAATCGATACAATTAGATGTGCTAAATCACTCACAGCTTATGAATGATTGTAAAGCCTGTTAAGCGATATTAACAAGGAAATAAGAGGGAAAAGCCAGCTTCACATCTTTGAAGCAAACAACTGTATCCTGATTCTTTTTTATATTGAAAAATCCTCTTCTACTGCAAATGCAAAAAAAAGCATTTTCATAACAATTTCTGCAGCTCAGTACTGAAATTGTACTTTCACTGTGGCAGAAGATTTTATTTACTAAACAGCAACAGTCACAAGCAGACTACAGTCTTAGTCTCTACTCCAGTTCTGGTTTTCAGACACCATATTGCTGCAGACAAACAATTAACACTTCTGTTTGTTACACACCTTTACCAGCAAAAAAATCTCTAATTGAATTAGTATTTCTAAAGTTACAGAAACTTAGTAACATATCTGATTTTGAAATCCATGGAGTTTTTCCTATCCTTCCTCTCAGTTATACTGAAGATTAACAGCCATTCTCCATTCCTGCCATCTACATTCCTATATATTGAATTTCACCAAAAAGAAATAAGCAAATATTATTAAACAGTCTTTGAAATGCTGTAATCTCAAAAATGGCCCTAGCTGCAACATCAAAGAAGATAACACGGAGAACAGAGACAGATTTCAGTCTAAGTTAACGAATCACTATGTATTTAACCCATTGCTAGCCCTTCTTGAAAGGAGGGCCATACCTAGCCTGGATGTCTTGCTAACAATATCCCTGCCTCCAGAGCTGTTAGAAAACTTGCTAATTATTCTTCCAGAACTGGCAGAAATTTGAACTCTGACCAGACTTACTCACAACACTTGTGGCAGTTTAATGCACTAGAGAAATCAAAGCTGTGTATTTGCTCTTTAACAAAGAAAAAAAGTCTGCAGTTTGGTACATATGAGGCATTTTTATTCTGTGACTCGTATGACCCTGAGAGAATGTTAAGTCCAGTGGTATACAGGCTTTTTTAATTATTTAAAGGATTGCTTATATTTGTTAGATTCAAAAATTCTTAGCTAAACAGTTGTATAACAGGATATCCTTACAAAGGTGTTGAACTACATATGTGTGCAATTATATTGTAATTACAATTTAAAACTAGATTATGGAAATCTAAATTGACAGAACAATGAACAGAAAAAGAAAGCAACAAATAAAAAAGTCTTTTCTTTCCTAAGTGAGATTTATAACAAAGCTAACAGAAGCTCTTGGACATAAAAGGAATGAATAACATACCTACTGATCACTGTGCTTCTGCAAATTGAACCATAACTTCCATCCTGCCTCAAAACTGCTCTCCTAGCTTGTACCATCACAGGGCTGCTTTTGCAGTTCTCCCTAGCAGTGCATGGAAGACACTATCCCTTCACACAAACAGCAGTCCTGCATCATATCATGCTAACCCTTCGGACTTGAACCCTGCAGACACAGCCATAGTTTTATAATCAAACGCAGAAACACTATAAATTCATGCAGTGAGAAAAGAGGGAAGAGAGTCCCCCCATTTTGGGGAAGAAAGATCCCACTCTCTACAAACAAGGAGAAGTCACTGGAACTGCAGGTTCCCAGATCCAATCTAAAATTTCACTGTGAGCAATCTCCATCTCAAACATATAAATACTGCATGAAAGATGCAACAGAACTCCAGCCAAACCAGAGTTAGGAGCTATAACAGCCTAAAAGCTGGAGCCTCACAGACTTGAAGAAACAAGGATAAGGCTTGCAAGGCCGTGGAACTCCCTGCTGAAGTGGTGGGGTGGTGTTCTTCATTTCAGCAATCAAGACTCAGGAGGAACATGTCCTGTAGGTACAGCATACATTAAGGCCTTGGATGCTTATATAAAGGCTTGAACACATGGAATGGAATTACTTTGCTGTTACACTGAAAGCTAGAAGTTAGCAAGGACACTGACAGATAAGAGATTGCCCTCACTGTTCCTCTGACAAAGATCTAGCAAGAACCCCTGAAAAGCCTGTTTAGCCCAGCAGAGGCTTTCAGACAGCACTGCTGGCGGTTTCCAGCCCGCTGCCAGCCACCAGCAGCCCAAGCAAAGCTGGTTAAGGGACTGGAAAACAAGTCCTTCGAGGAGCAGCTGAGAGAACCGGGGCTGTTTAGCTTGGGGAAGGCTGAGGGGAGACCTTATCGCTGTCTACAACTGCCTGAAGGAAGATTGTAGCAAGGTCAGCGTTGGTCTCAAGATCTCTTAAGTTACAGGCGATGAGACAAGAAGAAATGGCCAGAAGTTGTACCAGGGGAGATTCAGACTAGGTATTAGGAAAAATTTCTTCACTGAAAGGGTTCTCAAGCACTGAAACAGCTGCCCAGGAAGGTGTTGGGAGTCACTATTCCTGGAGGTGTTTAAAAGACAGGTAGATGAGGTGCTCAGGTATATAGTTTATCAGAGGACAGGTATGGTTGGACTCGATTATCTCAACGGTCTTTTCCAACCAGGCGATTCCATAATTCTATGAGCACCCGGGCACCAGAGGACACCCAGCATCACATCCAGCCGGCAGCCCCTACCGCAGGGAGAAGTGCTGCCTCCAGCCCCAAGCCGGGCCAAGTGAGGGCAGAAAGCACGTAGATGCAGGGCCAAGAATAAGCCGCTTTGCCCCTCCAGGAGGGTCCTCGCCGCCCCACAGGAGCCCTTGCCAGCTCCTGCCTCCCGGCCCAACTCTCCCTTAGCGAGCGCACCCGGCCGGGCCCTCTGAAGGCGCCGCACACGGAAAGGAATGGACGGACCCTAAGGAAATGCGCCCC